>CM076582.1:564944968-565544968 GCA_034641835.2 Pinus albicaulis
CCTGTTAGCACTCAAATCTACCTCAGGCTGAAATGAAGTAAAACTCAAGGCTACATCAAACCACGCTCAGCCTCGTAGCTAGCCCTACGAGGACAGGAGAGGGCTCTCTCCGTCAATCTTGATAAAATGAGCAATAGGATGCGAGATGACTTACAATAGGAACTGATTTTAGGCTAGTAAAGAGATAGGTATGTTTGATTTTTTGGTTTTTGGGTTTTCGCTGGAGAAATGGGAAAACAAATTTTGGGTCCGGGGATAAGGTCAGACCTTTGCAGATTTCAAGTTGGGGCGAGGTAGGTGAATGACTTGATGCTTTTGATTGGATATATGAACAGATTAGACCGACGAGGAGCTGAAGAGGGCAAAGAAGAACTTGGATCCTCTCCAAACAGCTGAAAACATATAGAACTAACTGAATTCAAAGGCCAAGCATTGTAAACAATGGATTCAACCTTATTCACTCATTCAATTTAGTTCAGAAGCATAATGAAAGGATGGCATACATTAAACATGAAGAAACTTACAGTAAACAAAGAAGAAACACCATCAAGAACTGAACACCACAAGGATCCCAACAAGTGCCGCAAAACCCCTGATCTTTCCTTAGCCAAAATATGAAAAATATGTACAATGATATCAAAAGTATCCCAAGAGTCCAACCTCTCCAACCTCCGAAAATGATTGAGAAATTACAATATATAGATCACTCTAACACCTTTCCCCACCTCTAGGGGTCGAATTCCCTCTTCAGGGATCAGTTTCAACCAATTCTATTCATGGAACTACAATCTAGGCAGCTAACAACTTGCCTCTAAAAGAGTGGAAACTGATCCATTACATGATTTTTTACTCATTTGAGAGTGAATCTTCTAGAAGAGATAAAAACAAGCCAAAGTTACATATCAAACATGAATTTACATCATAAAAACCCAATATTTCTATCCATAAGCAAAACTGGTCCATAATAGGCGAAATACTGAGCTGGCAGCTGAAAATTCAGAAAAATTTCTAGGTGGGTCGCTCCTGAACTGCGTGGGTCGCTCATGTTCCAGGCTGATTTTGAGGTAGCTCCCGGCATCCAAATTGAGCTCATGATAGCTCGTTGGAAAGACCTTGATGTCTACTTTCCAACCCAAGTGGAATTTCTGAATTTGGAGTTGATTTGACCCTCCAAAACCTCATTCTCCCAGAGGTACTTCCTGCTGGTGCAAAAGGTGGCAGCAAGGTGGTTTTCATGGTGTTTTTGAGCTTTTTGACCATCCAGATTTCGATGAAATGCTAAGTTGACTTCAGAGGATGCATATTTAACCATGAAAAATCCAAAAATGTAAAAATTTCCTCCAGCAAGTGTCCCAAAAAAAAGTGAGCGCATGAGCGCGCGACCCACGTAACTGAAAACCCTGTTTTTAGACCAAAAAATTTCAAAATGACAAAATTTTCTCCGAATTTGCTCAAATTCGGAGTGAAGACCCTCCATCATGTATCTTGCTCAGTAAATGAAGCCTCGGCCAAAATCCGGAGTGGATCAGGCCTTTTCCGCCATTTTAGTGCTTTCCTGGTGCATGCAGCCCCTGTGGTGAAAACATTGTCTCGGTTGTATGATGTGTTGTTGTCAGTCATGATGTAGCAATGTGTATGTTCAACCTGTTGAAAATGAGAAATGGGACCTTGGTGTCTTTGTCTCCATCATGATCCTATGAATGTACCTACGCTGATGAAGAAGGCGAGACCCCTTCCACGCCATGTGGAGATAGTACTCGCGCTGCTGATGAAGTCAACGAGACCCCTTCCACCCCATGTGGAGATAGTACTCTTCGTGATGCTGCAAACAAAGCTCTGTGGCCTCTCGGATATGCTACCACTACTGGCGCACTGCTATGCTCCATCTCAGTACATCAACCTCAACGATTGAGTCACTGTCCGACTCCTGCTCATATTCTGACTCTATCTCTGACATGGCTGCGAACAAGATATGTGCAATATGTATACTGATAGAGATGAAGTGAAGGCAAAGTTATAATGTATGTTTCAAACACCCAACAAATATCCCCACCGTCAAAAAACCATAAGGAAACAAACCATGATAATATCTCTGTTTTAAATGGATTGGAAAAGAGGCACAATCTCTGTGTTTAAATGCAAGTGAAATTTTGATCAAAGGGAGCGAGCAACTTTCAAAATATTGAACAAATCTTATCAAAGGAGAGCATGGCATCAATAGAATGTGTTTGTCTATGAGTAATAACAACAAAGGTGTCAATGGGCAGTTTGAAACAAAGTCATGAGAATGTTTTTACATTGGGCAGTGAGACATAGTATAACCACAGTCACCATGGAACAAAGGTTTTAAACATGGTATAATAATAGCAATGGTCACAATGGCATAATGGGCATGAGAACAATATGGTTTTGATATTATATGCAAGGCTGGATGTGTCACTGATATAAGATAGAAAACAAACTCATGCAACCATTCATTTTCATTTTAAAACCCTGAAAACAATCATGCTATGACTGTGGGGTTTAAATCCTCCGTTTGAAACGTTTGAAACCACCAATGATGCCACCAATGCATTCAAAAACATCAAGCAATTGATAGAAACCTGTTTGAAGGCCAGTTGAAACAATCCCAAACAAGACTGGGCGCTCAAAATGATTTTTTGGACCTCTTTTGATGCGTGGGTCGCTCTGCCCAGGTGGGTCGCTCCTGTTCCCTCTTGCCACATAGTGCATTTTGCAGAAAGATTTTGGAGGCCTTCCCGGTGTCCAAATCGGGCGTGTGATAGCTCGTTGGAAAGATATTGGAGTCTAATTTCCAACACAAGTGGAATTATGCAATTTGGATTCCATTTACCCTGTCAAAAATCAAATCTCCCAACACTAGTCAAAATGAGCAGAATGAGGCTGCCTCAAGGCAGAGCGCTGTTGCAATCAACTTTTGAAGATCTTCCTCAACTCCAAATTGATCTCATGATAGCTCATTGGAAATTTATTTTTGTCTAGTTATCATTTAAATCATCAAGCAAGTCATTTGGCCAAACATGCTAGGAGAAATATTGATTTTCCCAAGGTCACTTCAGAGGTGCATTCAATTCTCTTGAGGCAACGGTATTTTTGACATTTCTCTAAAACCATGATACCTGTGTAAAAAGTGAAGGAGTTTTTTCTTCCTTGGCATGTTTTGGACAAAAACCTCTCTCATTTTTCCAAAATTCATCTTTTATTGCTCTGAAACATCTTTTGAGTAACACTTATCCCGATGTGTGAAACAAGGGATTTTGTCGAAATGAAGCGAAATGAAGGGGATAGGGGGCTTCTAAATTCTTGGGGAAATTTTGGGAAGTAGGTAGGGATGTTAGGAAGCAGGGGGAAGTGGAATCACAGAGATTGAGTGAGGGGAAGGGGTCCAAAAGGGCAAAACACAGGCCTAGCCTAGGAAATTGCCAAGTTGTGGCTAGAAACTAGGGTTTGTGCAAAAATGAGGAATTTGGGGGATCTCAGTGATGGGAAGTGTTTAATGAGGTATATTAAGGATATGGGAAGGTGTGTGAACATCAGGATACAAGTTTTTCCGATGATTTGACCATCCAAGAGAAATCACCTCCAAAACCCTAGGAGAGGGAAATGGACCTTACCAAGGCACAACTGAAGCATGAACAACGTGTAAAATGACTCAATGTAACTTGAAATGATGATGAAAACCCTCTGAATGATGGTACACTCAGCTGAATGGTGACATGGACTGACATTTGGACAACTTTGGAAAGAGTGAAAGCAAACCCTAGACCTAATGCCTAGTGACCAAATTTTGCTTTGAAGACTCATTGAAATGACAAAATTTAACCTTGACACTTTAAAATCACTTTGAAAGAGCATGTTTGATCACGAAGGAAGGCTGCAAGGCGGCTCCTGGGATCCTACGGTGTTGCACTCATTAATTATTCTTGAAAATGCTATTGTGTAAGAAAGGGTTGTCTATGCAAACATACTACTTTAATGCATCAAAAGTTTAGTTATACGCGGTGGAAGAATTATTGAAGACTACGAAAAATTCCTTTATAGCCCTCACAGGCTATATCATCGTGACTGGAACCCGAAGCCCGGCTACAGAAGAAAATATTTTACCTGAAGCCCTTTGAGTCTATTTACTCTCCATCACTCTAACACGAGCTAGCATGCAAGATCACCTACCCCACTGCAGTCCATCTCCACCTCCTGCCTCCACCTCCTGAAGTAGATATGGTTGCATCCATGAAGTTACACAATTTCAAAGGTATTGGAAATGAGGACAGTCACTCCAGTTTTTTTATGAGAAGAATTTGTATAGCGGGCAAAACAAATAATAATGTCAATCTTCAAGAAAATCACATACGGATCTTGCATTTCTAGATTTAGCTGCATTAGAGATGGTACATTAGGTATACAAATAAACCCTAATGCTACTTTGGAAAATCAAAGAATCCTTGAAAGAAGCAGGTTTAAGGAAACCTAAATCATATGCACGGTTGGTGACATAGAGAAGGATATCCTTCAAGAACCTAACGAATGCACATGGAAGTTGATCAAAGATTAAAATTCACCATCAAAGATGATGGATTTGTGATTGATGATACTCAACATAAATAATGGTTATTTCTATGTTTCTCTTCACACATTATTCTAAAACATTAGAATTGACAAAGATTGCTACACAAATTGAGGATGTAGAAGTTGAAATGAAACTAGAAGCTACTAACACCTATGGTGTTGGGAACTCAATGTATTTAGATTAATTTGGAAGCTATTCATCTAAATTCAAAATATTTTTGACCAAATTCAAGGAGGTCTTGAAGTTTGGTGTATAAAGTGTAAATATTTTGGAATCGTAAAGACCGGTGTCTTGTTTCAACAATTATGCAGATATTTGGAGGTCCTAGTCCATTGAAGAGACTATGTATGGTATGCTATATATCATATTTTGGACTACATGATATAGATTCTTGCTCAAGGATTGGAAAATATCACTGTCTTACGGCGAATCCATTTTTCAAGTTTTGTTCGTCATTAAGACCTTGATAGAAGCATTGTGGAACACTGATATGATGTTGGATAAGTGATATCTGAGAATGTAGGTTAGAGCTACATCACTAGCATCCTTTTTGAACAGCGGAAGGATTCAAAGGCGAGAGGAAGAGGCGAGGAGGTGGATCAACTAGTTGAGGAAGAGGAAAAGTGATTTCCTATAATTGTGGTGATGATGGTCATTATGTGCCTGAGTTATGCAGACACGACTTGATGGTCTTGTAGGTGTTATGCTTAATTTTATCATGTTATAAGATATTTTTCTTGTATGTGATTGCTAAATTGTAGGAAAAGCGGACTCCGATACTGTGCCAGGATGGTTCGTGCAAAGGTTCGTGAGGAAAGATCCTGTGTGAAGGTGAGTTACAAGGGAGTGGTGTAGATACTAATGAAGATAAAGGGAAGAAACTTACCAACGAGTGTGGGATCAAAAAAGGCCCAAACTAAAGAATGCCCTTAATATTCAACGCAAAGCCTTTGTTGAAGCAAGAAAATAATTTATGGAAGGAGTTAACTACAACTACTAGCATTGAACAACGAAGGGAGATGGAGGGGAATAAAGTTAAACCACTTTACCGGCAACGCATAAATTTTTTGTGCAACAGATGTTTATTTGAAAAGTTATAGGCATTTATTAGAGAATATTGCGTAAGAAAAGACCAACCTATGGTAGAAGAGAACGCGTAAGTAAAAATGCATAAGAACAAAGAGAGAACGGAGTAGAGAGGTACATCGCTTGCACAAATCGATGCTTATGAAATGGACCCGGGATGTTCCTAGTTTGGGATCATATGCTAATGTTCTACCTAAACAAACCTGGCAACATGGGAGAATGAAAACTCGAATATTCCACTGTCAGGCTGCACATGGCCTCCAACATAATATCATTCTCTTGGGGAGATTGTCAAAAGTTGTCATTAATATGAAGGTGTTAAGGTGTTGTGATTTTGAAGTCATACGATTTAGCAGGTAATCCAGATCCCCATCCTACACGCTAAGTTGGATTGGGCCATTGACATGGATGGTGTTATCAATGCGAAGAAGAAATCAGGTGGAGACTAATGGAGTGAGGGGTCATCATCTACGGACCTGAGAAGGTCAGAGGTATCACGGCCGTGCGCACTGGGGCAGATTGATAAACTATGTAAGATAACTTTGTACGAAAGGCTGGATTGGTCGACAACAAATGGGAATCTTAAATGGGAGAAGGATATAGTTCTTATTTTTCAAACTCGATGACGAACTGGGGTGGAAGAGCGGTGCATGATATTGTACGCAACGTAAGTAATCGTGTGACCGTGATCTGCATTGCATAACATCTAAGGTAAGTAATTTATCACATTATGATGGCTCAATAATGTAAGCACATTCACAGGAGGCCCAAGGAAAGGTATATTGTATCTGACCGACCGGAAGGGTTCCATGCTTTGGATATTGAAAGCACACTACTCAGAGAAAGATAATTCAGGAAACACACGAGAGGAATATGGGATATTGGAAGGAATGTGCACAAATGATATTGATGCGATTTGAGCCTTTAATCATTAAAGAAGAAGAATTATACTCTAAATAGAAAGGAGGGCTGCACGGACATGTGATAGAATTAGGTATGGGGTGTAGAACTAAGGCACGAATGTGTTCACTAATTTTATTCCGCGTGGAAGATTATAAATGAATGGTACTTGGAAACAAGTTTCCTTGAGAGAAGACTACTAGTGGCCAGGTCTATAGTATTAGTTTATTCTTACCTTTAGCATTGAATGTGGGTTGGTAACTTGTTAATTGACTTAGATCATTAATGCACCAATCGGAGATAGTCACATTGTAATGCTTAACAAAATGATTAAGAACCGTAAAGGCGCTCTGGACCTCCCATCCACTTGAACTTTTGGGCAAATGCGCTCCATCATGAGCCTTATGAGATATTATGAAAGCACACCGGTATGATTCTTGTGCCTTCATGACCATGTTACTCGGAATAGGTGTAACATTCCATTGGGATGATGAGTGTCGAAAGTTTGCAATATTGGGATATGACAAATACTACGTGATATGCTTTGAACCCTGCACGGTCAACAAGCACATTATTTGGGGGATTGTTGTAGATGGTTATCCTTAGCTATGGATTATATGCAAGTAAGGTGTGGCACGCACGGTATACGCGAGGGATTGGTAGTGCGCGGTGTCGAAAACAATCGTTGGAATAGTAAAGCTTGGATAAGACATGAGTATTACGATTTTAGGAGAGATCCAAGATACATTTAATGAGGATTTTTCCATATTTGGGACCATTTTGTCGGTAATGGAACCTCCATTAATGCCCAAGGAGACGTTACCAAATGCTACAATATAAATACTGACTCGGGGGATCGCAATAGCTCCTTTGCGTTCTAAGCAATTTTTATGTACGAGCTATCTATTTGTCTTTGCCTTTGTTGCATCTATGTCGAGGATTGGATCTAGTGTTTGAAGATCATGTTACCAAGCTGGTTTTGGATATAATTCAAAGAATAATGACGGCCACTAGACCGGGAGGAGTATCAACCTGTGCAGTGGACGTGCTTCAGCAAGTGAGACCACTGTGCCATCTAAACAAGAAGGGCCAAACATGCGGGACATACGATTTCCTCAGAGAAGAACCCTCGGTGCCTTTTGTCTGCCTGGAAAATATGAATGTCTCTTATCTTGAACTCCAGAGACTATTGAGGAAGGGGATGATGACGTAGTAGAGGTAGCCCTTTGTGGAATTTGCCTAGTTACTCATTGTATCGCGCAAACCTACACCAGTGCCAAGGACTTGGATAAGTGCACGCAAGTATCCAAGTGCCCTTGGCATCCGAACGTTGAAATGGAGGGGGATATACTTAAAAATCCCTCGTTGTGATTTGATAATTTAATAACATGGAACATGGAAAAGTTTAGCTCATGCCGGAGGCTTTACCATGCTCCGGTTCCTTATACGAGAATGCAGTGCGCCTCGAAGCTGAAGAGATAAATTGTGGAGTCACCGCAATGCGGTACTCCTCAATCACATTTATACCCTCATTTTGAAACACTTCCCATTAAGTAAATCTATATATCCCGGGCCGGTTATTGGCATTGATGCATGACGATGCGCTCGTAGGAGGCACATCCCAATTGATGTGGAACTTATCCACGGAATCACGGGATTACCAAACAAGGTGGCGACACTGTGTTCGGAGAAAGCACGGGAGAAAGTGGTAGCAAACAAAATGAAGAAAAATTTGTTATAAAAATCCATTTGAGTTAACGGTAGAAAGATAGCACGACATTTATATTAAGTTTGGCATGATCCCTTGGCTTGCGAGATGATCGCAAGTTTTGGCTAAAGGAAGTTCCCCGCACGTGATTCGCGCTAGGTAGTAGGTGTGAAAAGGTGGTATATACAATTGGAGCGTGTATCTCTATAAGGAGTTTCTTGAAAACGATACACGAAGTCTAGGAGGAGAGCAATAAATTTCAGTATTCTTGGCTCTTGTTATTAATGCACTCATTGGGTTGGAACATCGAAGATACCTAGTTCACTGAGCTCTGAGTGTTGATGTTTGAGTACAACGTGCTACGCACCCTCTAGAACTCTCGACCCGGTGCAAGAAAAACTGAACAGATCCGCTTTTAGTTTCCAAATGTATTCTATACTTATGCAAACAATATAGTCGAAGTAAAAGCTGTCTCCCACACTTTATGAGAAATACAAGATGGTAGTTGACTTTAAGGCTACCTTTCACAATATCCACATCCAAGAAAAGGGCATTGTGGAGGGTGTATGGTATGAGTTTCCTTACTCAATGATTGAAGGTGATTTGATCAGAGCCACAACGGAGCGTGAAGTTTGCAGCAAGAAATGGTAATTAATCCCGAAACAACATGAAAACATCTACACTAGTGTGGGAACATAATTCATGTAGTGATGGGTCTAGTGATACATTAGTGTGAAATTCAATTTATTTGTCGGTGGATGTATTAATTTATTGCTCACTTAATTAAATTGGACAATAAATTGTAATCTTATCTCATGATCACTTGTAATAGTTAGCGAGTGTGATAGGCTTGTAGTTAGATCATGAATTTCAGAGTTGGTAGTTGATGAGGCATGCGAGTGATTATATGTGTTTTGGGACTCAAATTCTGATTAAGTGCATGAGTTTAATGCATGAGTAATCGATTAACTTCCGTTAAGGTGAGTTAAAGTCATTTGAACTAGTTGTAAGCTTGTTTCTTACCTTGTAGTGAGAGATCAGAGTGAACTAAATCATATTTAATTCCCAATCGGTGATCTTCCATGCAAGCTGATGATTTGAAAACAGTAATAGTTGCATGCATGAGTTGTAGTGGAGACCCGGTTAAGGACAAAGGTTAAAGAGTTGACCATCGGTTTATTATTAGCGGTACTTCGGATACGGTTAAAATACCACGGGATGCGTAGGATACTCGGCGTAGTTGAGGAAGGATGAAATTCCTAAAGAATAGGGATTTCATTCATTGGGGGCTTTCGTGAGCAAGGCGGGCTAAGGCAGTGAGAATTGGCTAAGTGTTGGCCCAATTTTGTCTAGATCGGTGTGAGACGATAGGTAGATTGCGGGAGACTCTTGTGAAGGGAAGTGCATTGTAATTTCATGATTCTGTGTGGAATATACGATATATGATAGAGGTGTTACGGCAGTAAAGGTTTCCCAGGTCTAAAATATACGTATTTGGTTTGATTTGATTCTTTCGCTACTTGTTGTGATTGGCGGTGTGTTTATTTTTACTTTTAATTGATTTTTAGAAGGATTCGATATATTTCTTTAGCAAATTGCATGATCATATTGAAGCCATTGATATACATATTTTTTGTATAGTTTCTACATACTAGCCATACTGACTTAGTTGACTCACGATAAATTTGCGCACCCCAACATGTAAATCAACGAGATAATTCCCTTTGAAAATTCGAAATTTGAAATATTCACCCACTATTAGAGACAAACTTGGTGAGAAGGAACCTATGCGACAATAACGGGAGAAAGCTGCTAATACCACCACAATGCTAGAAAATAATGGCTTTATGCCCAAAGAAAGCGAAGCACCAATATAAAAAGGCACAAAGCGTGGTACGTAGGCCACGGTTGGGTGAAAAAGAAACGAAAATGGTTCTAGAGAGAAAGGACGGGAGGAGTCTGACACTTACGAGAGGACGATCTCAATGAGATCACAAATACTATCACCTCGGCATAGGAAGATCAATGGACGGACATGGAGGTCCAATATAAATCCGCCTTGGAGATTGTACATGTTAACCTACAAGAATTGAAAATGCAAGCAAGCCGGATCCGGTGAGCGTGATTCAAGTGAGACGGACAGTGCGCTTGTTACTGATGCACAACCTTTGGACGTAGCCTTACCACGATCCGAGGGGAAGGACAATTTTCTCATATCCCCACACCAACAATCCAAATGGACGTGAACTGGTAGCGCTCAGTTCATAGAAGGTATGGTGATGTTCATGTTAACTATACATGGTATTTGCCTATAGAAAAATTCATCTACTACACTTAGTCATTGTCTTTGATGAGCTCCAATACCAAGAATAAACCGCACATACATAAAAAAAGAATGCATAGAAATGGGTTGTACCAAGAAGAAACCACACATACACAAACAAAGAATGCATAGAAATGGGTTACCTTCTGAGAAAACCGCACATACACAAACAAAGAATGCATAGAAATGGGTTTTCAAGTGCATGAACAACAACGACAAGTTGAATGAAGCATATCAAGAAGCGAGAATCCCGGCGTGTTATGTTGGAAGCCAATATCAACCAAGTATGCTCGGATATTCTAGCGATCGCGGCCTCATTTTACACCCATAGAAAAATTGGATAAACTAGCTACGTGATCGACTACATGTGTGGAAAGGCGCACATCATTCGAGCCAAATATGAGCGACAAATACGTGGGACCTCTAAACCAAGTTGCGACGGAAACACTTGCTTCAAGTTTGCACAAAAGAGGAAAATGAGAGGTTAAGAGGCCCAAGATAGTATCATTGCGCGGCCACTTAGTGTGACCGATCTCGAATGAGGCCATGGACATTTGGGCTACTGTCCGGAATTATGCGATGCATTAGCAGGAGGCAATGCGGCCCCACTCATCACTAAGGAGAAATAGTTTGAAGAAATCTGCATAGTAGTACCCACATTGATGATCACGCGGATACTTTCGTCTACTACAAAGAAGGTCGCAAAATCTAGGTAGAAATTGAAGATTTGCATCGCAAGGAGTAGGTCCTCCAAAGAATGTATGAAACCATGGGAAGAGGAAGCACTACAACTCTCATGAACCTAGACAACACACTCCAAGATCATTTGCGGACCCGGCGCAACGCTGTGGAGACAGCGATGAAGGGCCTACGATAGATAAGATGGTTCGGCGGGCGCGAGGGTGTAGCCGGCGCAAAGCCTTGGAAGTGTTCCCTCTCCATGGTCTATCAAGACACTCGGAGACAAACCAAGGGGACAATAGTAGTGCCTCGGTGACTCGAGATGAGTCATGTTTGTGTTGGGGGCACATTTGGAGTAGAGTCCATTGAGCTGCAAAGTTCCAATGATATTTTTTGTATCTTTGTATGTGTGTGCTACGGATGTAGTCAAAGGGATTTTTCCAAATTTTGAACATAATTAGCTTAAATGTAAACTATGGACCTCAAATAATGGTTTGAGACCATAGGCAATAAATATTTGGGCGTATTATAAATAGATAGATTTTGTCTAAGTCAAGTATTTAGAGTGAGAAGTGACATGTGACATTGATATTCTAATATTTGCGTACGTAAGGGCTTTGGGTTGGGTAAAAGGCTCTTGCTAGGCTGTGTGTATGGAAACCCTGGTCACGAACGCGTAGGTCTGTTGGTTGCATGCGCGGAATGGATTGTAAGGGTTTTAAAGGAAAGTTGATATATTGATAGATACCGAAGGATTAATAGAAGAACGATTTTGGCGAATTCTACGTGTTATGCGTATAATTATTGTTTATGCTTATTGTTCATTCTTTGATAAGATCACACTATATTTTTTCTTATTTATGAATGCACGAGCTAAGCGATATGTTTATGCATAGTGTGTATCTATTAAGTATTACATTGATTAGATCGAGGAAATTTGGGTCTAATTTATTATATGTGATAAGTAAGACAAGTATTTATGTGTATTCGGTTAATTGTTGCGCAAAGATCTATATTCGTATAAATTCACTACGCACATCTATGGAAGATAAATTAGGGTTTTCCCGAGGACCCCTTCATTGATTGTTTCTTAGGGTGCGGAAACACGGTTCCGGCGGCGCACCCCCCCCCCCACAATACTACTTTGGGTGAGACTTTGGTCTTCTTGAGAAGATCATTCTTAGAAAAGGGCTTGTTAGTTGGAGGGTTTTTTTTTTATCCATGAACTATGAACACAGGTCAGGACCTGGAATCCCAACGGTTTGACTTATCGAGTGGTGAAAATAATTTAGAATTTTCTTTCAATGATTATTCTTTCAAATGATCTTGATAGTTGTCTTCCTACCTTTGACCTTCCCTCCATCATTTTGATATTTTCGGCCCTTTCGATGTTGTGTCATGAAATAGGAATATGGTAAGGAATGACTCTAATTTTATTTTATTGGGAATAAAGTCTTCCTTTAATAACTTTGCTTGATTTTTAATGCTTCTCTTATGTCCCTTTTGTAGCTCCTTGATACGCTATTACTTAGTCTTGTTGTAGGTGAAGTGATGCTCTACATGTATACATGTTGTTATGGAATATAGTCGGAGTCATTTTTTCTATCTTATAGTTAAAGGTCTTTGAAGGTGCTGCTTGCTACCGATCAAATAGGTAACACTTTGGCCTCAAAACGGGAACGCACTTGGTTTTTTTTTTAACGTCAAATTTCAACATTTTATAAAATTATGGTAAAAACAAATTGTTTCTTGAAAAAAGGATTGAAAAAACACCCCAAAAACAAAAAGTGTGTATTCTAGAACGCACTTCGTTTTAAAGATTGAGCTATGAAATTTATAATTATGGTAAAAACAATTGTTTCTTGAAAAAAGGATTGAAAAGAAACACCCTCAAAACAAAACCGGAGTTGATCTTTGGAATATGAAAAAAAAAAAAATTGTGTCATACTTTTGGCATTTTTTAAAAATAGAGAGTAACATTTTTTAATTTTAAAAATTCAGAGCATTAAAAAAAAACCTAAAATTTAAGAAAAAATAAATTTAAAAAATAAAAACATTTAGAAAGCTTAAAATTTAAAAATATATGAAGATAAAAAAAATAAAAAATAAAAACAAAGTAAAAATTTTAATTCAATCATTAAAAAAACCTAAAATTTAAGGAAAAAAAAAATAAAATAAACAAAAAAAAAAATTAATATTAAAATTTAAAAAAATATAGAAATTAAAAAAAAAAAAAAATATTAAATTTAAAAAAAAAAAAAAAAAAAGTTAAAAAAAGAAGGAAATTATAAAAAATAAAATACAGAAATTAAATTTAAAAAAGAAAAAGAAAATGCTTATTAAATTTTTTTTTTTTAAATTAAAACAAATAATTAAATTTAAGGAAATATATTAAATTTTAATAAATTTAAAAATTCAAAATTAAAAAAAAAAAAAAAACACTATTCAAATTAAAAGGAAAAAAAATAAGAAAAATTAATTAAAAATAAAAAAATAAAAATAAAATACAATGAAAATATTAAATTTAAAACAATATATATTAAAAAAACAAATAAACTATAAAAAACAAATTAAATTTAAATTATAAAAAATAAAATATATATATGAACTTAAATTAAAATAATTTATATACATCAAATTTTATTAAATTAAAAAAAAAGTTAATATTAAAATAACAAATTAAATTTAAAAACAAAAATATTAAATTTTAATAAATAAATGAATAAACAAATAAATTTTGAAGAGAAAAATAAATTTTTTAAATATAAAGAAAAAATATATCTTTGTTAAGCAGAAAAACTTTAAAAACTTTAAAAATCAATTAAAAATGGAAAATTGAAAAAAAAATAAAAATATTAAATTAAAAAATAAAAAATAAATTAAAAAAAATTAAAATTAATTTAAAAAAATTAAGTTTCATTAAAAAAAAATTAATTTTAAATACACAATTTTAATTGAAATAAAAAATATAAAAATTTTATGTAATTAACAAAAAAAAATAATAAAAAAAGTAAAACATTTAAAAAAAATATTAAATCCAAATAAATTAAATATATATATATATATATATATATATATATATATATATATATATATATATATATATATATATATATATATATATATATATATATAATTTATTGAATTTTATAAAATTATATTAAAAAAATAATACAATAAAAGTTAATAACAAAAAAATTATGAAATTAAAAAAAAAAAAAAAAAAAAAAAAAAAAAATCAATTAAATAAAAAAAATGGGCAAAATTTAATAAAAATTATTAAAATAATAATAATAATAATAAATTTAAAAAAAAAAAAAAAAAAACAAAACGAATTTTATTTTAAATAATTAAAAAAAATAATAATATTTTGAAAAATGAAAAAAAAAAAAAAAATCAATTAAAAAAAAAAGTGGTGGTGGTGGGGGCTCGGCCACGCCGGCCCTGAAGCTAATGGTAGCCGGCAGCGCGGCGCCACGGGCGGCCAGTGACCTCCGTACCCCAAACGGGAGGCCGAGGTGACCGCCCGTGGTGGCACGGCCAGGCTCCATAGCCACCCGACGAGCGGGCCGCGCCCCCACCACCACCACTTTTTTTTTAATTGATTTTTTTTAAATTGATCTTTTTTATTTTTTATTTTTTTATTTTTTTTAATTTCAAAAAATTAATTTTTTTTTTCAATTTTTTTTTTTAATTTAATATTTTTATTTAAAATAAAATTCGTTTTTTTTTGTTTTTTTTTTTTTAATATATACATATACATCTATTTTTTATTTGATTTTTTTTTTTTTTAGTTTTTAATCTTTTTATTTTAATTTGATTTTTTTTTTTTAATTTGAATTTCAAAAATTTTAAAATTATTTTTTTAATTCAATTTTTTTATTTTAAATTCAATTTGTTTAATTTTTTTATATTTAATATTATAGAATAATTATTTTTAAAATTTAAAATTTAAAATTTATTTATTAAAATTTTAAATTTTAAATTTAATTTAATTGTTTTCTTAAATTAGAATTTTAATTTAATTTAATAGTTTTTCTTAATCTTGAACTCAACCCTTGAGTATCTCTTTTTGAGGGTTAGTGTTCTTCTCGTTGTCTTGTCCTCTCTTTGATTCTTATTACTTCGATCCTCGAGATTGCTTTCAAGTTTCTTTTCCTTTCCTTGACTTGTACCTTAGCTCTAATACCATGTTGAGAAATCTAGGGGAAACAAGATGATGATTTCTCTTTGATGATAATTCTTGTGATTACTTTTTTATTTCTCTTGGTTAGATTATTCTTAAACTTGATTAATATTGTTCTCTTTTCATCAAACAATTACCAAACCATAAATGACAATGAGATAGAGGATAGAAGATATAGGAGATCGGCCAGGCCAAAACCTCTCAATTTGAAAAACCCATAAGAATTCTTCTTCTTATAGATTCTTCAATTGTTGAATTCAAAGGCACTGCAAACCAAATGACTCCTCCAAGACCAGACAACAACACTTATTTCAGTCGCACTTCTTCCATAATTCAATGCTACGAGTGCAAATTTTCTAAAGCTCTACTCATCATTGTTAAAAACAAATTATTACACTTCTATTATATTATAATTGTTCATAAATATATAAACTTATATAATTTAAATGAAAGTCTAATATGGTATAAATAAAAAATTAACATACACCTAAATTTTATAACAAAATTTTAAAATTAAAATATTTTTAGTATACACATATTTCTTTTATATATTTATTTCGTATATTTTATTTAAATACTACACTTCCACTATAACTATTTAAAATATATATTTTTATAATTTAAGTGTGCATGATATAAATAAAAAATTAGCAAATTTTAAAATTTAAAATATTTTTTAATATACACATTTTTTTTTAAGCACATATATTATTGAAATATTTTACTTATATTGAGTGTACTAAAACAATAACCATTTAGATAAAACGAGTGCCTGAGAAGCAATGTTCAACCTAGCTGTATGTAAGGAAGGAAGGGATGTGGTGTTATCCCTAACCTAACCAACTAACCTATCTTGGGTGTGAAGTGTATTATGCTCATTGACAATTTTAGATACATCGAGCGCCTGAGAAGCAACATTTTGACCCTAATGCATGTAAGGAAGGAAGGGGATGTGGTATCAACCCTAACCTAACTAATTAACCTATCATGGGTGGAAAAAGAGATTGATTGTCGCAAGATCGGCAGATGTATGAAACAATTCCTCCTGCCAATACGTGCTTCAAGAACAATTTATAAATATTTAATTTATACAATTCATTTTATATATTGTGTAGATAAAAAATTAACACATAAATATTGTCAGGCCATGAAATTAACACAAAAAAACTGAATTTTGCATTAAAGTGTGCATACGAATATATACATGGAGGTGAGACTCATGCAGTTCATCTCCTAATGTCTCTTTAGCTTCCTTATTTTTTTTGTATTTACACTATTTTACAATTTCACCCAATCCCTGAGATCGGTGTCAACATCCACCCACACCCCCACCCACCTTAATCTAAAGGGATGTTGGTGAGTCCAAGCATCATTTGAATTTTTCGAACTTTTCTCTTCTAGCGCTGGTGAAGATATCGCAATATGGTCATTTTGGAACAATGACGTAGAAGAATTGTCTTGGACTCAACATGATGTCGAATCGGATGGTATTTTGTATTTATGTGCTCCATTCGATCATGAAAATTTTGGTTATTGGCTAACTTTTATTTCATAAGTGTTTTCAATCATAAGTGGAGTTGAATTCATTTGTTTCATCTGCAAATCCTCCAAAATTTTCACGAGCCACTGTTCCTTTGTTGCTTCAACTACTACATATTCCTCATTTTTTGGAATACGGTAGGACTTATTGTTTGTGTGATCTCTAAGAGGACGCTCCGATCCAAGACTCATAGTATAATATGAAGTAGATACCCAGGGGATTTCTTTATCTTCATCAAAGTATGAATTAGAGTATCCAATCAATCTGGTAGCCCACTTGTGTATACTTGAGTCCAAATTCTTGAGTCCCTTTCAAGTACTTTAGAACTCTTTTTGAAGCAAACCATTGTCCCTCACAAGGCTTTTCATAAATCTAGAGAGGATTCCAACAAAAAATGAGATGTTCGGTTTGGTAGTAGTGAGGTAGTAAAGAATTCCTACAAGCTTTTGTACTTTGTTGCATCCTCAAATTCTTTTCCTTCATTGGATGTGACCTTCGAGTTTTTTCCATTAGAGTAGTCAAAGTATTTCCTTAGCCCATGCAAGAAAACATTCGATAGATCTCCAATGTACTTCTTCGAGGAGAGGAATATAAACTTGAGGATGTTGAGTTACTTCAATACAAAGATAGTAGTGAACATAGCCCAAATCAATCATTTGAACATTTCCTCAAATTCTTTCTTTATGGATGCAAGATAGCTCTCATTATTCCATGTCATCAAAATATCATCTACAAACACCACAAAATATAAAATTGTTTTAAAACTTTCATGACAAACAAAGATGCATCATCAAGATCATAATGTTTGAGGGACAAGTTCGAGAAGATGCTGATTAACTTCTCATACCAGGCTTGGGGTGCTTGCTTGAGGCCAAACGAGGATTTTACAAGCTTGCATACTTTTTGTTCTTGGCCCTTCCTGAAAAATCTTTCTAGATGGGACATAAAAACATTCTCCTTAAAATATCCATTCAAGAAAGAGTTTTCACATCCATCTGATGGAAACTTTCTAACCATTCTGAAACACGAAGAGTCAAAGAGTGTCTAGATGGTAGCCCTTTTTTTGTGGGGGGGTGGGTAGAGTCTCCTCATAATCGACCCCTTGTTACATTGCAAGACCTTTTTCCACAAGCGCGGCTTTGTGTTTGTCCGTGAGCCATCAACTTTGTGCTTGTTCTTGTGAGCCACTTGCAACCAATTTATTTGCTCCAAATGGAGGATCAATTAGCTTCCAAGTTCCACTCTTTATCAGAGCCTCATATTCCTTTTGCATGAAAGCATTCCATTCATCATGAGAAGCGACTTATTTGAAGAATTTGGGACATGATCTATAGACAAATTCAATTCACAATTATAAGAAACATCCACATCAGGTGAATCGAGATCATCTACATCACCTCCATTTTGCCTAGTGGAACTTCTTGCTCTGTCTTTCAACCTCATCGGGACAAACATTTTCAAGTGTCTTTATCGACCATTTGGAGGGCCTTTCGAGATGGTATAGGCTACTCATTTGACTAAGTTGGGGTTGAATCAGGAACTCTCCCAATTTTATCAATCACATCTCTCAAAGTGTTATCCATGGTTGGATATTCATGTGGAGGAGAGTGCTTCAAAGACGATTCCATTGATTGATTCGGTATAGAATTCCCATTCAAGATGTGGAATCCTAATTATCAAATTCTTGAAATGAATTTTCATGCTTGAATCTATCCATGATATGTTGCCACTCAACAACATTTTCAATCTTGGAAGATTCAAGAAATATGGCATCTCTAGAACCACATACTTCTTATTAACTTTATCATAGAGATGATATTATTTGGAGGTATTTGAATACCCCCAAGTAGATGCTCTTACGGCTTGCTTGCACCAAGTTTGCTTCTTTGTTCCTTAGGTAGCAAGGCATAACGGGGTGGAAACCAAAGGCCCTTGGATGGTGCAGAAGGAATGTGGCCATGTCACAATTCATAAGGAGTCTTGTTTCTAATTTCATTAGAAAGACACCTATTATTTAGCTCATAGCGCATTGGCTTACTGACCCAAGACATGAGTTTACATTCTTAAGAAAAACATCATGGAACGTACCATATTTAAAATTTCTGTGTTACAATTCTTTCAACTACATCGTTTTGTTGGGGATCCATGTGTTGGTGAAGATATTTTTTTTAAAATTAATTTGAAGTGTATTATTTTGCATTATCAATGTGAATAGATCCAACATGAGTTTTTGCATCATTTTCAATCCTTGCGTGAAAGTTCTTGAATGTTTTGAAAAGCATCAAATTTTTTTCTTCAATAAGTAAACCCAACACATTATGGTGTAGTCATCAATAAATGTCATCATATATTTATTTCCATTTGTAGAAGGAACATGCATGTGTAGAAAGTATATAACTAATATGTTATATATCTAGATTCTCACACAGATACACCTTCCTTTAACTTCATGCATCTAGAATCTATTCCACCATTGATCATCACATGCGGAAATTAAATCAATTGCAAAGCACACATGAAACCATAAAAATTCACACATTAACAGTTGTTTTAACCGAAATCTAGTGAAAAACCCAAATATACGTATATAATATAACTCATAGAGATCATGTAACAATCCTCATACAAAAGTTTGATCATATAAAACATCGGTACAATACAATCGCTACATTAATCGAGGCCCGATCTAACCCAAATCCATGCAGCGATCTGCCCACCTTTAGCCTACCTCTCTTGTGAAAGCCTGTTTGAAGAATGGCTCTGAATGAACTCAAATCCACACAAGCACGCTGCCAATCTCATTGGCATCTCTCTTGGTGTTGGATGCAATCGATACGTCACTATAGTCACAATTGATAGTCATCTTTTTTTTTTTCCTTTCACATGTCTCTCCACTAGTCTCTCACCGAGACTATCCATGCCTTGTAGTTAGCGTGTATTTTTAGGTTGATTAATGATTTAATATTTAGTGAATTAATTATTAATTAATTCACACCACTCTCACTATTGTATCAATCAGTTAGACTAGATACAACTAGCTCAGCTACTGTGTCCTAACTAAGTTAAGCGAACACAACTCCACCTTTACTTCTATAACTCCACCAAACTCTGTCACATGAGTTCTTGAGAGTCCTCCATGCAATAGCTCCGGTAAACCACCGGGAATAGCATAATTTCATGCATTAGCTCTTATGCCACATCAATGCACTTAAATAAAGTGCTCCCGAAGAGAATAAGATAATGTTTAGAGTCCAAATATTATTAAGAGCTAATAATATTCGACATATCTATTTTTTAATTTAAAATCTAAAAATAGATTCCATAATATGTCTAAAAATAGAAGTCCATCTATTTTTCCAACTTGACCAACCATCCACAAATAGCATCCTGGAAACTCACCAGAATGTGATCAACATGTCTAAAAATAGACTTTGCGCCAAAAGCCTTTGCGGGCCCTTAGTGAAGGTGACTCTTTCACTAAGCTCATAATCTTTGTTTAATATCAACACTCCCTCTCAACAAGATAGGGATTATCTTCCACCACTATCTGTCTCTATGGTATTCAAATTTTCTCCTGGTGAGTGCCTTCGTCGGAATATATGTATACGATCCTCTGATAAAGATAGCAAGAAGCAACATGATCTTCCGTTGTACACAATCTCGATATGATGATACCATATGTCGATATGTTTAGATCTATCATGAAATGTTGGATTAGCGAGAGTTTAATGCAACTCTGATTATCACAATATATACGGTAGGATCTGAAATTAGCTGGAGACGAACAACGACCGGGATCTTCCTCATCCCATATCGCCTCGCATGTAGCCAAACTTGCTTGTTGCACAAACCACTCCAGTTGAAGCGGAGTGCCACGGATGCTGTTTCATGCGTACCAAGAAAGCTTGTTGTAGACCGTCACGAAAATCCCCTCCGGATATTGCTCTTTCTATCCATTGGGCTCCACTGCCCAATCGCATCCGTGAAGCCATGCAGCTTCCCACCTCATCAATTGTACGTACCACAATCCATATCCCGATGTGCCTCGAGATACCTCGGGAACATGATTGCACACCCTCCAAAGAGCTTGGTAGGCTTAACCATAACGTGAGAAGTTGGTTAACAGCGTAGCATATGTACGATCATGTATTGACTAGATACTTGAGCCGAACCAACCAGCTAATCGATATGATGGCATCCTATCTGTTGATGTAGCATCCTCTTTCCTCCAACCACCGGGAAGAGGAGTGTCGATAGGCTTTGCATCCTTGCATGTTGAACTTCTCCGATGCTCTCCGGGCATACTTGCCTTGAGACACAAATAGTCCACCCTTCCGCTACCAAATTTCCAATCCAGAAATAATGAAGGAGGCCCAAGTCCTTAATGTGACGCCTTTATTATATGCCTTGCATGAGTGTATCAACGGTTCATCACCTATTGGTATCAAATCATCTACATAAATTACGGTGATCGACAGCACCTCCACCACAATGGTATAGGTTCGGATCACCTCACTCTTAGTGAGATCCAAGTCTTGGTGAAATAACTATCTATCCGTGTGTACCAGAACGAGGTGCCTTTCAACCCATACGATTAACTCTTTTGAGCTTTGCACACATGCAACTCGGCTGCTGAATATTTTGAAACCTTTAAGCTACTCTATGTACACCTCCTCCTCAATGACCTCGTTGAGGAACGATCTTCACATCCATCGATGAATGTGCCAACCCATCTACGTTGAGAGAGCAAGGATGGTACGTATGGAAGAATATGCCTTGCGACAGTGCAAGTTTCTTCATAGTCGATCCCCTCAATATGTAGAAGCCCGGCAACAAAATCTTGCCTTGTACTTCTCGTCACTCTGTCGGCGGCTTTCTTCAATTTGTAGATCATCTCGAACCTGTGATTTCCCTTCCAACCTTGCAGGACAATCTCCCATGCACTATTTCTCACAATCGAATCATACTCTTCCACCATGGCATCTACATGAGATTCTCCACGACTTCCTCGAAAGAGGATGGCTCCATCACGATACACTTGCTCCATCGGATCCATGTATCAGGTAAATCGTTCGGTGGTATCTCGGTCTGCGTTGTGATGTAGGAAACTCCTACATTCTACGTTGCATCAAGATGGTCGCTCGGCTTTCTCGTCTTCCGCCCTCGATGTTTGTACTTGCATGAGTGGTTCTTCACTCCACTTGAACCTCCTCTTGTGGTTGATCCACATCTGAGCTCATCCTTAGGAACTAATAGCTCCTCATGCATGCAAGTGTAGCTCCCTCTCAAGCGACAACTTCATGGCTTTATCCTCATGAAATTTGATATCCGTCCACAACGGTCTTCGGCCATTTCTGGAAAATACAAATGATAATTGTGGTGTTGCATGTACTACAATATCTAACCCCTCTTAATCAACTCCGGCTTCTTCCTGGCATCCTTCGTCACACTTGGATAGCAAACATGTGAGCCCAAAAATCTTCAAATAGAAAATATCGAAACTTCTTACCGAGAAAACGCCTCTTTGGGTGTACTCATGCCAAGTACTCTGTGAGGACAATAGTTTTTCACATAAATCGCGGTGTTGCATGCTTGAAGACAGCAAGTGTATAGGAAGGACTGTTGGCCCTATAAAATTTGTTCTATTAAAAAGGTGGCCAAAATGATATTAGACAGCCCAAAACGTTTATGCAAATGTTATCTCTTGAAGCCTCTTGAGAATATCTCCTCCCAATTTCAAATTTTTTCATTACGTTTCCATTTTCGAGCCCGGAAAATTCTGTGATTTCAAAGAAAAGGCTGTTGCAAAAAATCCATTTTCCTTTTCCCTCCATCTGAGAACTAACCTTCATTTTGCTTCCTCTTTACGCATAAAAATTCCTCATCTTTCCTTTGTTCCATTTCCTCCTTTACAAAAATCCCTTGCATATTTTTAAAAATCCTTTGTAAACTATCTTAAAACTCTCTCAAGCTCCTTGAAAACATTGAAAACTTCATAAAAAAATACATATTTTGGTGTAAGGTTTAAGCCCACTTGGGCTAAGTCTTTGGTGTTTTTGCTCCATGTCATGGTGTAACTGACGCTAATGCTGCAATTATATCGCATTGCTGATTGTGATTAGCCCCTCCTCTTTAACCCACAGTCACATGACTCTCCCTTATAACCCAAGGCCCATGATCAGAGGCATCTAGCGCATTGTAAGTTAATATTTTTTAAACCTTCATCTATATAAATTTGTCGTTTTTGATATGTTGTAAACTTTACGCATAGTACAGAATTTTCATTTCAATCTCCATCGTCGATGCGATCCATAGATTGAGGGTGCGCAATCCATGCGCCGGTGGTCCCTGCCATCCACTCCGTTGCAAAAACACACGGTATCCATCGCACCGCTTTTGAGCGGGCTATTTTTTTCAATTTTGCGAGCGTTTCATACACCACCGGCGCGTAGCCTTACTTGCTGTTCACAAAACCATCGGTTTTCATCACGCATTAAAGTTTGGATGTGGAGTGGGCGTGATATTGATGTGCGTCGTCGTCCCCGGACGCTCATCGGACGGTGATCACTCGCCAAAAGAAGCCCGAGAGTTAACCAAGATCCCCGACGCGGTCATTAAAGCATCTCTTCCATCGATACGTCTGTGATTGATGACCCACAGTCATCACACGATTCCTTCGTTTTGACTTCCGCCCTTGCTCCCCGTCGTCGATCTTTGCGTGATCGCTGGCTCGATAGATTCTTCTTCCACCTCCTTTTAATTCCTCGATCAATCTCGACCGTTGTATGATGCCATCCAGCGGCCATGCTCCTCACGTGCCTCTTTGAGCTTGTTAAACCTACACATGTAGGATTTTATAACATTTGTTTGTATTTTGCGGGGTTTAATGGTTTTCCGCCATCAACGAGAAAATTCACGGTGAGGGTAGCCGATCCTCCCGCCTTCGATTCACCGAGAGAAATCATTCGCCGGGGTTTGAAATTCATGTTTTATCGATGATTCATGAGGCATTGATGCCATTAGATCCTGTGCAGCTACCTGGCAAAAACACGGGACAATCGAGCACGGTCGAGTATCGGTATCGAAGATAGAACGAACGAGCCGGAGATTGAGGCCTAAACGCCTGAGATCTCAAGTAAATTAAAGGTGTTTTGAAAGGAGAAGACAAAGACATCGTCGAGCCAAGAAAGCCTCCACCACCTGGCGGGGAGCCAATCAAACTCTCTCCATCTCGCGGACACACGGTTTCACGGGAATCAAAGAAGTTTTAGTCACTACCGAGAACAGAGGTGTTGTCTAAAGACAATTTAAGAACAATTAATGCAAATCAAGATCTTATCTCTAAATTGTCGACAAATCTATTTTTAAAGATTAAGAACAGGCGAGAAGTGGATATTTTTCAATCATTAGGCCTCAAAAGGCGAGAAATAGAGTTATGAAGGAGAATTAGAAATGATTATATTTACGCATTATTGTGATCCCAAAAGGCATTTCATTGATTACATAATTAATGATATGACTGGAAATCCTCTCGGCCCCTCATTCTTCTATAAATACTTAGAAGACAGTCAATGTTAGTCTCTTGGACATTTGATTGCATGTAATAGTTTTAAAGCTGCGTGCCTGTGTGCAATTTGAAGATACATAAGATGATGAGAAGTTTTGAAATTGTGAGACCCTTTGCAACTTACTAATTTATAAAAGCGTTTGAACATCAAATACAAACTCTTATGATTCATGGGATCCACGATTTGTGTTAATGGTGATGTGTTCCTCACTACATCAATTTTTATTTTCTTTAATGTTTTCTCTGTTCACTTTCTGCGACGAGGAAGCTGACAAACATAGAACTGGACATACTCTCAATAGTACCCTACTCTTACGCTTTTATTTTCTATGTTTTCTTCATTTGAAAGTTCTCTTGAAAGAGTATATTAAAGCGAGTTGGTTTCAAAAGCCTTTCAGTCTAGATTACTCTTTGTGATGATTGTGTGTTTCTTTACAGAATATATCTTTGAAAGAAGGTTGGTTTGAAGCACTCATGTAGTCTAAAAATATTTAATTGTTTTAAAAATGTTTCTAGCGAAATTACTTCAATGCGAGGTAGTTTAAAATCACTTACACGATCTCGAGAATAGCACATGTTTTGTTTCTCTAAGTACATGTATGTATTATAGTTTAAAAGCACTTACTTGAGTCTCGGTATTCATTTGTTCTTCATTTGTGTTCTCCATTTCTATACCATTTCATTCATAAAATCAACTTAAGAGACCCTTTGACATAAGTGACTTGCCCCATGGATCCTTCTTGGAACTTGTTGTCCAACTAAAATCCTCCTATGACTCCATAGCCCAATGATTTAAAAATTTACATTTTTTTTTTTGCCCTTTTACGTCAACCGAATCATTCCTTCATTTGCACACATCTTCACCTTTATTTTGAACTACCTTCACCTTCATCATGTCTTTGCTAACCAAAACAAATAAATTAAACCCATGCTCTTCATAACTAGCCTAATATCACACTTCGAGGCTTTAAATATCACATCTTTAAACTCATTCATAGAATCCCTCTCTGGATTAGGAAGGGCTAGATCCTTGAATACCAAAGTGGTTTGATGTTGTATCTTTTGGTTTTTCAATGGCCAAAAAAATAGGAACCCCAACGGGGTTTTGATCATGCAACATCACTGTGCGGCACCTTGATCGTTGTTCTTTCGCTCAGCTAACCCCGATGCAACGTAGGTTATGAAACATGAGATCTCTTGAATTCTTTTGTGCTTCAAAAGTCTTTGAATTCGCAGAGATGAATTCACCACCATTATCACTCTAAGAGCTTTTCACAGCAGCTTGACTCTTTCTCAGCGATTGCCTTGAACTCACATAAATTTCGGAATGTCTCGCTCTTCATACACTTGAAGAATATCCGGGACTTCCGAGAAAATTCATCAACAAATATCACATCACATGACAACCTATTTGTCAGCCTCTGAGAAAGGTCCACACACGTACGTGTGAATTCTCATCAAGGATCGTAATGGCGCAACTATCGTTCTCATGAAAAGTGTTCTTCACAAATTTTCCCAAAGTACATCCCTTGCTTGATCTAAGCTGGCACTTGAAGTGTACCCTTCAGGAAGCACGGTAAATATCTTTGCAAAATTTTCAAAGCACCATGGTGAATATGGCCCAATCTCCTATGCCACAATTCGCCCCCATCCCATATCACCACTCCTTATACTTTCTGCCATTCTTTAGCAAAAAAATGCATCTACTGCAATTGATAAAGGTTCTACACAGCAGACCTATCCTGCGAGTTTCACCGAGATTGATTTACACTATGCGGAAAGCCTTTCCCTCACTAAAAACAACATCATAGCCTTATCTTCCAACATTGCCACGAGATCATATTCTTCTTCAATCTTGGAACATGCGTGACATCCCTTCAAGATGAAAGGTTTTCCGGACTCCTCTCCAAAGGAAGTGGTCCGATACCGGTCTCCACTTGTATCTACCATCATTGCCCATCTTGATGTGCACTCCCGAATATTTCTCATCTGATTAGTAAACAAATCTTTGTCTCTAGGTCATATGGAAAGACGCTAGCCATTGTCAAGAAACCTGGCAGTCCTATCACACTTGAAACCAAGCATGTGATCGGCGAAAAATCAGCTCAAGCGCAAGGCTAGGCCTCTCCGGCTATATGATCCATCGGCTTTGCTTATTTTTCTTATGCTGGACAATTAGTGGCATAATGTTCGTGTTGGTGACCGTGAAAGCACTTCACCTTGGAAAATTTTTCTTCTTGCCTTTCGCACCGGGTTCGAGAAGGATTTTCTTTCCCTTCCCTTTGCTTGCTTTGGCAACCAAAGTGCAATTTTATTCATCTTCATTCTTCGATGAAGATCAGCCCTAAGCTCTTACCTTATCACCTTATCTCCTCCTGCACAAAGATCGACCAAAGTCACTCCCATCCCGGCGTTTCTCACCGGCCATTGACGAGTCCTCGTAGCTATTCTTAACTCTTAGAAAGCTAAGGAGAGCCAAGCTCACCAAGACACTTCATATATAGTAACCCCCACACTTCCGAGCTCATCCTTTAGACAAACTTCGTGAGGTACCGGTATATGCCGCCTTTCTCCATTTTCTTTTCGAGCTTGTCTTTAAGCGCCAACTTCCTTTGGTCGCTTTTGCTTTGGAACAAGTACGTCAAAGCTTTCCACATCAAGAATGGAGAAGCTTTCTGGTGAAGGCTAGACACAATGTGATCCTTCACACCTTTATGAAGATCCTTCTTTGTCTTCTTTTTCCATGTGTCAAGTGTGGCGACATCGCTAGAAGCCGAGGTTTTGGAATTTACGCATCTATGAACTCCTTCAACCCATTATCATCTGACCTTGCCTCCATCAATCCTTCTGCAATATAATTCGAGGTTGCCCTCAAGGGCATACTCCAATATCAATCCGTTGAAATACATTTCAATGGATGGCAACCGACGCCAAGAGAAAACAACTGACAAGTCCAATTCCACGGCTAAAACTCAGCACTTCAATAGTGCAATTATACAGTCAATATTGCTCTCATACCATGTAGAAATTATATAAATAATATGTTATATATCCAATATTCTCTGATCACACATATTTTAACTTCGTGCACAATACGAAGTCTATTCCACCATTGATCATCATGCCGGAAATTAAATCAATTAAACACATGAAACCATAAAAAGTTCACACACATTAACATAGTTGTTTTAACGGAAAAGCTGGCGAAAAACCCAAATATCTATATATAATATATATATAGATATCATGTAACAATCCTCATACAAAGGCAGTCATATCAAACTCCGGTACAATACAATCTCTACACACTAATCAAGCACGATCCTGGCAAATCCATGCCGTCTCTACACTTGCTAGCCTGCCTACTGCACAATCCTGTGAAGAATGGCTTTGAATGAACTTCGAATCCACAGGATTTACCTTCACGCAATCCTCATTGGCATCTCTCACTGAGTGTTGGATGCAATCAATGCATCACTATAGTCACAATTGATAGTCATCTTTCCCTTTCACCTATCTCTCCACTGGTCTCTCTGGAAATTGTCCATGCAACGTGGATAGCAGGTACATTCTTCGGTTGATTAGTTAATATTTAGTGAATTAATTATTAATTAATTCAAACCACTCTCACTAGTGTATCAATCGATTAGAATAGATACAACTAGCTCAGCTATGTCCTAGCGAGGACAAGCGAACACAACTCCACCAACTACTCCTATAACTCCACGAGCTACGCTCATGAGTTCTAACCCAAGTCCTCCATGCAATAGCTCTAGTAAGCCCTCGGGAATAGTGTAATTCCTTCTTCCGGCTCATATTTCCACATCCATGCATATTTGAAGTGCTCGAAAATAAGATAATATTTAGAGTCCAAATATTATTAAGATCTAATAATATTGAGCCATGTCTTTTAGGCAGCAATCTAAAAATGATTACCGCAAATAATACAAAAATAGAAGTCCATATATTTTTCAACTTGACCAACGATCCACAAATATCATCCTGCAACTCATAGAATATGATCGACATGTCTAAAAATAGACATAGTCTAAAAATAGACTGCGCCAAAAATAGCACAACGAGGCCCCTTAGTGAAGGCGACTCTTTTCACTAAGCTCATCATCTTGTTGAATCTCAACGGCATGGGGCAACATAAACCTGAATGAATAACCTCTGTTTTCTATATGCTTGAGGAATGTGAATCATGAAAATAATGTTTTCTATGTTGTCCTAGAATACAAGCATCACATTGCTTAAGTTTCACAGGAATTGTAAGCAAACCGGTAACGCCATTTTCTTCAAAAATTGAAGGTTTTCATAGTTTAATTTTCCAAATCTAGCATGCCATGAAAGCCTTGATGGGAATAATACCTTCATCATAGTGAGAACTAAATGCAATTTTTTGTGCACGAGAAGAGGTACCTTGCAACTTTATAAGCCTTTCTTCTTCTATCCCGTCATGAAAAGTGAGTGATCTAATGATTTTCGACTTCGGCTTGCCATAAAACATATGAATAAGTGTCCTTGCTAGCGAATGTGGACCAAATTCATCAAGTTTCTCCTCAAATCTTGGGAGGAATATAACCTCATATGTAGAAAGAAAGTACGGAAGGCCGGGAAGTTTGAGCCTAGATTGTACTTCTTCCGCTTGAGTTTTGATTTGTACGTAGTATCTTGCTCCATCAAACTGTTAGTAAATTCAAAACAATATTTTATAAAATTCATGTGAAATTTTTCTCCTGAATCAAGCAAACAATCATTTCCCCAAGAGGCTTAAAGTGAAGCATTAAACAAGTCTTGATTGCCAAATAGCCACAATGTGCCGAACATAATGAGTGGATTCAAGTTCCTTACCTTTGTCTTTTTCATGAGTTGTACCTTTGGTTCATTTCTTTCTGTTCAATTCTATCCTAAGGTATTTGTATGGAATGTATCATGTCCCATCTCTATTGCAACATGTGCAATGAAAGATTAGATTTTCTCCCTTGGTATGCTACTGCCTGCGGGAGATTTCTTCTTCTCTTCCTTTTTAGCCACCTATTCCTCTAGAATAATAATGAGCAGTTCTTCTCTATGGGAAAGACACATAGCTTCTTGAGAGAACAAGAGTTGTCATCTTCCCAAAATCCTTTTCTCTCTCTTTGCAAAATTCTGCTCAAGGGTGTCAAAGGTAATCCTCTTGAGATTTCCACTTGCTTGCAATGGCTCAAGATAATGTGAGTAAGTGGGATACAATTACTTGAAATAAGATATGATAGGTATGTCCATTTTAAAACTAATGTTTTTAATGTAATGCATGATAGATCTTACTTTTGATGCTAAAAACAGAGGATACCCATTTTTAGTTTCAAGCTTAATAGTTTAATCGTAGTGAAAAACTTCAGTTACCGAAAGTGATTCATGGGTTCTTTCCAACTGTGAGAGTTCACTTGGCATTTGAGAATGGTATCAATATGGCAGGCTCATATCTTCATTTCACAGATGCGGCAATCAAGGCATAGGCCTTGTTGTTCTTGTTTTCCCAAATGGTGATCTCCTTGTCTAAGGTAGGTTTTGCGAGGTGCATTTTCTCGGAAATGCTCCTTAAAAAATTCCCTTCCAAAACTCATTAAAAATAGAGTGTGCTTGATTTTCTAGTACCACTCGGGATAGTTCTCCTTTCCGGTGAGAACCCTTTGTCACAATAGATGAGTGAATGCATTGTGAATGTGTATTAAATATATATATATAGTTCTTTGCCAAAAAAATGCAATTTTGGTGCTAATTGTTTTAATAAAAAAAATCAATTAAATGCGGTATTACTTAGGGGGAGGGGTTTCTTTGGTGGGGGAGGGGTAATTGGGAAGGTGATATCGGGAAGGTATTGCGTAATGGGAGGTTTAATAGTGAGCATGGACAACATGGAGGGGAGCCACGATGGAGGCATTCGAGGAGCAATATATCTTTTGGCTTCAAACTATATTGATAATGGGGTTTTTATAGTCGGTAGCCACAATGGGAGGGGATGTCCGATGTGGAGAGGCTACATATGGAAATGAGTGTATGGAGGTTTCATATTGAGCATAGGCGGGAGAGGTCGCGTTTGGGAAGAGTGGTATGGATGGGGAGTGTTATAGTGTATGTCAAGCATGGATGGGAGGTAGGAGCGCAAGCCACGGGAGCGATTGAGTTGAGCAGCGACGGAGAATATGAGGCCGGCGGTAGTGGGTAGCACGGTTGGATATGAGTCCTCCTATGTTTTCGTATTATTTTTGTACGTATGCTGCTTGTGTGGATATGGTGGGAGGGGGTGGTGTTAAACGATGTGGAGCGTTTTTTTGAAAAGGTCGATCACCATGAGCATGGAACATAAGGGAGGATTGGAGAAGGATCAACTTGTGGGAGGATGACCATTATGGAATCGTGCAAGATTGGTTTGTATCACGTAGATTCTATGGTGGTATAATGCAAATAGGACCAAATTTATATGGAGCTAATATTCTATATGAAAATAATGTAGGAGAAAGAGGTACGTGCAGGAAAAAATTATGACTATGCGAGAGAATCGAGCGTATGAATGGGAGATCGCATATGTTTCAATAATGATAGAGAATATGGCGAGAGGAATTTTTCTACGCAAAGGAGGAGAGGGAGTTACAAGTGCGGGGAAGCCAAAACTAGAGTTGGCACTGATGCCATGTCGGGCCGAGGTAACTCCAACAACCTTTGAATTTGTTTTCATTAAAGTATGAATACGAATATATACATGGAGGTGAGACTCGTGGGATTCATCTCCTAATGTCTCTTTAGCTTCCTTATTTTTATTTACACTATTTTACAATTTCACCCAATCCCACTAGGATTAGGTACATCAACATATGTATTAAAAACTAATAGGTAATGATAAAATTTGAATATTTAAATATTTTTTAATATATATATATATATATATTGTTTCTTTTATATATATTTACTTTTATATTTTATTTTGTCCAAGGAAAAATCGCAATTCTCATTAAAGAAGAAATGAAAGTTACATGAAGTAGTCATTACATACATATATATCTATGCATAACTTCGGATGTAAATATGATTTCTATCATGATACAAAAAAAATAATAATGATTTTGTCATAATTTCACAGAGTCTGTGTCCAGTTATACATCAATACCAATAATTATACAAGAGAAGATAGATCGTCATAAAGTCATGTTTCAAGTTCTACTGTATCCACGAATGACATAAAAAAAAATGTGTTAATTTCTTTGTGCCGAATAATATGAAAAATGACAATATTAATGCGATATTAATCTACCCATTGTGCTGCGTGGATATCCATGAGCACAGGTCTGTTGTGCCCCTTCCTTGGATAGCGATTAGAAAGTAGGATTTCTCTCCCTCTGTGTGTGAACATACAATATCATAAAATTGATATCTAACCATATAGATCTCCTCTACAATATTATTTAGAGTGTGTGTGTGGCAGTGGGTTGTCTAATTGAACCGATCGATGACCCAATTTTGAGTTTCCAAATACTTGCAATTTTTTACATCCCTTCTCAAGCACAAATAATAGGGAGAAGTTTTACAAGCTCATTAATTCAAATAAATTGTTGGAGCTTGACCCAAAATAACTAAAAATACATTTTGAAATATTAGGTTTTCAGCATCTATGTAATGGCACCTCCTCCGCTGTTATTTGTAATGGCGGAACCATCGAAGTACACCTAGGGCTTTGAGTGGTCGATGACCTCGATTGTGATTACTTTCGAGTTGAACCAAGGTGGATCATGGGGGTAGGCTCATATAGAGCGAGCAAATTGGCACCAATTTTTTTTCTGGAATATTACTGCTCCTTGAAAATATTTTTGTTTCCTTACTCTCCATCTCCCCCAGGATGAGACTCTTCCAGGTTCCACAGCACATAGGTTTTGTCCCTCACAGCCATTCTGCCTTACACAACCTCAATCGATCTACTTACCATACGTATACGATACCAAGATATTGAAGTAGCAATTTCAAATACATTTTGCTATACGGCAAAGAGAATTAATAGATTTGCTACACATTCTTCAACATTTTGACATGGGCGCACCATGAAGGTCACACAAGTGCTCTTTTCTTTGGTCCCCATGTTGTGGAAATATTATTTGTAAGTATAAACCAGAATAATAGCACAGTTTTGGAGACACACAATTTCCAAATATTGTTCCACCACCAACACTTTGTATCCCATCTCCCTATACTTGTATGGAATAAGATAGTCTTCTTTGGGATTATATAAACCTCTTTCGGAATGAATCCGGATAAACTCATCATCCCTGGCCCGGTGAATAAAACATGTGAATTTGTTGATGTATTAATATATTCTGCCAATTATGTTGTCAATGACTTCTAGTATGTTTAAGTTGAGTGTTGTCATCATACTGTCCCCATATGGATGAAGCCTTCGGAGTTTTTTGAAATTTGATTAATTTTGCTTATCCCCTTGTGTTTAAGTGATGAGCGAGAATATATCTGTTTTCTGCAGTTGAACAAAGGATCGATACCAATTACGATGATTCCTAGATATGATTCTTCATGCCACACGAGACTCAATAATAATATTGAATGACGCAAGTATCTCTTTGCATATGTTGGAAGTGCAGTTATATTTTTTTATCGAGGGGAATCCAATGAATGAGAGGGAGGATCATTGTATATACTTTTCTGATTTTGTACAAAGACTATATTAAGTTTTATATTTTATTGAAATATTACAATTTTTCTATAATTGTTTATAAATATATAAATTTATATAAAATACTAATTTATATGGTCTAGATAATAATAAAAATTAATAAAGTATAACAAAATTGTTTCTTTTTTTTATATATTCAACTTTTACATATTATTAAAATATCTTACTTTGTTTATAAATATATAAATTTATATAATTTAAGTTTATATAGGAAAAATAAAAAAGTTAACACAAAGATTAAAATATTTTTAAATATACATATGCTTCATTTATATATTTAACTTTTATCTTTTTTATGTTTATTAATCTTATATTTACGTCGTAGGCATTTTTATTTGAAAACAACTCTATTGTCACTCTATCCATCTCTACACCATTGGATCAAATGTTAGACGATTGAAATGTTTTAGGCCATTAGATCCATGTAACCTAACTAACTCACAAAGCCCTATTAATGTTTCTTCCACCTAAGCTAACTGAAATAAGATAATCTAAAAAAGGTTGTGTAACGGTTGTCATACTCGATACGCCGGACCTCATTGAGGTGGCTCATTGACTCGGCATACCATTTCCCTAGTGTTTTGAGAGCCATTGTAGCTCTCGTTCAACATAAGGTGCTTTCTACGGATTTTTTTTACAATCTTGTTGCTTTTTGGTTCATTTTGAGCATTGGTGGCGGGATATGACAATGGCGGTGAACTCCGGGAGGTTTTCGTTTCTTGAAATAGATATTTGGAAGATTGCCCAAAATGTCATTCAGTTTCAATGGTGTTTGTGTTTTACGATTTTTTTTTCCATGGAGTCGCTAGGCCTTAGGCTTGTAGTTGTATAACGTGTTCTTTTCTACTGAACTTTGAAAGTTCTAGAATTTCTATTTTCTTGTTGGATTCGACTTTTCTTGTGATCATTCTTTAAATTTAGTTATAAAATACGGATTTTTTAAAAGAGTTTTAGTAAAGATGGAGAACTAAATTTTACTAAGAATTTGTTCAATATCAACAGAAGAAAACTTAAGTAGTGCCAGCAACTTCAATAATGCAAATTTATTATCCAAGATCATATTCAACATGTGATATATGTGTATTTCCAATAATTACACTTTTAATAATGTGAGTTTATTTATCATAGATCATGTTCAACGTGTGATATATGTGTATTTCCAATAATTCTGAGCTTCTACGTGATATTTTCTACTTATCTACGGGATTGGAAGTTAAAACACGTTGAAAGTTTTTGAAAGATTGTCTAAACAAAATAATTTTTTCCTTGAGTTTCTAATAAATAAAAAGCTTCCCGACAGTATTTATCTACTTCATATCTTTATATTTGACTTATAATAAGTGTATTTTTTCATTTTCATTTTAGTCTGATGTATCAAATAGCGGATTTTGTGCATACGTTGTTATTGAGGATTTGGAAAATGTTGCGGTAATAAATGTAGGTAGTTTATCTTTTCATTTATTTATAGTTAGCTTATAATAAATTATATTTTTCATTTTCATTTTGGTACAATGTATCAAATAACGACTTTGTGCATAACGTTATCGAGGACTTGAAAGTATTGCGATAAATGTTACTAGTAATAAGAAAGACAACGTAGTTTATCTAATTCATTTCTTTATAGTTGACTTATAATAAATTATATTTTTCATTTTGGTATAATGTATCAAATAAACGGTTTTTTACATAACGTTGGTGATAAAAAGCGGAATATAAACTTAAATGGCTCTCGAGGTGAGAACCTGGAGGGAGTGTAAAACACTCCACGAATCGATACATTCAATCGAAAGCTTGACCTAGTACATATAGGTTGTCTCACCATCAGTGGTTTGAACCACTCCCCGAATATTAGGACTTGAGATCTAATATTAGAATCTCCATTCCTATCATCATCGTAACAATAATCCGTGAATTTCTCCATTAATTCTAACACTCCCCCTTAATGGAGAAAGGGTACCAAAAAAACATATGATAACATACGCCTGTTGGTCTAGTCTCATCTAGGTTTACAATGGTAAAAGACATAAAAACTTGTGCTCAGTTTTCATCTTGGTCTTCTGCTTTGACTCCATACTTGTTCATTTGTGGATGAACTTCATCTTCACTTTCTTCGCCATGAGATAGTGATGTATCTTCACCTCGTTTCTTCCCCAATGAAGAAACGTTGGTGTGTTCATCCTTCTCGGAATTATGGCCAGGCTTAATAGGAGAATGTTCCTTCTTGCTATTTCCGGTGTCAATCAATAAATTTGTCAATGATGATATCTTCACCATTGATTCTGCAATTCCTATGTTAATTTCATGAAACATGGTGTTTCAAGCCATGCTTCAAGAAACTTGATTCTTCTTCAAAATTAATTGTTGTTTCTTGCCTACCAATATTTTCACAAAAACAATGTTAGATTTATAAAGATGACCACAATTACTTTCATCTTCACATCGCCCGGAGAGCTTTCATTTCACCATCTCTCCTTACTTCATCCTTTAACGACATAATTATGTCTTCATCCGGTCTGTTCACTACAAGCATGTTCTACATTTGATTTGTATGTGAATGGAGGCCTTCCTTCTCACCAAACGATGAATTCATCAATAAGATGTTTTTTAATCATCGGATCGATCCACTCATCATGAGATATATATAGAGAGTCTCATCAAACTTGATTTACGCATCGGGAAACCTTTCGGGTTCTACATCGGAAAGCTTTCAAGTTCTATAATAATGGATGTGTTTTCATCATTAAAAGTTTCAATTACGGATACACATGCATCATCCATCATTGCATCTTCGGTTTCTAGTGAAATATGGGATCATTATCAAGAGAAATATCTTCGGCATCATTTCCTCATTCAACTGATGTTACATCTCTCTTAAAACATCAGTAAAAACTTTGTACTTTAAAAATCTCTCGATATTCATATATTATGTTGAGTATGATGTTGTCATCTACTACGAGATGTTATAAGACTTAATACTATTGTATCTCCACTATCATTAATAATATCTTTAACATAATCCGGTAGATTTAACTTCCATAGTTCTATTTTTATTTCATTTGCCCGGCTTTCATAATTCATACGAAAAGATGGAAAATGCGGCATTAACCATTTAATAATCTCACCAAATTCCAAATTGGGACCTTGATCAACGGTTGGTCCATCACCGCCAACTTTGAAACAAATCACAAATTCGCAACACAATATTTTTCACTTCTCCATTGATGCTTTCTCCTAAAATTTTCTTCGAGACTCTTTCAATTTACTTTGTGACCCATTTTCTCCTTCTATTTTCTCCCTTGCAAGAACACTTCGACTGTCGGCTCGCTATCTGGAAAGCACTTAATGGCCCACAAATGAAACCACGGTTATCCTTATTTCAAACTACAATCCTCAAACAACGAGATATTCTTGCAATGTACTCATCAACGACTATAAATGTAGCATTGCTGGCCCATAGATTAAGAAAAAAATGCACACAACCACACCTTTAAATGTTGGCTTCACGGTACCTCCCTTAACTCCACACAACTGCGGCCTCCTCTCGGGCTCTCCCTCGAATCGCACCACCTTCACTTAGCATGCCCACTCCTTCTTCGGATTTGCTACCAATGGAGTACGATCACTTGTTTACATACTCCGAGCCCTCCTCTCTGGTTTATCCTTAGGCACTACCCTCCACGGTCACGCACCCGGCGGTTCTTTTTCGCCAATGAGAAATTGTACCTCTCCATGCCTCCTTCATGGCCCACTGCACATCACCATGATTGGTGGCAACTGCCTAATAAAACCTACGACCCTTTCGAGAGATGGTGAGGCCACGATCAATTCCATGGTAGGCGAGCGTACACCGGCCACGATTGATTTCTAATAAACCTCGACCTCACAACAGAGCCAACGCCGTCGTTACGATCAACGAACTCACGGGCCAGCACAACGCCAGAACCACACTTCAATTCCATGCGAACATGATCAATTCCATGGTGACGGTGTTCCTCCCAGATCAACAAATCGACGCACTAAACTGGCCAACACGCAAGAATTTAGGATGCCGAGGATATGGATGGCGACCCTCTTCTACGGATTGTGTCCCTTCACCACTCCTCTATGGTCTCTTCCGAGGTAATGGCTTACGGTGCCTCGCTTCTCAATGGATCTAGTTCATAGTTCATGATATCACCGAGAAAGGTGTACAGCAGCAACCCTCGTATTTGGTTGATGACTCACCGAATTCTTTAAGCGCAAATGCTTCTCATAATCCTTGATGTCGACATTGACTGCGGCTCTCTCGAGGATTTTATCCTCGGAGAGAAATAATTGATGGACGACGAGCGGCAACGATGTATGTCTTTTGCATAACTCTACCCTCTGTAATATAGTTCTTGAGCTTATGCAGATACATTGTCTCTCAATGTGCTCACTTGCCCAGGCAAATATGTGCCTTTGTTTTATTGAAGCCAAGGGAAATGGGCGCAAGCCAAGCCTAAAGTGAGTCGTCTTTGCGGTTGAATTGGATACCGCAACATTTTAAAATGGAGAATATATTTGTCCAAAACATATGACAAATAGCTCTGAACGCAAAACTCGGCACCAAACTTTGCCTTCCACAGCACTGCCCAGCACCCTAGCCAGAATCATGGAAATTAATTGTAAAATTCAAGAGTGAAGGTCACTTTCTAAAGTGATGGCGGGCATGAAATGTGGGGCCTCATCATATAAGGAAAATAGGTGTGTGGTTCCTCTGCAACACGAAAATATCAGGCCCGAATACTTATGACAAGTTGTGAGCATGAAATTCAAATAAAAGACCATCTTTCTGTTGTTTAGTGTTGGATTGACTTTGATGTTTATTTGCAACTGGGTGCTATATAGGCTGGATATATAATTGATTGCACCTTTATCAAGCTTCTCAATGTACTCCAGAATCCGCAGATTCTCAATGGCGGCATGGATATCACACGAAGGAGGCACTCCGGGTTCCGAGGGCCTTCTTCTTTGAAGATACGCGAGAGACTCTCGGGAAAATTCGAAAGTACGGACTGTGGTTCCAACCATTGACCAATGTCGTTGACCTACCTTTATTTGACAAGGTTCTCCCGCTCTCTCTTGAACTTTCTTTTGCAACTCCACAAGCACTGAACTCGACTCTAGAAGCCAATTTTAAGCAACACACGACCTCCCTCTCAACTTCATGCAAGCTGCCCTTTCGTCCATTTCCAAACTCATCATCATGATCTCATGCTGACCCTGAATCAGACTCACGCATTAAAGATGGTAACAACAACGCTCCCCATAGGCTCTCGGCCTCCAAAGACTTAGCCTCAACCACGGAGATAGAGAAACACATGCCTTTGATCCTGTGCTCACGATACCATGATAAAAAATTGAATATAAACTAAATGGCTCTCTAGGTGAGAACACAAAGAGTGTACAACACTCACATGGATAAGTACATTCAATCAAGAGAACAACCTAGTACATATGGAGGTGTCTCACCATCGGAGTGGTTTAAACCACTCCTTTGAATATTAGGACTTGAGATCTAAGATTAGAATCTCATTCCTATCATCATCATAACAATAATCTAATTATGACTTTCTCCATTAATTCTAGCGGTTGGTACTAACAACAGTACTAGAGAGACAAATGTTCTGAGTAATAAAAATATACTCGATAGTGGTGAAATGTAATATTTGTTGAAATCGTCGAGACTTGTGCACTCGCAAGACAAATATTTGCGAGTCTTGGCGAGACAAATGTTACCAAGTAATAAAAATGCTCGGTAGTGGTGAAATGTAATGTTTTTGAATAAATGTTAGGTAATAAATATACTCGATAACGGTGAAATGTAATGTTCTTTGAAATCGTCCATGGTAAAATCTTCTTTGGGAGAGGACTTGGAGAGTTAGTTAAAATTAGCATAGTTTAAACACTTTATAAATTAAATAATTGAGATTATAGCAAGATAATAATTGAGATTATGGCAAGATTAATGATGAAATTTTTTTTGGGAGAGGATATGGCGGTTAAAGTTAAAATTAGTGTTGAAATCATGTGTGGGAAGCTAAAGTTAAAATTATGGTTTAAACACTATAAATTAGATAATTGAGATATGGCAAGATAATTGAGATTGTGGCAAGATTGTGGTGAAATTTTCTTTGGGAGAGGACATAGCAGTTAAAGGATTTAAAATTAGCATAGTTTAAACAAATTAAATAATTAATATTATGGCAAGATTGTGGTGAAATCTTTTTTGGGAGTTCCACACTCTTAAACGACAACATTGCACATGCTAAATGATTTTTAATATCTCACAATTAAATTTTATTTCCTTTAAAAAATAAAGTGAAATTATAGTTTTTTTTAAATAAAAATTTCATTTTAAAAAAATTAAAGTGAAATTATGATTTTTCAAAAAAACAACACAAACATATATTAAAGCATTAATTGAAAAAACATTAATTAAAATAATAGAAAAACAAAAATACATATATAAAAGCACTAATAAAAAATATCCAAAAGATTTAGCTAATATATACTTTTCTATTAATTAAATAAATTAAAATAGCAAAAACAAAACATTTAGTTATTGAATATAAATAAAAAATATAACAAGTAGCTATTGGATGTAAATAAAAAAATTTGCAATATAATAATTAACTTGTAGATCTAAATAAATAAGATTATAACACATTTCTTTTTTAAATTCCTCTATAATTCTCTAGAAATGCTACAACCCTACACTTCACATCTATATAAAGATAACTATAACATTCTTGAGTGTGAAAAAAGGAGTTTCACTTTCTCTGATATCAAATCCATTGATCATTTACAATTTTCTCAAAACTAATCACCTTCATAGAAAGTGGTAAAAGACTATAAGATTTTGATAAAGAGAGATCGTTCAATACAATAGATTATGATAAAATTTAGAATTTTTGAAAATCTCAATTAAAAAAAAAATTATCACTTAATCTTCATCTTTATTTTTATTTTTATTTTTTCCACACTCTTAAACCACAACCTCCATGCTAAATGATTTTAGCATCTCCAATCAGAAATTTTATTTTCCTTTAAAAAAAAACTAAAGTGAAATTATAGTTTTTTCGGATAAAATTTTTCATTTTTAAAAAAAAATGAAATTATAGTTTTTCAAAAAAAAATAAACGAGAAACATATATTAATTTAAAAAAAAACATTAATTAAAGAAATTTGAACAAAAGTATATAATATCCAATAAGATTATGGTTCTTTAAATAATAATAGAAAAACACAAAACAAAAACTTAACACAACAATGAAAAATAGCACTATTTTATAATTAAAAATACTATGATATTAGACTTGAAAACATCTTTAAAATTCTGGAAATCACAGTTAGAAAAGATTATAGATACGTAAGTTGACATCATAATGTAAGTGATTTCTCTTTCTATTCTAATAACTTTTCTCTTTATATTCTAACTTTTAATCACATTTTGTTTACTATTTTTTATTTTGAGTGATCTTATATATCTCACTGTTGAATTTATGCCTTACGGTGTTTCCTTTGCAACATGCAGTGCAGTTGCTAGTTTATTATATGTGCGAAATATATTGTTTTTAATACTTAGTTTCATTCCTACTTTCAATCACTTCTTCACCCTGGTGGCATCTTTTAGATGCAATGAGTGCTAAGTGGACTATTCGAAAATCATGAGAAATTAGTCAATTACGACTACCTCTCATGGAAATGGTCATATTTGAATGACTTTGAATCCCAAAAAAGGTTGCATATTAGACTTGTTGAACTCAGTTGTTGAACTATATACAATTATTATTTTTTATAATGGATGACGATGATTAATGTTCAGTAACACTAACATGGTGTATTAAACCTTAAGAAAGTAATAGAGATTTTTTTTTCTATTAAACCTTAAGAAAGTAATAGAGATTATTTAACATTTTATTTCTATGATAAAAAAGAAGGGTGAGAATGGTACTTAATTGCTCACTTAACAAGTCAAGAAGGTCGCTAGTATGACAAAAATTTCGAAAATTAGAATGGATGTGAATAAGAGTTGGGCAATCCAAGAGAAAATGTTTTTCATTTTCAATACTCTTATAACAATGGTGACAAAATCCCGGTAATGTTCATTTTCTTTTTAGTGTTAAGATAAAAATGACACTGAATTGAAAAAGAAGGAGTTGCAGCTCACAGGTGAGTACTGCACCTGGAGACTGCACTCAAATAGAGAGAACACTCTGAGTTTACTCTACATTCATGAATGAGGCATTACATCATTAAGTACATCACTAGGAATTAGGAAGTTGCAAACAAACTCCTAAATTGTAGGAACTAATCCTAAAATAAGGAGATACGTTACAACTTGTGTAACCATTTCTCCATTAATATAAAATAATATTAATTATTTTCAACTCCCCCCTTTAATGGAGAAAGGATTATCCTGAACTCCTAGCATCCTTCTAAACAATTCAAACTTTACACGCCCAAGAGGCTTAGTAAATATATCAGCCATATTATCACAAGTTTTACAATATTCAACAAATATCTCTTTTGACTGTAGTTTCTCTCGAACAAAATGGAACTGAGTGTCGATGTGCTTGGTATTTTTATGAAAGACTGGATTGTATGAAAGCTTGATGGTACTCTGGTTGTCAGTTTTGATGATAGTTGATTCTTTCTGTTCTTCTCCTGCATTGTTGAGGAGTCTTCTCAACCAGATGGCTTCACATGTGGCTGCACACAATGCTTGGTACTCAGCTTCACATGAAGATAAGGCTATAGTACTTTGCTTTTTGCTGCTCCATGCTATGACCCCGGATCCAATGCTAAAGGCGTAACCTGTGATAGACCTTCGATCATCCAAATTACCTACCCAATCTGAATCTGAAAAACCTGCTAGAGTAACATCAGAAGTGTCAGTGTACAGAATACCATAATTATTATTACCACTAAGATACCTCAACACACTTTTTGCTGCGACCCAATGACTTTCGAGTGGTTTCGACATGAACTAGCTCAACATACTAACAGAGTATGCCAAATCTGGTCTAGTTGTAGTGAGATATATCAAACTTCCAACTAGCTGTCTATACATAGTGGCATCCACCTCTTTAGTACCATCGTCACTGCTCAACTTTAAGTTCTGCTGCAATGGTGTTGCTGCTGATCTGCACTGCTCCATTCTGAACCTTTCCAGCAAGCTTCTGGCATACTTCCCTTGTGTAAGAAAAGTCTGTCCAGAATCTCTCCATATCTCCAATCCCAAGCAGTAATGTAGATTTCCGAGATATTTCATCTCAAACACTTGTGGCATCTGCTGTTTGATTTCTTTGATCAGATTGTTAGCATCCCCTGTTATGATCATATCATCTACATACAAAGAAATCAAAATAATTTTCCTCTGTTTATTAAACTTGGTATACATATTTGGATCATTTAAGCTCCTATGAAATCCATGCTGTACAAAAAATGAGTCAATCTTCTCATACCACAACCTGGGTGCTTGTTTTAAACCATAAAGTGCCTTTTTCAATTTACAAACAAGATGTTCCTGCCCCTTTTTCACAAAACCTTCAGGCTGAACTAAATAAATTTCTTCCTTCAAGTCACCATTCAGAAATGCAGACTTAACATCTAGCTGGTGTAGCTGCCATTTATGCTTTGTTGCTAAGGAAATTAGCATTCTAATGGTGTTTAATTTGGCTACAAGAGCAAAGGTGTCATCGAAATCTATTCCCTCTTGCTATGAGTAACCCTTTGCTACCAGTCTAGCTTTAAGTTTTTCCACACTCCCATCTGCATTTATTTTAGGTTTGTATAGCCATTTGCATCCTATGGGGGTTTTACCTTCAGGAAATTCAACCAAATCCCAAGTATGATTTTTGTTTATTGATTCTATTTCCTCATGCATTGCAGCCCTCCATGCATCAGATTTACTTGCTTCCTCATAATTTGCAGGTTCTACAATGTTTAAAATATTTGACATTAATGCATAGTCTTTCAATTTAGATGGTAATTGAGTCTTCCTACTTGATCTCCTTGGTAGGGGACTTACCTCAAATCTGTCTATTTCAGCCTTCTCCGGGCTTGCATCATTGATTACATTACCTGTTACTTCTTCTTCTTGTTTCTGCTCCTGCACTTCATCATCCTCACTGTTTTCTTCCATTAGCAATGGAATGTGCCAATCATTGTTTGAGTCATCCTTTCCTTCTTCAACCTGTTCATGAAATATGACATCTCTGCTTGCAAAAACCTTATGAGTCACAGGATTAAATAACTTATATGCCTTGAACTCAGTGCCATATCCAACAAAGATACATTTCAAGGCTTTTGGATCTAACTTCTTCCTATATGCCTTAGGTATATGAGCATAAGCTTTTGACCCAAATATTCTTAAATGACTCACTGCTGGTTTGAATCCAAACAATGCTTCAAAGGGGGTTTTGAAGCCTAGACATTTAGTAGGACTCCTATTCTTTAAATATACAGCAGTGTTAATAGCTTCTGCCCAAAAACCATTTGATAGACCCTTACCTTGAAGCATGCTCCTTGCGCACTCCACAAGAGTTCTGTTCTTTCATTCTACCACTCCATTCTACCGAGGAGTGTGGGGCACTGTGAACTGTTGAATAATCCCATGCTGCTTGCAGAAATTCATGAATTCTCCCAACCTGTATTCTCCCCCTTGATCTGAGCGGAGAATTTTTATCCTTTTTCCTGTCTGGTTTTCTACCATAGATTTAAACTCTTTAAAATACTGAAAGGCTTGACTCTTTTTACTTAGAAAGTATATCCATGAGAACCTAGTGCAATCATCTGTAAATAAGAGAAAATAATATGCACCTCCTAATGACCTAGTCTGCATAGGTCCGCATATATCTGTATGCACCAGTTCTAAGATATATCTTTCTTTTCCATTAACATGCAAAGGGAACTCTTCTCTATGCATTTTCTCTAATGCACATCCATCACAATCGAACTTAACATTATGGAAAACAAGGAGTCCATCAACCATACCTTTTCTTTGAAGTAAGATGAGGTCTTGCAGATTAAGATGGCCAAATCTCTGATGCCAGAGATCTTCAGTTGTCGATCCAGTTGCAACCATTGCTTGCTTTGTCATACTTTTCACGTCTAATGTGTACAAGCTCCCCACGCGCACTCTTGTTGCAACTGTTTCCATCTGGCTATCCTTTATGGCACAGTTAGTCTTAAAAAATTGAACTTGCATGTCCTGATCAGTAATCATTGAGACATAGATCAAATTTTTCTTAATTCCGGGCACATACAATACATTTTGAAGGCGTCTAATGTTACCGCTAGGTAATTTTACCGGAATGTCACCATATCCTTTGATCTCATATCCACTATCATCCCCTAAATAAATTTTCGACCCACATGAAGTTTCTTCAAGACATTCAAACCAGTCCTTCTTACCTGTCATATGTGAGGATGCACCAGAGTCGACATACCATATGTCGTCCTCATCTCCCTTTGAAGCTGAAAGAGCACAATCAACTGTAAATAGTCGAAGTTTGTGGCTATGATCCTCATCTTCCTCAACGAAGTATCCTCTGTGCTTTCTCTGTTTATTTCTTACTTCGTCTGTCTGCCTCTTATTACACTCTTTAATCTGATGACCAGGTTTTCCACAGTAAAAACATTTCTTGCTGGGAAAATTATTAGCAAACATACCTTTAAACGGTCTCTTCTGAAATGTGTTGGCTCCTCTCTGCTGCTGCTGTGGTTGTTGTTGCTGCTGTGGCTGCTTCCCTCTATACTGTCTCCTTTTCGCCATCAGAGCAAGGTCATTGCTCTGCGATTTCAAATTTTGTCGTCGCTCTTCTTCCTGTAGCAAAATCCTTGTCAGCTCTTCAAACTTAGGGGCTTTCTCCCTTGCTTCCAGCCCTGTGATAAACATCTGGTATTCATCTGTCATTCCGTTCAACGTGATCGTGACCAGATCCGAATCGGAAACTTTCTCTCCGATATCTCCCAATCTGTCCTTCAGGTCTTTGACTCTCGCAATGAATCCAGCAGCGGACTCATTCTCCTCCATCTTCATTGCAAACATCTTGCCTTTGAGTGACAAGACACGATTTGTATTCTGCATCTGGTATAGGTTTTTAATCGTCGTCCAAATGTCAGTGGCCGATTTACAGTCTCTAATATGTGAAATAATATCGTCCTTGACGGACATCTTCAATATGACCTTTGCTTTTGTCTCCCTTTTATCCCAGTCTTGTTCTTGTGCAGCTGATCCTGGTCTCAGCTCACTTCCTGTAACGATCGACCATGCATTTGCACTTTCAAGTAAAGTTTGTATCTTGAATTTCCAGTTGGAGAAGTTCGATCCATCAAGTTTGCCAGACTCGTGGAGATACGATTCTATACTGTTATTCATATTGGACTGATAAAATTCCTGATCCTCTGATGAATAATTCTACCCAACTGAATAATTGCAGGACACACTTACGAAAAAAAAAAAAAAAAAATCACCACATACCAGATCCTGACCACTGTTTTCCAAAAAACAAATTGTACCTTCAATGTGCCACCACTGGGAAAATCTGATCTGCTGCCACCGAGAAAATTAGGAGCTTCAATGTGCCACCACCGGGCAAATCCGATCTGCTGCCACCGAGCAAATCAGGAGCTTCAATGTGCCACCACCGAGCAAGTTCGATCTGCTTCCTGCGAGCAAATCAGGAACTTCAATGCGCCACCACCGGGCAAGTCTAATTTGCTGCCTCCGAGCAAATCAGGAACTTCAATGCGCCACCACCGGGCAAGTCCGATCTGCTGCCACCGAGCAAATCAGGAACTTCAATGCACCACCACTGGGAAAGTCCGATCTGCTGCCACCGAGAAAATCAGGAACTTTAATATGCCACCACCGGGCAAGTCCAATCTGCTGCCACCGAGCGAATTTGGAACTTCAATGTGCCACCACCGGGCAAGTCCGATCTGCCACCAACGAGCGAATTCGGAACTTCAATGTGCCACCACCGGGCAAGTCCGATCTGCCACCACCGGGCGAATTCGGAACTTCAATGTGCCACCACTGGGCAGGGCCGATCTACAAAAAAAAAATTGCAGACCTTCCCAAAGAGAAAGAGGCTGGCGCTTCTTTGATGCGAAAAATCTGAGCCGAAATGAAAATGCGCGCGAGTCCCAGCCCTGGCGCGCCTTTTGCGTGTACTTCCGCGCCAATAGCGTATTTTGGCGCGCTTATCTCCCTCAAAACCGCGCCAATGGCGCGACTGTTCGCGAAAAAACCGTGCCAATCCTTTCTCCCGCTCAGAGATGATCAATCATCTGAGACCTGTGATTCAGGTGTTACTGCAGTCCACCTGAATCTACGAAAAAACTTCTATAAGCTCCTTCGCCACTACGGTTCTGTAATCAATGATGCATCCTAAAAAAAATTAAGGTTGTCCCTACTCTGAGCTCTGATACCAAGATAAAAATGACACTGAATTGAAAAAGAAGGAGTTGCAGCTCACAGGTGAGTACTGCACCTGGAGACTGCACTCAAACAGAGATAACACTCTGAGTTTACTCTACATTCATGAATGAGGCATTACATCATTAAGTACATCACTAGGAATTAGGAAGTTGCAAACAAACTCCTAAATTGTAGGAACTAATCCTAAACTAAGGAGATACGTTACAACTTGTGTGACCATTTCTCCATTAATATAAAATAATATTAATTATTTTCAACTTGTTATTCAAGACAAGATCAGGGTCCATTGCCTCTTTATAATACCTTAGTTTCATTTTCCCTCTAACTCCTCGTCTCGAGCTTAAATCCTTAAATTTGGAAGTAAAACTAGAAATTGCACTATACATTGCAAAGGAAACACCAAGGAGATGTTGTAAGGCATAAATTTAAGAAGAATTGCGACATATAGAAGAGCACTAAATATAAAAATTAAATTAAAAATCATTAAATAAATCAAATGTTAAATATACTACAAGGGCATGTATGTAATATGTAATTTGAGAATGCCAAAATGTTGTTTTATACATGGAAAAATTAACGATGAAAAAATGAAAATCAATGAAAGATTCATGAGCTACATAAGTGACAACATAAGCGACGACTATATATGGAAAATCCATAAAGAGGTTCATTAGCTACATAAGTGACAAAATATGATGACTATAAATGGAAAATCCATAAAGAGGTTCATGAGCTACATAAGTGACAAAATATGATGACTATAAATGGAAAATCCATAAAGAGGTTCATGATTATGAGCTACCTAAGTGACAAAAATATGATAACTATATGATAACTATGGATATAGATTGTTTTTTTAATATAAATTAGTTGAATAAGATTATATTGGAAATATTATAATAAATCATGGGAGTTAAATTATATTAAACTAGATTACTAGGACGCTGGGATAAATGATTTAAGACTAATAAGTGACTGCACTAGATTTTCCAACCATACCTTTATTGGGAAACTGGTGGAACTAAATGAATCTCAATAATCCGATTACTTTTCTCATACCAACAACCTAACATTCCTTTAGGGGATGTTGGGTTGTTTTAATTTCCCATGTCAGGAGGTCAGCTTGGCAAGGCCTAGGAAATCCTCGTTGTCCGAAAGACAAGAGTACAAAAGAAAGAGGAAAAAAAAATCAACACACAACACGCAGCCTATGACTTCTAATTTACATAGAGAAATTTGAAATTTAAAATGGCTACTTAATTTTTGCCGAGCACTCCATTTATACAAAAATTTGTGTTTGTTACAATAACTAAAATATTATTTTCTCATGTGGTGTTTTCCTTTTAATTTCTGCTGCATGCTGGTGACTACGACGTTTGAAAGTCAGGTAATGAGGCGATGCAAACAACACCTGGTGAAGTGAAATAATTATCTTTACATTCTCCCCCTTAATTATTTCACAAAAGGAAAAGAAAAAAACTTTGCTATTAGATCAAAATGTCATTACATCATACATACTCCTATGTTCTCCCCCCGTGAGTTTCGAAAAATTATTTTCCCAAGGATTTTGTAAATATGTCTCATACAAATTGGTCTTCTCTCTGTCTCAGAACTCCATACATATTTCATTATTTCTTACTAATTCTCGAATGAAATGATACCCCGTATCAATATGTTAACTCTTCTTATGGAAAACATTATTTCTTGATAATGCAATAGCATTTGTTACTGCTGAAAACTAAGTATTCTTTCTGCTCATTATGCAATAAATCCCAAATCAAAATTCTCATCCACATATTTTGACATGTTGTTGTCATTGTTGCAACATACTTCTTCTTCACCGATGATAAGGGTCACAATGCATTGCTTCACCGATGCCCATGAAATTGTACCCGAAACTAAATGGAACATATATCCAAATGTGCTCTTCATGTCATCAATATTAACCGCAAAGTCACTATCCGTATATCTAAATAGTTTAAAAATCGAATTAGATGTATACAAAATACCATAGTTTCTTGTCCCATCAACATATCTTAAAATCCTTTTTCCAACTAGCTGTAGGTTCTCTGCAGACTCCATGAATCTAGAAATGAAACTTTCACAACAAACGCACGGCCCTTGTTGCAATCAAATACAGCAAGACTTCCAACCCAATTTCTTATACAATGTTGGATCAATATTTGAGTCAGGAATCATTCCATCGAAGTTTTCTACCAATTGTAATTGTTACAACCGTTTACAATTTTCCATCCCCAACCTTTTCATTATATCCTTGCATACTTAGATCGACAAATGAAAATACCATCTTCAAATTGATTTACTTCAATACCAAGAAAATATTCATTAGGCCTAAATCAACCATATCAAATTATGTTTTCCGCTTGTCTTAAAATCATCTACCGAGAGATCTCCGCTGAAAATCAAATCATCAACATACAGACACACAATCAAAAGTTCACCTTCCCTTGCTATTTTCTTATACAAAGTTACCACTTGGACTTCGATGAATCCATTATTATTCAGATATTCTATCAATTCTATTGTACCACACTTTGGGGTGCTTGTTTCAATCCATACAATGTTTACTTAATTTTTAAGCTTTATCTTCTTTTACTAGAAATCCTTTAAGTATCCATGAGAAAGTTGTTTCATAAACCTCTTCTTCCAAAAAAACCATTAAAAATGCACTAATATCCATTTGATATATTTTCCATTTTTTTATGCAACAATAGCTAATACCATTCTTAATTTGTCAAGTTCAGCTATGAAAAGTTTCATTATAATCAATATCAGTTGTTGACTAAACTCCGAGCTACGAGTCTTCATTTATGCTTTTTCAATTTCACCTTCAACATTCACTTTAGTCTTGGAAATACTTTTAACACCTACATTATTCTTACCTTCAGGAAAATATACAAGTTCACAAGTATTATTTATTTCTATAGCATAAATTTATTCATCCATAGCTTTATCCAAACTTCTTCTTCAACGGTCATATCAAAATTCCCATCAATCATATGCAAGTAATGCAAAATTCAAACTGATCTATTTCATTCTTATGATACAATTATTTTAAACTTGTTTCAAGTGACCTTTAATTGTATCCTTTAATGTAGCCATTGTAGGATCGTATTCATTACTCATCTCCGACCTTCTTCTTTGTTGTCCACCATAACCGATGGTTCACCATGTTCCCGATTTCTGTGTCTTATCAAATGACTCGAATCTGTAATTTGCTTCTGTCAAGCATGCGAATAGGTATACAGATCTATTGTCCACCTCTACCTCTTTCTCATCTTCATTATCATCTCCATGAGATAATATAACTCCCTCTCGTGAACGGAATTATCTATGCTTCCATCCCAAGCGTTCTTCTTCCTTGAATTCAACATCTCTATTAATAATATATTTCTCATTACAAGATTATAGAGTTTATATGCTTTAGATTCTTCACTATATCCAATAAAGATACATTTATCACTTATATCATCTAACATCTTTCTCAATTCTTTAGGAACATGTGCATAAGTTAACACAACCGAAAATTCTTAAAATGATATATATGACAACTCTTACCATTCTATTCTTCTTCTGTGAACTCATCCCTTCATGCCTTGTCGAACTTCGTTATGGATATAAACAATACAAGTTATTGCTTCTCCCCAATATTCATTTTGTAGATGCTTTTCTTACAACATAATTCTGAGCCATATCCATAATAGTTTAATTTATCCTTTCAACTATTTCATTTTTACATGAGGAGTATAACGTGTGTAACCGCTCTTGATTCCATGAAAATTGACAAAACTCAATGAAATCAAGCAGTGATATATTCGCACACCCTCTATCCGGAATTGGGCAAATTACTATGCTTTCACTTTCCTTTTAATCATAGCTTTAAATATTTTAAATACTTAAATGTTTCGCATTTTTTTTTCAAAAGATATACCCATGTTTTCTATCGTAGTCATCAATAAAAGTTAAAAAGTAAACATTACTAGCCATAGAAGGTGTTTGCAACTCACCACGTAAACTGCAGAATAATCTCCAATGGAGCTTTCGCCTCTATGAAACTCCATAAACAAATTTCTATCTATGATACTTTGCAAGTATACAACTTTCACACGAGCTCGTTGGATGTTGAATACTAGGTAACGTTTCACCATTTGTTTTCCGTAACAACATAGACCACCAAATATAAACTGACCATATCTTAAATGCCATAACCATGATTCATCGAAATTCGTTGTTTTATAATCATTCAAGGAGGAAACAACTCATTTCTCATTATAAGAGAAACATCCTATTCTTTTTCATTTCTACTCTTCCCATCAACCGATTGCTTGCATATTTTTCTCAATGATAGTACACACATTATTCTTGAAGAACACTCTATAATTCTCTCATGAGTTGTCCAATGCTCAACAAATTGATTTTAAGATAGGTACATAATACACATCATGAATTGTTCTTATCTCTCTCCATTTCTAGTATAAACACCAATTGCTCCTTTACCTTTACGACATACCTTATTATTGTTACCTAGGTTGACTTCAAATCGAATATCGATGTTCAGATTGGAAAACAAATCTATGTTTCATCATGTGATTGTTGAAGCTTACTATATAAAAACCAAATATACATGAACAATATTGAGTTAAATTACAAGTAAAAAACACCTAATTATTAATATCTTCAAATTCTTTTGAGATGTGTGCAACATTGTTTACCAACATTTGCCCTCGTCTTCAAACACTTAGTAGAAAAATTACCATATCTCATACCTTGACTTCCTCGATGCCACCCATTGTTACTCCCCTTAAATTAAGAGGAAATTGTTGAGATTTCTCTTCATGCTCATAATAACTTCTAAGTCTTTGATCAACTATTTTGTCGCTTCTTCCTCTATTACTTGATCTTTCGCTTTCCTTTATTAAATTGCAATAGCTTTGAAGGCATTCTCCAATGTGCTATCATTATATCTTGACTTCCTCGATTCATGTGCAATAAACGTAACTATCAACTCTTCAATTTGCATTTGACTTGTGTCCTTGAACCTTTCTATGGATACAAAAACGCTTCAAATTTCTTTGGCAAACTTCTCGATGAACTTTTCACCACTCTCTTTGCTTTCGAGGTCTTTCCATAATTTCTCAATTGAATAAATAAATAAGGACTTGAGTCATAAAAGTATCCACAATTTCACCTGCTTTCATTTTCGTGATTCTTGAAATCTCTCCTCAATTCCGCAACTTGACATCCTTTACTTTCGCTACACCGACACGATTCAAGGGTTTCCCACGCCTTCTTGAAGATCTTGCATTTGACGCTTTTGAAAGCATCATGTCATCTAAGCCCCGTTGAATAAGGCCAAGAGATTTATTGTCTTTCTTCTTCTTTCAACAACATTTGTAAGAGTAATCTCTCATGCCTCATTAGTGCCTCTAGATACCCATTAGTAAAAAATCCCCAAAGATCATGAAAACGCAACAATGTTCTCATTTAAATAAACCAGAATCATAACTTCTTCATTCAAAATAAGAATCGATGATTGAATAATATTTGTATTTGTCAACATCTCTCCCGCATAATTGCAATCTTCAGATAAAAATTTAAAAACATTCATACAATCGTATTACTTTCAATTCCTTTCTAAAGGAAAATTAGAAAATAATGGCTTCTAAATTTCCTTCCAATAACTTTATGCAACACTTTCAAAAAAAAACTTGAAATCACTCCTTTATGACATTAAAGCCTTTATACCCTTAATAAAAACATACTCATGTGGTTTGACATATCACGATCTCCTAATACCTGCAGTAACCTGCAACTCTTCCACCCATCTAGAACCTCTCAAGATTTGACAGAACCAAAGAGATATAACTCAAGTAAAACAACACATCAAGACTCTTGAACGACACCTTTGGAATGGCAGAAATGTCAAATCCTCACACACAACAGAATGATTCGATATTTCTCTTAACTCACTCGATATCCGATGAAAGAAAACATATCACAAATGAAAGAGGCAGGAAACAAATCAACACACAACACCATGCAGCTACGACTTCTTAATTATACGAAAGTTTGAAACAGAAAATGGCAATGAATTTTTTGAACATCGGTATTTATACAAAAATTTGTGTCGGGTTACAATAATTAAAATATTATTTTCTCAAGTGATATTTGCGCTTTCATTTCCTGCAGACGGTGGTGACTCTTCGACTTTGGAAAAGTGAGGGCGGTGTAGGCAACACTGATGGTGAAATAATTATGCTTACATTGAAAATTGGAACGTTGAACAAAGTTATAAATGTAGTTTAATTTTGTTATATGTTTCTGTAAATTTCTTGTGATCCCATACAGATAATCTTAATTACATCTAATCCGCAAGTTTGTACAATTTTCTTAAGACTATGTGTTTTGGTTTTTATGGTGTATAAAATTATTTGAAATTGAGTAGGAATTTTGTAAACCCGTTAAGCTTTGTAAAATCTGAATGTTATAAATTGTTTGCTATTTAAATATACAATTGGGACTTATTTTTAATTAATTGCAACTATTATTATAGCTAAAAAATCATATAACTCACTTAAGAATATATAGCTCGTATTTTATACTTTCCAACTTCATAGGAAACCAGGATAGAATGCATCTCATTGCTAGAGCTCTATCTAGTATTTTCTACATCCACGTATGGAGAGGATCAATGTTGGAGGTTATTCGTTGCATGCAGAAAGTTGCCTAAGACTGTTTAAACGCTTAATTAATATGGGTCTTCTCAATGTCAACCGTGATTTAAGTTGCAATAATTTGAAGATTTGGACGATATCCTTGTAACAGAAAGGATAGTTTCCACAGTTACATTATAAATGCTATATTAATTGACTTTTATTCATGTATTTAAAAAATAATAAAATAAGACATTAATACCTTTTATGTAAAAGTTTTTGAATTATTAATATTATATAATTAAATTATCACATTATAATAAAGTAATTTAAAACATTAAATTTATTATAATTAAAATGTTAATTTTACAAATTATGATGGTATATTTAACTTATAATTAAAATCTATGATAATAAATTTAATGTCTTTCATAAAACATTATTATTTTTAATAATTGAAGTTACAATTTAGCAATATTTTTATGTTCCTAATATGTAAGATATGTGAGCTTTTATAGTTCGAAATCATATTTCAAATCTTTGTTTGAGCCTTGAAATAATCTGCACAACTTAGTTTCAAATTCAACATAATTAACCTAAACAATACGAAAATACTTGATTATGTTAGATATTGATTCTAATGAGATTTGCTATTATGTTGGAATTATTGAAATTCCAAGCAAACAAAGGAGAGAATATAAACTCCTCTACAACACAACAGATGTTTAAACAGAATTTAATTTCAGAGGATGGCATGAAATGATTTCTATTTCATTAAACAAACTAAAACAATCATATAAATTCTTCCTCAACAGTTGAGGGATTCATTTAAATATGTATGACTCCATATCGACGCAGTTAAAACAAAACAACTGCCTCTCTTCAAGAATGCACTACCAGTTGCTCTCCGTTCTCCTTACTGTTTTCACTGCGGCTCACACAATGCTTGTCAGCATACTCGTAATACATAACATGCGTGCCTTTCCACTTTTTATATATGGCGCGGCGGTCATAAAACATAAAAACAAAATACATAGGAAAACATTACAAAATAGAAAACTTTATATGGCGGCGACATATGAAAGTGGGGACCACTTTCATAGCTCCGGCAATCGACACCCAAAAGACTCGACAACATACTTTGTGTTCCCACCACCCTTCGATCGCGATTGGAACACCACCTCCGATCTTCCACTTGCGATTGAAAACACGGCAATCGACAATCGCAACTGGAGATGGCTTGATAACGAACTTTGTGTTCCATTCAATCTTCGATCATGAGTCGTTACACTCGATCCTTCGATTGCGATTGATCCATTTCATCGCTCACACAATAAACTGCATTAAACCTCATATCGAAACTAATCGATTCACAGATTTCACACGTGGTCTTGTGGACCCACGGCCTCAATGGTGGGGGTGATTTATATATGTTTTGTTTGTATTAAACGTTCACTCATGAACTCCTCCCATATCAACAAGACACTGCCTCCACCATAACTTTCCCGATTCCGATCGGGCATATAAAAATGGTGGGGACCACTGTCCACCATTCAAAAAGGACTTCCGCCCGTTTCTCTTCATTCCGGTTGTTGAGGGACTTTAAAGCCCTAAACGACTCCGGTTTTAATTTAGTCTCTGCCTCCCCTCCGTAGAAAGATCTACAAAAATCTTCATCCTTCCACCGTGAAGAACGGCCCGCCTATCACTGTTGTTAATTTATCTCATTATATTGCATGCTACCATCAAAATTTAATTCTTTCCGCTTCTCATTCACCAACATTCTTTCTCTTTACTACAGAGTACGCACTCAAACTCTCATACCTGTCGCTGGCTTTGTACTTTGTTCTTTGTTCTTCCCCGCCAAGGCACGCATGTGACTTTAATATTTCAACACTCCTCTCTAAATTCAACTTCTGCTGGGTTGTTCATCATACCCAAGCATTTTCTTAGAAATTCAAATGTTTTCTCGTCCTAACATGTTTAGTTAAAAATATCTCAGATATCAGTTTCCTCCGCTTTACAATGTCAGAAAAACAACTTCACCATTATTCAACAATTCTCTGATATAATGATACTTTGTGTCTATGTGCTGTTGTTCTTTTATGAAACACATAATTATTTGACAAATGTAATAGCTTTGAGCTATTATCACAATAAATCATAGTCCCTTTTACTCCGTTTCTGATATAGACTTCTCAACATTCTTCATCCAAATTGTTTGACACGCTCGTCGCTCGTAGTCGCCATATTCGCCGATGTCAGAGAAAATGCTACAATAAATGTTTGGAAGCCCATGAAATGGCTCCGAACCCATATGAGAAACATAACCGGAAGTGCTTCTTCGATCACTCACTCACCCAATCACCGTCAATGTATCCAACTAATTGGACTTTCCAAGCCGTATATAAAATACCAAATCTTTTTGTTCCTTTCACATACCTCAATTCTCTTTGTCGTCGTCAATGTGTTTCTTTTGCTTCTCCATAACCGGGAAATTAAGCCGACTTCGCATGCATAATATCCGGCCTAGTTGCATTCAAATACATGAGGCTACCAACTATGCTTTTATACAAACTTGATCGAAATCCTCACTGATGTCATTCTTACTCAACTTCAATCCCATTACCGTATAATTCTGGCAATGGTACTTCGCATGTTAAATATTTCTAGAACTTGATTCATACTTTGCTTGAGAAATAAAAATTCCTTTCTCACCTTGCTCCACTTCTATTCCCAAGAAGTATCTTAACAAACCCATGTCGCTCATTTCAGCCATCTTTCATGACTGCTTTAAAATTTTCAACAAGGTAATCATCATTACCTGTAAAAATTAAATCATCAACATATAAAACAACAATCGCAAGAACTTACCATCCTTTTCTTTGATGTAGAGGGCGGGTTCTCCCTCACTTTTTCAAATCCATTCTCCAATAGATAAGAATCTATTATGTTGTACCATGCTCTTGGTGCTTGTTTCAAATTTCTTACATAAAGAGCTTTCTTCAATCTACGCACCTATGCTCTTGGCCTTTCTTCTCATATCCAAGAGGTTGTTCCACATATACCTTCCATTAAAAACTCCATTTAAAAATGCGATTTTACATCCATTTGATATACTTTCCATTTATTTTGTGCTTCTATGGACAAAGATCGGTCTTACAGCCTCCATTCTTGCAACTGTGCAAAATTTTCTTCATAATCAATCCCTTGCTTCGCTTATATCCTTTGACAACAAGTTCCGTCTCGTGTCTTTCTATTTTTCCTTCCAGCATTGCTTTTGGTCTTGTATACCCATTTAACTCCAATGACTTCTTTACCTTCGGTAGATCAACTATGTTCTATTCTTCTCTATGGCTTTAATTTCATCATCCATAGCTTCTATCCATTTTCTATCTTTAATAACATCTTCAAAATGAATAGGATCATCAACTTGACAATACAAAGGGAATAAGGAATTCATACCTTCGTTTGCTTCTCCTTGCTCATAAATTTCTAAGGCTTCTAATCTTGTTCCTCTTTCACTTGGTGTAATCATGGTTTGATGAAGCACCTAATCTCCGTCTCCTTGTGGTGTACTTGAACTACCTCCGCTTCTTCTCAAGGGGTGTTCTCCACGCTCGCTTGAGGCGTCCTCACGTCTCACCCGGAGTTAAATGATGGGTTATTAACATCAACCACATCTACATCATCTTCACTGCGAGATAAATGCTTTTGACATTGACTTTTTTCTCAATGCTTCCATCCCACGCTTCCTCTTCAATAAATCGTACATCTCTCGCTAATTACAAACTTCTTTGATGGGTTATACAAACTCGTATCCTTTGGAATCTTCATATCCAAGGAAAATGCACTTCTCCCCTTACTATCCAACTTCTTTCTCAATTTGTCGTGAATGTGTGCATATGCCACACATCCAAAAACCCTCATGTGGGTGACTGCTTTCCGCCACTCCACGCTTTTCCGGGAACTTTGTTCATCACCGCTTTGTGGGACATCTATTTAAAATATATACGCATAGTTTGGTCGTTTCATTTCAATACTCATTTGGCAAGTGCTTTGCCTTTAGTATACTTCTCACCATCTCCATTATGGTTCGATTCTTCCTTTCAGCCACTCCATTCGTTGCGGCGTGTACCGGTGGTAAACCGTCATAGGTATGCCATTCTCTCCGCAAAAACTAAATTCTTTTGATATGTATTCTCCTCCTCTCGTCGCTCCGAGGACTTTAATGCACCACTGTTTTCACAAGAGCTTTAAAATGACAAAATTTAAAGAATTCACTCTTATATTTTAAGAAATAAACCCACACTTTTCGTGTGAAATCATCAATGAATGTCGCATGTAATTGTCGGGTCAAAACAGATGATGCTCTTACCTACCCACATAACCGAGGATTATCTCCAAAGGTGCATTCGCTCTATGCCTTTCCCCGAAGGAAAGTTTTCTCCGTGTTGTTTTCCCTGAAGATGCAAAACTCTCACATAGGCTATCGTGCTTTTCAATCGTTGGTAAACCTCTTACTATTCCTTTTCTCAGGCAACAAATTTAATCCTCCGAAATTGAGATGTCCAAATCTCGCATGCCATAAATCCGCCATCTTTTCTCTTCTTCCGAAGGTCTCTTGAGTTACAACAAGTACATTATTTCCTTTTCCTTCAAGTCAATGTTGAGCTTGAGTGGAAATATTCTATTGCCGGTCATTTGAATTTCAACAATAATTTTCTTACTTGGAGGAATATCTCTTATGGTGCACACATCATCTTTGAATATAACATTGTAACCTTTGCTTCTGCTGAGCTGCCCAACGCTCAAAAGATTACATTTGCACTGAACATAATACACATCAAATGGACAAATTTTTGCTCACCATTTCGCTCGATTACGCTCCTCGCTCTCCCTTCGGCTGCAGATTTTGCACGCCCCCGTGGTCACTTCAAACATTTAACTTCTTCCATCAAGATTGGCAACACTGTCTGCTGTCAAGATGTGAGCTACAGATCTTAATCTAAGAACCAAACATCATCATTTCTATCTTGTGCTGTTACATTACAAGCTTTCAACATCACATTACTTGGGTTCTTTTCCCTTTGCTACATTACTATTCGTTTCTCTATTCTTCATGTCATTTTGTTTCTTTCACATTCATTGGCATAGTGCCCATATTTCTGTAATAATGACACCGGACATTGATTTGTCATACCTTTGTCCATGAGCATGTTGGTGTTGATGTCCACCTCATTGGGTTGTTGCATTGGCCATGGCTCGTCGACCGTTGCTCTTCCATGTGTGTGAAGAGCCGTCCTTCCACCTCTATTCTCGCTTCCGCCTCTTCCTCTTCCTCTTCTCTCTTTTCTTTGACCTCTTCCTCTTCCCGATGGCATCCGGGTCTTGGCGTGCCCAAGAGATGAGTGGTTCATCTCTTCTCAATCTTGTTCATGATTTATCAATGAGGCATGAAGTTCATCCACCGTGGAACTCGTGAGAGATCTGTTTCTTCTATGGTGGTTACAATAACATCAAACTTTGGAGGGTAAGCATTCCAAAAGTTTCTCCGCAACCTTATTTCTTCAAGATTTTCTCCATGGGACCTTATCCATCGACAAGTACAATCACATGTGTGAAAAATGTGTCAACATTGTCCGACTCTTTCCATGCAAAGAGTTTCAAAATCTCTTCTCAAGAATTAAAGCTGTCGTTTTAACTTTCTCCATACCTTGATAGGCAACTTTCGTAGTTTCCCATGCCTCCCTTGGATTTCTTAGCCGCTATCCTTGGAAACACACTCTCATTTACAAACTTTGATACAAACAAGAGAGCTTTGGTATATTTCTTCCTATTATTCTTCAACACATCTTTCTCTCTGCTTGAGTTATGCATTAAAAGCTCCGCTTCATCAACTGGCTCCCGTGAAACCATCTTCTACTAGTTCCCACAAGTCTGTGAGACAAACAGCCCTCATAGTAATGGCCCAACAATCATAGTTCTTTCCATTAAACCGTGGTGCCGAACACTTCCAAGATTCATACCTGCTTGTCCAAACCTATCGTTTAAACTCGAACTCGTACTCTTTAAACAAACTATCTTTCCTTCTTGAAAGAACAAACTCTTTTAAATACAAAGCAACAAAACTATTATCCTTGAGAAATACCGACCTGACTTCGTTGAGCTTTCACGCGCCGGAGAGAAACGTCGCAATGTGGTCTTCTTTCTTCAAATTTTCAACTCTTCAAATAACCTAGATTAGCTCGATACTCATGTTGGAATTATTGGAAATTCCAAGAAAACCGTGGAGAGAATATAAACTCCCCTCTACAACACGTATATGTTTAAAATGTAATTTAATTATAGACAGAGATGGTATGAAATGCTTTCTCTTTATTTCATTAAACAAACTAAAAACAACTCATAAAAAATTCTTCCTCAACAAAGTGAGGGATTCACGAAATATGTATGATCGCTACTAACGCAAAGGCTAAACAAAACAATCCCTCTGCCTCTTCAAGAATGCACTACACCAAAGGCTCTTATGTTCTCCTTTTTACCGTGTTTTCTTTCGCTCGCGGGCTCACACAAAGCAGCTCACAATACAATACCGTAATACATAACATGCGCGGGCCTTTCCAATTTTTATATATGGCGCGTACTATAAAACATAAAAACAAAATACATAGGAAAACATTACAAAAATATGAAAAACTTTATATGGCGCGACATATGAAAGTGGGACCACTTTCATAGCCTGGGCAGAATTCGATAATCGGCAAAAGATTTCGATAACATATTTTAGTGTTCTCGCCTAATCTTTCGATTACATTGGAACACCACCCTACTCTTTCCGCTTGCGATTGGAACACGTGCAATCGACAACGACAACCTGGGAGATGGCTTGACAATTCAACTGTGTTCCATTCAATCTTTCGATCATATTGGAACACCACCTCGATCCTTCGATTGCGATTGGATCCGCCCCGATCGGCCACACAATAAAATCACGATTTAAACCTTAAGATTGAAACTAATCGATTCAATAGATTTCCGCCACGTGGTCTTGTGGACCCACGGCCTCCGCCGTGGGGTGATTTATATATGTTTTGTTTGTATTAAATTCATTGGCTTAACTCTCCCATATCAACAAGACACCGCTCCATAACTTTCCGATTCGATTGGCATATAAATGGTGGGACCACTTGTCCCGCCAATTCAAAAATAAAAAGGACTTCCCGCCTGCTTTCTCATTTTGGTTGTTGAGGACTTTAAAGTTCAAACGACCGGTTTTTAATTTAGTCTACTCCTCCGTAGAAAAAATCTACAAAATCTTCGTCCTTCCACCGGTGGAAGAACTGCTCCGCCCATCACTAAGTTAATTTCATCTCGCCATCCCCGTGGCCGCGCCCATCAAAATTCTAAATTCTTCCTTACGATTCACTCAACACTTCAATATAGAGGCCGCGCACCAAACTCGTTGGTTGCGCCGTCGGGCCGCCTTGTACCTTGTTCTTGTTCTTCCCCGCCCAAGGCACCTGCAACAGACTTTAATATTTCAACAAAGCACAAGTTGTTTTCAATACGATGGTTATTATGCCAATTTCAATAAGGTAGGGAAACGCAATACAAATTGGGGAAAACAACTCATTTCCGCCATCCAACACTTTTACACCGTGTCTTTATTCTTTTTGTTTGGAGGATCACGTGTCAAACCGTGAGCAATGAGCATTGCCGCAGGGATTTGATTAGTGAGATTCATTTTTAGTAATCATTAGTTGCTTATTCCAATCACGCTATTATCGAATAAGTTAAGATAAGATAACTAGGTTGTCTCAAATTGCCTATAAATGGCTTTAATATTATTTAGGTTTTCATAGATTTATGAGATTCATTTTCAAAGATCATTAGTTTGTTTATTCCCATCGTGGTCATTATCTAATAAGTTAAGATACAAAGAGAAGCAGATGTTCTTATCTATAAATGCCTTTAATATTATTTAGGTTTACATAGATTTAACATAAATTTCTCGGGTATATGGAGATAGTTTGAATTACTTTAGATATGCATAATCTCATTTTTCCAAAGTGGATTCTAATTTTCAGATTTTATTTTTAGCATTTTGATCCATTGTGTGATATTAATAAATTTATTCTTGTATTATTTTAAGCGGATGTCTATAACATTTTAAAAGTGATAATTAGAATTTTGAAAATAATATGTTTAAACAAGTACAAAGATGTATCTTTTTTATTTTTCTAAAGTGAAAGGTCAATGTTACTGGAGTAATCATAATTTTGAAAATAATATTTTTAAATAAGTATAAGATGTATATTTCTGTTTTTTTTCATATTTTAGAAAGTAATTATTTATTTTTTTATATTTTCAAAAATAATATATTTTTGAATAAATATAAGATATATATTCCTGTATCTTTTTTCCTGTATTAAAAAACTTCACCTATCATTCACTAAAAAAAATTGAACTTTTCCAAACACTCTACACAGTTATTTTAAAAACAATAAAAGTATTACTCTACACAGTTATTTTAAAAAACAATAAAATCAACAATACTTTTATGTTTAATCTAATAAACCTCCAAATAATACTTCACCTATCATTCACTACAAAAAAATTGAACTTTTTCCAACACTCTACACAGTTATTTTAAAAACAATAAAATCAACAATACTTTTATGTTTAACCTTAATAAACCTCCAAATAATATAAGATTTAATACTTACAAACTATAAACAAATTTGTAAAACTATTACTGTAACAAAATGTGTAAAATACACCCAAACAAATTAAGAAACAAAATTTACACCAATCGTAACTTCGAGAATTTGTGTCAAGGAGCGACAGTTTCCAATGATCTGTCACAATCGACAATGTTCGTCTATTATAATCTTAGATGCCCCATAAAAATACTATTAACAGCATTGAACTTCATCTGCACAGTATGAATCTGAGAGTTAAATACAAGCAAACCTGTGGGCATTCCAGCAATACAATTGCAACTGTGCTTCTCTCCAGATGTTTATAAATCTCCAAGCGGACTGTGGGGTTCGGCGATGGTATCTAGACTTTATTTCCCCACCGCGACAAGGCAGCTGATTGCTCTAGTTGCATATTGGATTAAGGAAGCTACACCAATACATTTTCCATCACCACGTCGGGACATTTTTGGCTGAAAGAAGGGAAGCCACCCTTTCTTTTCTAACTCGAAGCTTCACACGCACCCTCGAGTCTGTCTGTGGAATAGGAAGAAGAAACGATACTGATGCTGTTCCCCTAATGTTATTAACCACATCATCATCTCCTCCTTCTTTTATTGAATCTCTGCCGATTTCTCCAGAAGACTGTGGCTGCAACTGGAACTGGCGCTTGGAATGCTATGATAAGAAAAAAGCTCTTGATGAAAACTGCCTCCATTGATATTGTTGTTGTAATCGATGAGTTCATCCTGCGGGAAAGGGATGATAATAGAGATGACCACCTATAAGCTGAGCCTTTCTGGAAGAGGTCGACTGAAACTGCCCATCCGGAGTGGGGGACCAGCGGGCGCCTCAAATATCTCATGATTTGGATAATCGACGATTATTTCCTTGACAGAAAGAGGACTCCGCAGTTTCATCACCGATCCGTCGGCTTTCATGATCTTTATCCGACGACCATGACGGTGAACAACTCCTCTCAGTAGCACGTTACCCATTTTGCTCTTTTCTATATCCTGAATATATTTTTACAGACAGATCAAGAGTTGTATTCTATATTCTATGTATCCTATTCTTTGTATGCTTTATATATTTGTACACACAAATGAAAAGCTGTATGTATATATAGAGAGAATAGAAGGTTGATCAGCATACAATTGATTTGCTGCCAATGGTGCTATACGGAATACAGTGAAAAAGGATTGACGTGGGTTTAGGACTAATTCGTGGTCTAAAAATTTAAAATAAAGTTCTAGTACTGCAGGATTGATCAATTTGGACGATCATGTTGGACTTATTCAATATATCCACGTGACCAACCTTCCAACTCCACGTGCAGTCGATTGTTGACTGATCTCCATCCTACTGATCAGTCTCAAGACTAGGCTACCCAAAGATTTAAAAAATATTATATAGTAAGCGTAAATATTTGAATATATAGTGGAAGGAGATGTGTTTCAAACTCGAGGGTCGGGATTTAATGAGAGGGAATATAATAGGCGTATTCTTAGTATGAGAATATTATATAGTAAGCTTATATATTTAAAGCTGATGCTGGAAGGAGATGTGTTTACTCTGGTGACTTTTGGAAAAGTGGAGGGTCTCGAATTAATATGTGGAATATGCTAGGCATATTTTCAATATGAGGTTAGGATTTAATGAGAGGGAATATGCTAGGCATATTTTTAATATTAGTACATAATCTAGAGAGGGAGAGGGAGAGGGAGAGGGAGAGAGGGGAGGGGAGGTGAGGGGAGGGAGTACACAGCATGGCGGTAGATGTAGAGAGAATGATTTTTAAAAGACATAAGGATACTAGTGACATGTATTTAATGTGAGGGAATATGTTAGGGATATTTTTAATCTTGGCATATGATCTATAGCTAGAGGGGAGGGAGACAAGAATGGTGGGAAAGTAAAGAAACACTTTTAATTTAAAAATTTGTGTTGTGGGGACAAATGGTGAGAATGACTTTAAAAAAGACCTAAGGAGGTTTAGTGGAAATCTAAAATGTAAACTCAAATGTTAATGACGAACATGATGATGATGATGATGCTTACCTATTCACTAAGACCACGCGCTTTATTGGACCTTTAAGAGGAGAAAGAATCTAAGTTTGATTCTTCAAAATCCTATTTCTATGGTCAAAGAGAAGGAAATGATGCCAAGATCCACCAGGTGAGCTACTTAATAGTCAAAAGACTGAAGTAAGTATAGTGAGAATTGAGAGAAAATGTGAGTAAAAGACTGAAGAAGCCTAAAAGTGAAGTGTTTTCCTATCTTCACCTTATTAGAATCGAATCTAACAGATTTACTTTTCTATTTGTAATCTGGGAATAGACACAGCCTGGTCCCACTCAAGCTTTCAATAATTAACTTGGCATGTTCATTTTTTTCTATGATGGAAACATGAGATAATTCTCTATTAGAAGGTAATGCTAACTCTCCTTTTATAGCACTTAGCTTTACCTCAGTCCTAATCCCTTGAGAGCTTAATCCTTAAAACTTGGAGCTAATAGTATTTTTTATATTATATTTGCTTCCCATACTAAGCTACCCTTAATTCCCCAATGGTTGAGCCAGACTGGGCATCCTTGAAATATCCACGCTTAAGTCAAAGGTGAGGGTTTTCACTACATTTAGAAGCAATTAGGGAGCTCTTTCTATTCCATGTTGTCAAGCTTCTTCTTTATACATCAAATATCTAAAACATAACAGATTTCTTCAATGTGGGACAAACTAGATTTGATCAAAAGGATATGATAGGGGAGCATGTTGTGTTATGAATTGCTTTGAATAATCTCAATCTTCCTCCAGTTCTCCTGATATACCGCAACCCCAAATTTCACCACCTATTTTTACTCCAAATGTAAAAATCAACCAACTTACAATTGTTTTCAAGCTCATAATAAGCTTTCTAACCCCCAATAATCCTTTATCGATGTTATAATTCCAATTGAGATGATGAGGGAAGTCAATGCCCAAATACTTATAAGAAGAAACCTCGCTCTAAGAATTGTTTATTATACACTAAACTACTAAGTGGGAGCATCCAAATTTGATAATGAATTATTAAACAAAAAATATTTGAAAAATAATACCAAATAATGAATAATATAATGAGATGATAAATTGTGAAATAAAACTTTGACATAAATTTCAAACATTAGATGTTAAATGTTAATGAATGTTAAACCTTAAATGTTAACTATTAATAAATGTTAAATGTTAAATATTAAAATGAAATGACATGGTATAGTTATTATTGTAGTTAATTAAAAGTATAGGGAATAAAAACTATATTTAATAATTAAAGCATGAGAGCACTAAATTTGATAATGAATTATTAAACAAAAATAATTGAAAAATAATAATGAATAATATAATGAGATGATAAATTGTGGAATAAAACTTTAGTTAAATAATGATTCTAGATTATTAAAGAAGTAAAACAATTGAAATTGGAATAATAATCAATTAATATTATTAATTAATTAGTAAAAAATATTTCCTGATGGAGGTGACACGCTTGACATGGTGGACAAATAGCAAGCACAACTCACTAACCCAAGAAAAATCTACAAAGAAAATTCCCACCAAATGCGGATCCAATCACGCTTATTGCCTCGCACGATCCTCGCAGTAACCATCGAGCACGCGTAATGGACAGGTTCGGTGTCACTTGAGCCGGACCATAACCTCACTCTTACCTCCATTAATGACCATGCCGCATAATCAATATTCTAGCCTCACTTACTCCCTCTCGCATTTTCTCATCATCCCGAGCCTCATAGCCTCTCCGACATGCCTCATTCGTAATCTTATATATCCTCCCACTCTCACCCCTTCCGTCAATCATCCGTTATCCACTACATTTTTCTCTCCCGATTTGGAAGCTCACCGGACACCCAATCAATCACAAGGTATCTATGTCTTGGAGGAAGTTGCGCATACCTCCTTTTTCTAGTGTTTCAGATCCTGCCACCTACCCCCGCACCTTCCCAATTTTTCCGACCCCCGTGCTTCCCCGCCACCCATTCCAAGTGCAATGGCTCCCAAAGTTACGCCAACGCATGATCTTGGGCACAACGAGGGGCCCTCCTGTGCCACTACCATCGTGGGCGAGGACAAATCACCTCGAATGCCTTGAGGGATTCTGGAAAATTCCTCTCGCTAGCCATCCCGGATCCGAGCAAAGGTGCACTCCTCCAGGAGCTCGATGCCAAGAGGAAGAGTGGGTGCGAGAAGGTCCACCTCCACCTCTAGGGCTTCCCTCTCCACAACGATCTCGACACTTCGAACAACCTCGTTGTGAGGCAAATGAAGAATCGATATTTGGATCATGGATCGTGGATTTGTTTGGAGGAAGGTTCCGATGGAGTAGACCTGGGCTCTCCCATCCTCTATGATCCATCAAACCTCCCCATTCTCACCGATGCGTAAGTGGAAGATGCCAAGGAAATGACTATCGCGTAGGCCCATGCTCGTAACTTTGAGGAAGCTCCCCACCACAATGATGATGAGGATACGTAATGTTTTTCGTTTATTGTTATCCTGCCCACAGGCCACACCGTCATGTCCTCTTCTCATGCCCCTAGAATGTATGATGGCAGAATTTCACAGAAAACAAACATCCCGCATATAAGAACATAAATGCTTCAAGAACTCTGAAAATACTCAAAGGTTCCAAAATATAATCATGGAAAACATCTAACTTAATTAAACATGAAGGCGAAAAAGAGCCATACAAATCACTCCCTGAACTATATTAAAATTCTGTGGCCAGATATTATATTGGACGGCCTCTTGGCTCTTTGCCCTTTAAACCACTCCTCAGTCACTCCACTCTCAACTATCTCAACTCTTCAAGTCTTCAAGTGTGTTCTCCTCACAAAAACCACTCATATTTATACATAAATAATGAATTTAATTCACTCCAAAAATCTCTCCACCTAATCCTCAACTAAATCTAATTTAAATTCATTTTAGGTGTGGACTCAACTAAGTCCTGTACATAGCATTCCTACTCCCTAATTTTGCTACCTAATTCTATTTTCTCTCATATCCTTTTAATTAATAAAAGAATATTACAAAATCCTCACTTTTCTAATTTATCTCCTATTTTATATAAAAATAACAAATTAATTAATAAAACAATTAAAATATCACACCCCCCTTTATTACATATTTAAAAATGAAAATTGGCCTTGATGCTCCTGCATCAGACTCCCAAGGTTGAAATTAATCATGATCGCCTGATCATGTGTTCGGATATTTGTGTCTGCCTGGATCCCATATCTTGTGCTGCAACTTTCCATTTGTCGCTGCTTCTGTCTATTTTTCTTCTCCAGGTTTCCACACTTTATGCTACATTGCCCCACTGGATATACTTTCACAATCTTCTGTTGTCTTTATTTTGCTGCTTTTTCTTTGTTTTACTGCTACTGGCCTCTTTCGGGATACTTTCATCATCATCCGCCTCATCAGTTCAATTTCTCTGTCTAATAGATTTTCTCCAGCATCTGCAATAAAACCTGTACTCACAAAACAATTGTTAGAATAAAAAACATAAGGCTTCAGTGCCCCTTCTGTTGCTGCTGGCAACATTTCAGTATGTTGCTTTGAAATTCCCTTGTCCATCAGCACATCAGTATGCTGATTTAAATTCTCTGTGAGACTATCTGTTAGACCCTCCTCCACATCATCTGTTTGAAAAATGTTTCCATGTTCTGTGTCTTCCAATAACTTTCCCTGAAAATAGATCCTCTGCTTTTCCAATTCTCTTCTCTGAAGATCTAACTTCTGATATAACTGAACAATCTCAACTGGAGTAGAACTCGGAAATTTTACACAATTTTCCATACCTTCACTTGCTATTGACCAATCATTAGATGGTCCTTCTTCCCCTGCTTCAATATTCTGTTGAATGTTTCCATAAGATTCCTCTGTCTTCATTTCTTTCTAAGATCTTGCTATCTCAGCATCATTCTGAATAGATTCCAGATTCAACTCTTCTTCTTTAAAAAACTTCAAAGTTTGTTCAATACCCTGTGATATGCCTGTCATCACACACAAATCATTAGTCTTAAAAACATAAGACCTTGCTTCAATCGACATCTCTCTTTGCTGTTCTGAATCCTTCATTTGATTCAGTTCTTCTGTAGATTTCCCTTCTGTCTCATTACTACTTCCATTCTCCCTCTGGCAATCTTCCTGAATTTTCCTAGTTTCAACATTATTACATTGTAAAATTTTGTCAGCAATCCCATTAAACAAATACACTTATTTACCTCCTTGGAATTTTCCTTCGGCATTTCCACTTTGTTCCTACTCCATAACAGCTCCGACTTGCTGTCTTACCCCAAACAAGAAGTCATTTGTGATTTATTCCTGTTGTAACCAATCAACACATTCCTCTTCTGAAAGGAATTCTCTACTAGAATTTACCTCAAGAAATTCATTCTCCTTCGTGACAGTTCCATCAGACTGCTCATCATCTTTCGCACATCCTACAAACATACATAAACTATGAGAAAAATTGCAAGGCTTCATAGCCTCATCTGTTTCTCTCGCCATCACCTCTTCAGATGCTTCTGAACTATCCCAATAGTTCATGAGATCCTCCTCACTGATCTCTTCACCTAGAATTTCACCATGTTCCGGGCCACAAATGGAAACATCCATTTTTAACTCAGCCTCTCTGAGTTCTTCACAACTCAACATCTGCTCGAGCTTCGTCAGCTCCTCCATCAACTGTATGTTTACCTGCTTTTCCCTTCTTGCGTGTAGCTTCTGCCACTTCACCTTATTTCTCATGGTCCAACCATGTGTCTGGTTTCTCACATTTTCCTGCAAAAACTCCATTAACAATTCAAGGTGAATTGTTATCTCGGCCTTCTCCCGCTCGTACTCTTCATCAGATTTCCGAAAATTACTATCAACAGTCATCTTCCCCTCCTTTTTCAACTACATCTGTTCAGGTGTGAACTTCACTTAATCCACTTCCCCACAATCCTTCAGACTTTTCATTCATCAAAATGCAATTTCTCCTACTGCGCTTGGCTTCTCTTTATCCTGGGACCAATCCCTGGCAACCTCTTGCTACAATTTTCTGCAACAACACCTTAGCATGCATGTGTTATTTGGTAGTAACCCAAAGGGATGCAAAACTACATTCACACTCTCAGATGCATATAAAAATGCATTTCAAATTAATGCCTTCAATAAAATTGGGAATCTGGAAAACCCACCAAACTCACAACACACACTTTCTTCAATTTTCCAAATAAGAATGTACCTCAATTTTCACAATCTGGGTAATCTCAATTTAACATGCGGAAGCTATCTTTTAACCCAAACAATCAGCCCAAAAATTTAAAATCTCATGCTGAAGCTTCATTATAAACCCATTACATAAATAGAGAACTCTCTTTCAAATATGACCAACGCCCACATATGAATTCAAATCATCATAAAACCCACATGCCAATATAAAAACTTGTTTTGAAAGTCCAACCTGGAAAATTAATACCAGTGCATATTAATTTTATGCATTCCAATATCAAATAAGTTTATATGAAACTTTCACGCATTCAATTTGGGATCCAATGCCAACATAAAGTATATCTGGCCATGCACCTAACATACCTCTTTTACATTCTGCTGTCCACGACTTCACATCCCTGCATTGCTCACTTCTGAAATTAAATGAACGGTTTTGATATATATTTGATCGGTACAAAGGTGGCTTACCTTGCGTTCTCTAATGATAGACGTTCTTTGCCATACCGCTTACTATTTTGGGTAGTTCGAAACCGCCGGTTTCATTCCTCTATTACAATTCAATACAACAAAGACTCTTATGTTCTCTCTTCCGCTGCACAAACCCGCTTATCAAAACTCTTTGGTGTTCAATTTCCTGAAATAGTTCTATTCATTACAGGAGTTCTTCGCCCCTCTTAGCACACCTCTCCTTCTGTGCTAAAGATTGGAATCGACTTCAATCTCATTGTTGATGATGGTTCCTCTGCATAATTAACAAAACACTTAATAGAGCTACGTCTTACTACGCAAACAGAGATTTTTCTTAGCGCCCTTACGACTGCAACTAATCTCCCGTCAGTAATCGCAGTTCCTTTTAACCTCAAAGTGATGTCTAAATACACATCGACTCTATTTCAAGTTTTCATACAGAATTTAAAACCCTTTAACACACCGCTCCCTCTTGAGGATGCGATTTCAGCCAGGATTCAAATTGAACGAAATTCCATTGCGGTTTGTTTTGGTTTCTCCATCTTATTCAAAAAACGGTTTCAACAAATGTTTCCACTGTAAATTAAATCCATTCACATTACACAACGCCGTTGTTATGCCACGTGATATTTTTACAAAGGCTTCTCCTTTGCGCCTCAATTTAATGCGGCTCCATTTCTTCGGCTTCCATACCTAAGATCGACCTCATATTTTTACAAGTTAACACTACACTTCAACATTCATATCAATCATCACACAAAAGAAATCGATTTTCTGACATTCAAATCGATTATCATAGTAAGACCCAAACTTCATATCGACCACTCCAGCAAACAATCGATGACCACATATATTCATTTATCACAGCAAAGATCCAACAACAAGTCTACTCGGCGTATAATCAGCAACATCATTCACAAATTTCGAACCAAGTGTTACCTTCAAGCGCGCTATATCTGATTATCACACTTACTGAATGCTTTCAACGCTGGCTCAGTCCTTTCAACACGGTTTTTAAGAATGAAACACAGTTACAGTTAAACTCACGCCGGACTCTACTCCTGAGGCGTTCCAAGCCTATGCACTGCCCTTGCTATTCAATTCAGCATCTCTATAAATTAACTTGTCGGCCTTCTCTTCAGACTTGCACCATCGCTTTTAAAAAAATTCATCACTACGATTCTGCTGTGACTTATTTAATTATGCCTCCATTGTTCCATCGCACCATTCACCACTCTTCAGAATCGCTCTTCTGTATACATCGAATCTGCTATGCGATACACCGCCTCTGCAAAACAAACTTTCACTCCACATACGATCCATTGGTAAATATGACTAGGCGCTTCCATTTAATTTGTAACGCAATTCCTTCAAACACCGCCTCTTCAATCGATCGCTGCGTATACTTCCGGGATGAAAATGCTGGTTTCTTCATCGGAAAGACCGAACTTTGTTAATGCCTTTGCTCCACGGCATCGTCTCATTGAATTTGATTCGACTGTGGTTTTCTTGAGTGCCTCCGTCTCTTATCGAAGTGTGGGTTAGCTCCAGAACCAATGTCCGTGGATCAATCTGCGATTAACCTCCCTCACACATGATTTCCAACTTTGCTGCGTTCTATTTGCACCCTCCTTCTCCGTGAGCATAATCGATCTTGCTGCATTTTTATTGCAAGGATTTCACATTATAACTGATTCAACAAAATCTGAAACACTTGCGTGTAAACATGTTCTTGTCCATTCGGATGTACAGAAATTAGTATAACTTGGATACTAATTTCCACAAAGACCCAACACCCTTTACACCATCTTTTTCACAGAATTAATCCACAGAGTTTATCACACAGTTCCCATACATTTACTTGTTGAAATTCAAAGCTCACTGCCTCAGAATTTAAAACAATTTATACTCATGTAAAACAAACATATTATTTCATTCATATAGTGAAACCACTTACAAACTTCTTCTCGTATTGGCCAGATCTTCAATTGATGGCCCCTTCACCTTCTAGAGACTGAATTCACGCACTCTGTAGCCTTCTATCCTGCCGCGAAGAACCCAATAGGAATTTTCGTTGGCCTGATCTTCTCTTGCACCTGCTCTGATACCAAAAATGATGCAGGAATTCTGCTAGAAAGCAGATCCCGCATATAAGAACACAACTCCTTTAAGAACTCTGAAAATACTCAAAGGTTCCACAATATAATCATGGAAAACATCTAACTTAATTAAACATGAAGGCGAAAAAGAGCCATACAAATCACTCCCTGAACTATATTAAAATTATGTGGCTAGATATTACATTGGGCGGCCTCTTGGCTCTTTGCCCTTTAAACCACTCCTCAGTCACTCCACTCTCAACTATCTCAACTCTTCAAGTCTTCAAGTGTGTTCTCCTCACAAAAACCACTCATATTTATACATAAATAATGAATTTAATTCACTCCAAAAATCTCTCCACCTAATCCTCAACTAAATCTAATTTAAATACATTTTAGGTGTGGACTCAACTAAGTCCCGTACATAGCATTCCTACTCCCTAATTTTGCTAATTAATTCTATTTTCTCTCATATCCTTTTAATTAATAAAAGAATATTTACAAAATCCTCACTTTTCTAATTTATCTCCTATTTTATTTAAAAATAACAAATTAATTACTAAAACAATTAAAATATCACACCCCCTTTTATTACATATTTAAAAATGAAAATTTGCCTTGATGCTCCTGCATCACTATTCTTAATCTAAAGTTACACTATGAAATGGAAAACATTCTATGTAATGATGAGTAAGGAATATTTAATGGTGAATGGTTAGTTACCCATGAGTAACTTGTATAATTTTTTTTATTTCCTTACATTTCCATGTGAAGTTAACAGTGTATGTTACTTTTTGATCATAAATCTTATTTTATTATTTTAACTATCATTTTATTATTTTTCCCTGAATCTCAAAATTCCCAACATATATATAAATATATATGCATGGTAAATAAAACTAATAAAAACAACCATTTCATAAAATGCAAAATCCAAAAACAATAATAAATAGAAATAAGTAGTTCATGAATTTGTTGTAAATATTGTAATATTAGTGTGGTAAATAATGCCCTTAACAATAACACTAATGTTAATAACAATAAAAATATTTTTACTCACATTCCAAAATCAAACATAAATAACGAGTATCAAACACTATATATTTGAGATTATTCTAACTATGTAATGCAATTGGCATTCTCTCTTTCTCTCATTTTCCCCTTTAGTATTTTTGTTTAAACACGTTTTATTTGAGATTATTTTAACTATGTGATGCAAATGCCATTCTCTCTTCCTCTTCTTTATTCCTCTTTCGTCTTTTTTTTGGTTCCATAGGGTCGACCTTCTTTTTCCATTTCGCCTTGTCTTGTTCTGCATCTACAAATAATAATCTCTTCCTTTTTCCTCACGTCACTTGCGGCCTTGAAGATGAATCCAATTGAGGATTTAAAACCTCTATCAATTTGAAAATGGATGATGTGATTAATACTCCAAAAACCTACATAAAAAAATTGTACAATTATTAAACATTTAAAAATTTATTTATCTATTATATTCTATAGAAAATTTTATAACTAAAATTACAATATATGGTCTACAATACTCTTAATCTATCCATTATATAGTGTCTTTTAGTAAATTGGATTGTTCCACTATTCTTCTTCTACTATATCTCATCTAGTGATTAAATTTTATGGGTGTTTAATTTTTCCATAATTAATAATAGAGAATTTGATTTTTTACATTGTTAATTATTGAACTAGCCTAGTCACATTGTTAATTATTGAACTAGCCTAGTCTAGAATACTGTAATGCCTTGTTATGTTATGTAAACATTTTGACTTGGTAAAATAAAATTAGTAATTTAACATTGATAGTTTTTTAGCTCCAAGTTTGACAACCTATAGTTTTTCAAACCATGGTATTTGTTATAGTGAAGCCTATTTAAAGGCTTGAAGAAATCCGTTATGAAATGTAAGAATAGTGTAATCCATATATATATATATATATATATATATATATATATATATATACACATACAACACACCCACTTGATGCAAAATATGTAAGTTGTTAGTGACTATGAAGCTACTAAGTTGTTTAATGGGAAAGTTGTAGCTAAAGGAAAGGAGATGGGAAAGTTGTAGCCAAAGGAGAGGAGAGGTCTTAGGAAGAATACTATAAATTGTACTTGAGTTAATATGAATGTATTTATTCATAAAATTGAAAGTATGCTTTAAAATCATAGTAATTTAGTTTTAATTTAAATTTATTTATTGTAAAGTCACCTTTATTCTTAAAAAAATAATGATTGTGTAATGCTAAAAGTATGATTAAAATCATAGTGAATAATCTAATAAGCTAAAAATGATTCTTTAATAATCAGAGATAGATCATAATTTTAATTATTATTATTATTATTATTTAACTAATCAAAATAATTATCCTCTCTAGTTTCATGCCAGAGGCTGAGATTATACAACAAATCTTTTGTGTGTCATAACTTACCCCAAAGAAGGTTCTACTCATAATTTGAATTTATTTATTTTAAATTCACTTTTATTCATATAATTTTAATGGTTGCTTAAGACTGAAAGTATGCTTTAAAATTATAGTAAATGATTTTTAATTTAAATTTGTTTATTTCTAAGTCACATTTATTCATAAAAAAAATTAATAATTGTGTAAGACTAAAAGTATGCTTTAAAATATAGTGAATAATCTAATAAGATAAAAATGATTAATCAATAATCAAAGTTAAATCAGAATTTTAATTAATCAATTAAAAATAATTAGTTTCTTATGTGGAATTCTATTTCCCTCCTTCTAATGTAGGTATAAGAATTTTCTTGCCTTGAGGAAAAGAAAAAGAGTTAAGTGAGCTCTTCTCAATTCAAGAAATTAAATACATAGTAAAAATAAATAAATTATATAATTAAAAAATCAAATATTTTTAAAATAATATAAAGCAAACATATATTTTATAGTCAAACCATAATTTAAAAATTTATAGAGACAAAACACAAAACTTATACTACCAAAAAATTGTTTTTATACTCATGACAAAACAATAGCAAAAAACGTGTAATGCATGATATTTAAATGATGAATAAAAATAAAAATCAAACGTCATGTGAAGAATAATTTTAAAATACCCTAATCCCACTTATTCTTAATGATAAGTAATTCATCTCTATTAAAATCCATAGGCTTTGGCATCAATCCACCTTCTATATTATGTCATCAATTATTTACCAAAATTAAATTTTATACTCGTTCATAATCACATCTTCTTCCCAAATGATAATAATAATAATAATAATAATAATTAAAACAAATACAAGACTGAAAGAGATTAAAGAGCATCTCAACAATATTTATTAACAGTTGAGGACAAGATTTGTTCTTCCTTATTTTTAATAAAAGCTTTTATTATTAAGAATTTGACTTCTGTAATCCATAAAATATATATATAATTTTTAGATAAAAATTACATATAAGTAAATTTTATAATGCTTTTATTTTGTGACACTTTTAAAATCAACTAATATGATTTACCAAAACCCTAACTTATTATGACGAATCTTATAATTTGATCACAACATATACTTATCGACTAAAATTATGACCGTTAGTCGTGATTGGAATTTGGCCCACATCAACGTATACTTCATCGACTAAAATTATGACCGTTGGTCGTGTTTGGAATTTGACGTAATCGTTGATGTTCGGAAAAAGTTAACGGCTCAATAGATCCGTTGTAATCTTGTACGGGAATGTTTTAAGGTTAACCTTGATAATATTAAAATTAAAATTATTGGGTTGTATGGCATAATTTAAATTAAAATAGGCGAATAATAATCTAATAATAAAAGTTATGTTGTTGTATTTCATTGCCATTTTTTTTTTTTGTAGGGGTGGATTTTATGCATGTAATCTAATTAATTTGGTGTAATTTTATTTAATATATTTGTTTATATTTACGAAAAAATAAGATTAAAATATGATATATTGGAGGGTAAACAAGTCTACACTATTTCATAGATTTGATAGTATAATAGATATAAATATAATTTAAATGATATATATGTATTAAATAAATTATACCAATGTTAATTTTGTTATTTATATTTATAAGTCAATGTTAAAAATATGAACATCTTTTTGTTTTGGGTAACTAATTATTATTATTATTTAAATCAATTTTGATAAAATTTAATAGGGATTTGTGAAATTTATATATTTAAGTTGAGTAATGTACATTATTTAAAAAAAAAAAAAATATTGAAATTATTTATACATTAAAAAATAAAATTTTACAAAAAAATTATATTCTAACTATTATTTCTTTATATTAAAATATTATTATTAATAAATATTATTTATTTAGTTAAATCTAAAGGCTATTTTTTTTATCTTCATCTATTTAACTTGATATTAATATCTAGTTCTTCATCTTGTAAGATAATTAACTAAAATCTAATAATATGATATTTACCAAAAGAATTTCTTATTTTACAAAATTCAAATTGTAAATTTAATATATTTAATTAAATTTAATTTCTCTAACTAAATCTTCTTCTAAACTTAAAAAAAAAAATTTAATTTCAAATTTTATATAACTTTTACCGATTTGACATAAATAGTCATTCTTTTTATTTCTTTTTTCATATGAATATAAACTTTATTATAGAATTTTTCACCTTCCTATTAAACAATATAAATAAAAATGTCCATTCTCTAAGCCGTGCTGGGTATTTAACCTTAAATTTTATTCACCTCATTAGCTATTCAAACCTTCAATTTCTTCGATATTAATTAGAAAAGTTGTACTATTTTTAGATTTTATTCACCTCATTAGCTATTTAAACCTTCAATTTCTCCGATATTAATAAATAAATTGTACTATTTATCGATTTTAGAATTGTATTTGGAATTTTCACTAGCTGATTTAGAATTGTATTTAATTAGCTCTTGATGTTCCATTGCCACCTTAGTGTCTCAGTCTTACGGTAAAGCTCAAACTAATTTATAATATATAAAAAATTGTGGTGAATGTCTAAACAAAATAACTTTTTTACTTTAATTTAAATATTTTGGATTAAATAATTACAAATTTGTTATATTAAATATGGAAAGTCGTTGGAATTTAATAGACAGCTCAACAAAAACAAGTGTTACATAGTAGCTAGTTCCGTTAGTTCAAATATAGCTAAATTAAAGTAAAAATATTGAATTCAAGTTAGTGTTAGTTTACAATGTGGTCAATTTTAGCTTTTACTGATTAATGAATTGAGGTATGTTGCTAAATTGCAATTATACATTATTTGCAGCTCTGAACAACTTTGCTATTAATTTTATTTGTTGAAATATGAATTCATCCACTACCATAAGTGAATTATGATCTAAAACTACTTTTTATTGGATATTCGATTGTCTTCTTGTGTGAGAAAACATGTGAATAACCCAAAACCTAAGTTCAGCCCTTTAAAAACCACGAGCAAAGTATTTTAGATGGTCAAGTTTCGTCAACATGCACACGATGATGTAGTTGTATATTAGGATATTAGACATTAATAAAGGATAAATCAATATGTTTGAAATGACCTAAAAAAACTATTAATTTGATTAAAATTTTAGATTTATGAAATTTTTTACTTTCGTATAATTAATTTATTATAATTAAAAAATAAATATTATTACCAGGCTTGTTATATAGTATTATCAATGAATCCATTTTCTTTTTCTCTTAAAATTTTAAAAATATTATAAAATGTGTATATAGAATTGACAATTGAAGAGAATGATTAACAAACATTTTTTTATAATTATTTATTTAACATTGATTTATGAAATTTTTTTTATATAATTCTCGTATCATAAGGTCAAAGTTATTACCCTTCAATTTATGTTGAGCGTGATACTTATGGGATATTGACTTCATAGGCATAATGTGGCATTGTACTACTGGAATTAAGTGGCATCTCCATCTATAGTTAAGACGCACAGATATTGACCTCATAGGCATAATGTGGCATAAGATTTTGTCTTTATTGGTAAGTTCCAAATGGTAGTATTATATGAGCAATGTCTTGTTGTTGTCAAACCATTTACTGATATTTGTATTATATATATATGTATATGTTACTACCTGATTTTTCTAATGAAATCTACATATGTGTTCAGAACCTTTGATACAAATTGATTTAACGTTGTGGATAATACAGATTATTATGCTTCTATTTAACATTTATTATGCTCCTTTGAATCGATAGATGTGCAATGTGGTACACTGCATTCTAGATTTGATTTGATTGGATGGTATACTGTCGTACTCACTTGAAATCATTGCAAAATAAAATTTCAACCAATAAAATTTAAGGTAAATAAACAATTTTTTTATTAAAAAAATAATTTTTAATTAATAAGGTTAAAGTATAGAAAATCAGCAATTTTTTGTGGTCATAACCAACTAACATGTACCATATTAACATGCTCAAGATAAAATTTCTTGAATTTTATTCGTATGGTATAGAAAATTAAATTATTAATGTTATGATAATATAAAATTTTCAATTAATTTTTTATAAGTTTTTATATAATATTAATTATTAATATTTATAATACTAAATTACATTTATTAACTTATAGTCGAAATAAAATTTTCTGGTTAATTTTAATCAAAATATGACAGATATTTTTAAAAGTTTGAGTTTAAATTATTTTACTTGCTAAATTCCAGTGCCCCGAGGGTTTTTCAGGGTGAAGAATGTGTTTATGCATTCAAAAATATATTTTAAACAAAAAAATCTTGAAATTGTATTGTTGGATTTTGGTGAATTATGGTGAAAAGGTTAAAGGTAAGCGGGCTAAAGGCCAAGCAGGTTTTAGAAGGCAACATTCAACAACAGACCAGCTCGTTACGCTTAGGATCATTGTGGAGGAATGTCATAATGATATATCCAATCTCTTTTGTTGCTTTTTGGACTTTAGAAAGGCTTTCGATACAATACCTAGAAACAACCTATGGAATATATTAGAAGAGCTAAAGGTTCTTTTCAAGTTGAGAGCTACCACTATTTAAGGTTATACAAGACTGTAATTGCCAAGTTAAAGAGCAATAAGGGGTGGTCGAAAGATATCAAGTGTAATATCGGAGTTAAACAAGGTTTCCCCCTCTCCCCTACCCTATTTGGCATTTACATCGACAAGCTAGAAGGTTGTTTAGAGGAAGCAGGTTGTACTGGCACGATCTTAGCTAGAATAGTCATCATCCTTCTTCTCTATGAAACGATATTGTTCTTCTGGCAAGTTGCACATCTGATCTTGATAAGCAACTTAGGATTCTTAAGGATTTCTGCTCTACCATGGGTATGATTGTTAACAGTGACAAAACAAAAATTATGATTATCAAATCCAAGAAGGACACTTATGCTAATTTTGTGTATGAAAATAACAACTTGGAGGAACTGTCTTCTTAAAAGTACTTAGGAATTGAGATTCATCACAAGCTCAACTAGAACTATAGCATTGAGAAAAGGGTTAATGGAGGGTGGAAAGCTTATTTTGGTCTTGAAAATAATTGTAAAGCAGCAAACCATGTGATGTGGGATAAAAATAGGCTCCTCTTTGAAACTTTACTCACTCATGTTATCTTGTATGGATGTGAGGTTTGGGGTTGTAGCATCTCTAGAGAATCCTGGAGAAATATTGAGCAAACCCAAAAATGTTTTATAACGTATAACCTCAAAATTTAAAGCAATACACCCTATCCTATTATCTATAGAAGTGGGTATTTCCCCTATCGAGAGCCTAGCTATGACTAGGCTCCTGTTGTACAAGCAAAAAATCAATAACATGGGAGATCATAGACTTCTTAAGGTAGCTTTAAATTTCAGCCAAAACCACCTAAGGCTCAAACGAGGTTGGTATAAAGATACCAGGGCCTAGTTAAACCATTAGGAGATCGAAGAAAATGTTGCATTGCAAAATATTAATAACATTAAAAATATTGTTACTTCTAAGTTTAAAGAGAAAATGTGGTGTGAGAAAGATTTAGAGGCTAAAAGAAAATTAAGATATTATAGGGAGGTCATCAACCCTACTCTAGAATATCAAAAGTATCTCTCTGTTTTAACTAGCTTAAAGAAAAAAATTAATATAGCCAAGATAAAAACAAACTCTCATGAGCTCCATAGTGAAACAAGTCATTGGGCATTTCCTAAAACACCATGGGTGGAAAGGATCTGCCATCTCTGTGAGCATATGAACATTGAGGATGAAAATCACTTTCTCTTAGAGTGCCCTGCGTACACCCACATTACATCTCAGTTTCATAATATTTATTGCAATATCGACCTTCCTAGCCTTTTAACATGTCAAAATTATAGTGAGCTAGGGAAAATTCTCTCCAAGCTCTTTGAGCATAGGAGTACAATTTTAAAACAAACTAAATAATTTGTTTCTTTAGGTTTGAATAACCAAATTTTGGTCTCAGTGGACGTTAACCACCACCACCACCACCACCACCACCATCATCATTCACATATATATATATATATATATATATATGGTTAGAATTATTAAGATAATTTTGGTTTATCACATAAATTTAAATTATTATTTTATTATATTTGAAAGGAAAAGTATGTCAAACAAAATGTCTTTCAATTAATTTGCAAAATTTTCAAAACAATTTATAAAGTTTATTAAAGTTTTTATATATAGCAATTATAATTAATATAACAACATTATAATAATCATATATACGATATTATGCTATAATTTCTTTAAATTAATTTTTTTATAGTAATAATTAAATTAATAATAATTTTTTTATAATGAAGACAAACCCTATAAACACATCTTGCTACTTTAATTATTAAATAATAATTAAAAAAATACATAATTAGCTGTTATTTTTCCATGTAGGTGACCATTTTTTGCTTGTTTGTTAGGTATTGTGAGTCTTGATATGACAACCATGCCTATCCTGTAAGGGTATTGCAAATCTTGATATGACATACACACCTATCTTGTAACTTGAGTAACCAAAATCTTAGGGCTTCTTAGTCTCTAAAATCACCTGGGATCACAACTGGCCTGGGTCACAGCAACCCTTAACATGACTAGATTTTTACCCACGAGGTTTCCAACTAATAACCTTTCCACCACGGAGTGCCTTAGCATAACACCCTATCATTGTATATTCTACACCCATGAGCATGTAGGTGACCATTCTAATTAATTGAATTTTCAACGCTTTTTAATATAGTAACTCTATATTATACTACCCTATAATTATTATACTATCAATTACTTTTTGCACAAGGGGCAGGTACTAAGCAATAACGCTACATATTACATTTATTATACATGAATATTATATATGTATCATAAATAGTAATTAAGTCATTTTGTACTTTATCGAATTTTCTAGCTTTAGCATCTTTATTATGAATTTTGAAAATGTCTAAGTTGTTTTCTTTGTTAAAACATTTATTGTTTATGCATTAATTTAATATTTTTCTGTGGTCATGATTTTAAAAATAGATTATTATTATTGTTATTATTATTATTATTGTAGTGTGTTATATATATACTTTGAAAAATGTTCATTGCTACATCAAACTTATATTGTTTGATGAGATAAATTAATTAATAAACAAGTACATCATAACTAACTCAAATTAATAACATATTTAAAGATTAACATGATTGTTGATTATCAATGGGCACTTTGTCATCGATCCTTTTCTTGCTTTTTTTCAATTGGGAGCCTATCATTTTTTGCAGTTATAATTACAATAATTCAAGGCCTACCATTGCTATAATTTGGAGTCTATAATCAATACTGTAAAATATGAACTTTGATTAACTATCTTGTAATGGAAAACCGATGCAACAATTCTGTAGGTTTATATTATTAAGCATCAATAATCTGAGTACATCTAGGGTGCCATAAACTGGCTCACCCAACAAAGAATATCCTTGGCAGACAAAAATTGTGAGTTTTACCTTACTCTGCAAGTCCTGGCTAATCCTGATCAGAAACTGGTGAAACCCCAACTGCTTATGTGCTACCTCTGCGTAGTAGATGCGTAGGTCTAGCTGAAGACTGAGTCACCCCTTCTCTGCACTGATCTGCCTCTCAGAAAATCGAGTTTCAGACTTGCCAACTTAGAAACCCGATCTCCAACAATTTCTGGACTGTCCCTTGCAGCCACTGCGTAGCCCCTGCGTGAGCCCTATGTGGGCCTACATCACCTCTCTTGGTGGCTGCGCTAGTCCCTCTACTATCTCTGCTGCCTCTCTGTAATGTGCTTGTTACACAGTAATTTTTCACCGTCCCTGCAATCCCCCATCTTGCACATTGGAGGGCCTTTTTCTGCGACCTGTGAATAGTGACATGACCTGGAACCACTTTCATGGCATCCCCCTTGACAAGGAAAATCATTCCTCTGAAGAAAGTTTCCTGTAAAAAACCATAAAAATAGACCTTTTGGCCTTGGCGTGACCAGCCAGTTCAGCCCTCGCGCCAATGGGGGAAATCCACCAAAGATGGTGCGCCAACTAGCGCTCTGTCCCAGTGTATTACTCACACCAAGCTTAATAAGGATTATTTTTTAAAAATAAATGGCGGAATTTTGATTCCAACCAACTCCTAAACGAGTCTCTAAAATGAGTTGGGAGGTTTGGCTCTGGATCTTCATGTAGGGGAAGTGGTTTTCCACCTATCATGGAAGCTTCCTTGAGGATAGGGCCAATCCCACCATTGTAGGGATCCAAAATCCCCTTCCACCATCTATATAATATTGCCATTTTCCCTTTGCGAGCTAGTCTTAGTAGCCTGAATAGAGCTGAATCAGTAGTAAGGAGACTATCACTAGACAACCTCTGAGAGCCAAAGCTAAAGAGAGAGAGCTTTGTCCCATTCCTGATGAGCTTCATCGAGACGTGCTCCACTGTCGACCCGCCGAAGGAAGATCCAACGTCAGAGCTTAGGTTGTATCTTTCTTTCGTTGTGATTAATAATAAACGACTTTGATTATGGTTCCATTCATATGTTCTTGTCTTATGTTATGAATTATATTTTCTTTGATTGATATATGGTTGCATATATTAGGTTTTACGTTGTGTGTTGTTTCTTCGTGTATGTGCAGATGTTCGAACGTGCTAAGCGGGAGAATTGTGATCTACCAAAGAGAAGGACGGAAGCGCCATCTTCTCTGCAAGTAACAACAACTTGGGACTTAAGGTAGGCCTCTTGTCGCATCTTGGTCTTTTGTAACTAGGAACCTACGTCTTAGCATGACTCGATTTTTGCTAGACCTTATCTGGGCTAGTAGGGATAGCCTCTATCCACAAAGGGGATTTACCTCTCCAACAAAATGGCGACTCCACTGGGGAGACATTGATTGGAGTTTGTCTTGTATTTTTGGTTGATTTTGGTCCTTCTCTGCTTGATCAGCTCTTCTAGTTCGCCTTTTTCTAGTGTTAAACCTTTGTTTAGCCTCACCGTACCTAATCTGCTCCCTGTTTGCTCCTTTTTATTTTTGTCATTAGTAAACTCGACTGGCGCGGTTTTTTCCCTGACAGTTGCGCCAATTGGCGCTTGTTGCTAGTTCAGCCCCCGCGCCAATCCTGTTCTGCCACCAGTGACATCCAGATAGTCGTGCCAATCCTGTGTGGTGCTAGGGTTTGCTTCTTTCTGAGCCTTCTGAGCTTGATTTTTGGTTTTGGTGTCATTTTTTCGACTGCCTGAGTGTCCTGGAGCCTTGGTTGACTATGTGTGACCTCTATCATCCATTTGTTTGCCCTCTACTATTGGTTTTACATTCTAGCCCTAGGGCATCTAGGTGCTATAGTGTGCTCAACCTCCTGTGGGAGTTTTTGGTTTTCGTTTGATCAGTTAACTTCACTGTTGCTTCTTTGCATTCTTTTGGTGGTTTTCCATTGTTTTATTGCGTTATTTGAATGTTTTCTCTCGTTCTCATTCGAGTTTCGCTTTGCCTTGTTTCGAGCCTAGATTACACAGTTCGTTTGAATCTTTGGGATTTCTCTTTGATTTGAGGGATTTGTCCATCAGTTTGAGGTCTGATTGTGTGTTTTGAGTTGAGTGAACTTGCTTATCTTTACTCTTCCGCTATCGTTTCTCAAATTGATCTCTCCATTAGTTTTCATTTTGTTTAGTGCATTTTTCTCTTAAAACATTGAAAATACAAAAAAAACAAATATCTTTGCTTTTGATTAGTTAGTGAAAATTGAAAACTTTTTTGTGCTATTAGTGTTATATAACTCTGAAGGAAAAGATTTTGGTTTCATTAGCGTGCATTAGAGACACTAGTGGTTGTTTTGTGATCATTTTGTTATTGTGTGAAAGCTCTCAACCTTCCCGTAGTTAGCTATTCATCGAACAAAGTGATATATTGTGGCATGTAGTGTGCATTCATAGGATTTTGAGACATAACATTTGGTAGGCCCTGAAAATTGAAACATAATTGAAGATCAACACTAAAATTTATTCAATTTACCTTAAGGCAGCGTTGAAACATTAACGAAATATTTAGAGGTCTAGGCTAGTGATGTGTTCCGGCATCATTAAACCTAGTAGTTGTCGTTCGCCTCTTGGCTTTAGACAGCACTAGCATGGACTTGTGCTCCCCGTATCGTCACGTATATAAAGCGAGACCCCACTAGGTTGCTATCCTTTATCTGTAGGAAGCCGAGTCTGCCGCCTTATACCTGTGATACACCGGACATAGCATTCGGGGAGATTGCTTGCACGTACGTCAAGTCCTTGGTTGATTTCTCTTTCATTTTGAAACCAAGGTGTATATTGCAGTTCAGGGATATCTAGTAAACCCTTTGCTTAGAATTCCTTAGTAGTCATTTTGATCTTTTCTGACTCATTAAATTTGAAAGGATCATCAAGCGCTTGTCTTCCAAATTGAAAAAGATAGAGTCACCTTTCATTCGTTTCTCGACTCTTAAAACATGAAACGGTAAATTTTCTAAGTTTCAATGTGGTAAAATAAATCACCTACGATCACACACCCTTTTAGAGTTTATTTGTTGGCTGTTTGATTGTGTGCCTTGGTTTTTTCCCGTGTGATTTTATTTTATCTCTTCCTCTTTTCATTACCGTCATAGTGGCAGAACCCTCAGTTTCGTCTACTGGTAGTCCTTACGCAGACGATTCATCAGAGGTCTCTCAATCCTCTGCTGAACCTCAGTAGCCCATTGTCTCTGAGTTTCCCGACGGGGGATCGGTTCTATATGAGCTTCCCTTTGGAGGACAAGTTGAGTTCAATTGGCCCTTATCCAATGCTTGGTTTGGATTTGGAGTAGGGGAATATTTCCCTCCTCTTACATCGGGTTCGCTTTTTTTAGCTGCTATTATTCCTCCTAGTCCTCGTCGTCTTTTAGAAGATCTAGTGGTAGGGTCAGATATGCACTCATCTAGTCCTTCTCCTAGTGAGGAAATCCCTACATTTGGTGAAGATTACCAGTTGTTCCCAGAAAACAACCCCGAATTATCTATCATGTCTTCGCCTGGTCCTTCGCTTCCAGCGGGGTATGGATCCTTAAGTCAAATTGTGGCCATTGTCGCCTCTATAGGAGTATAAACTCTGTCTACGAGGCCGGTTATTCCTTCGTTAGGGATGTCCCCAAGGACACCCCTCACGTCATCTCCTCAGGTCACATCAGTACCTGTTAGGCCTACTGTCTGTGTAGTTGCATCTACACCCGCTGTTACTACTCAGTCCATCAGGACCGCGTCACTTCCTGAAGACGTCTACATAGCATCTTCTATTCCGGAGAATATCTCTCCTGAGGAGTATCGGTTGTCTCTACAACAGTCGAACTCCGAGGTTGGTCAGTCCTCCCAAGATCCCAACTGTCCTTATTTTTCCCATTATGCACAGGATGGTACACTCGTTTACATTTTTCCATATCAGTACGATGAGCAAGGAAACCCTCTACGTTTTCCTGCTCTAGAGGCTTATCAATATGTTCAAGGTTTTCTGTCTGCCCAGGCTGGACAACCTTCCAACCTGCAAGGACAACCCTTCCAGGGTCAACCTTCGGGCCAACCTGGTTATCTATATGACCCGTAAGGACAACCCTTACAGGGCCAACCTTCGGGTCAGCATGGGTTGTTATACGATCCGCAAGGAAAATCCTACAACCCTCAAGATAAACCTATACAACCTCACCCTGTGGTCCAACCAGGGCAACCTCAAGGACCCACAGGTCAACCGGGGTACCAACCGGGACAGTTTTATGGTCCTAGGGGGAAAATCCAACCCTCTCAACCTATGGTGCAACCTCTGCAACCTCAGTTTCCTATTGGTCCGAATGTTTCACAGCCAAGGCCCTCTTATGGTCCTGTTACAGGTCAAACTGGTAATCAGGCACAACCTGGCCCTATCCCACCACTAGGCCAACCAGCTCATTCGGGGCAGCCTGGTGTCCCTCTTCAGCCAGGTCAACCTGTTCAACTAGGGCAACCTGTTCACTCGGGTCAAGCTGTTCAACCAGGGCAGCCCCCTCAGCTAGGTCAACCTGTTCAACCAAGCCAACCTACACATATAGTCAACCCTGCTCAACAACCGATTTACTCTATGCCGCAGCCGAATCCGCCTGTGCACCCAACTTATCAGGCTCAGCAGGGCCCCACTTACCAACAGCCTGCCCAACCCTAAGGCAGTTATTACCTTCAAGGTCAATCTCGACCAGTTTACAACCCGTCCCAAGGTTCTAATTATTATCTTCAACAACCGAGCTATACCTATACTCAGCAGTCAAATCCATATACTGCTCAAACGGGGCCGACATATAATCAGGGTCCATACCCCAGCTATCAACCCCTGTACACTGGTTATTAGCAACCGTATCAATCTAACTATACAACTTACACCCCCTATGGTCAGAATCCCCCGGGACAGAACCAATGGGGGAAAAGTTATGCTCAAACAAGGTGGAGTATAGGTACAGGTCCTTATCGAGGGCCTGGTATGCCTTTCAATCCCCAGTTACCTTTCCTTGCTACGTTGGAATTGCCGGATGTTTCTAAATTGACCAATGATCCGATTCTTCACAATCATTATTGGCCTCCGGTTCCAACGAAGGTGCCTAGTGACTATCCGCTAAGTGGTATATAGAATTACCCTGCGGTATCTTTCAAGACTTCAATACCTTAGCTATGGCTTTTCTGACACATTTCCAGTTACCGGTTCATTACGAAGCCAGGACTCATCTCCTGACTTCTCTCAAGCAGGATAAAGCCACCCACATATTTTATCATATTCATGAGTGGCTACGTCATCATAGACTGATCAAGTTTGATATACCTGATCAGCTACTAACTCATTGGTTCACTACCTCCTTCATTAACAAGATCACTCAAGATATTTCTATGGGGGCATGTGTGACCGAAGAACAAGCCATCGCTCGTGCCCAATACCTTGATCTGGTGTACTCTCAGTCCAGCACACTTTATGATATTTTGACTGATGCCCCGCGGCCAGGGACCTCTAAAGCACCAACCACCCCATCAGTGGACGGTGTTATTGGTTTCGTTTCTCAAAATTCTCGGAAATCCTCTAATGGGAAGCAGAAGTCTAATTCTTCCAATAATTATGCTCTTCTTGCCCCTCCAGATTCTGGTAAGACTGCGGAGGTCAATGCCATTCAGGCTAATCCTATGGAAAAGGCCTCCAAAGGAAAGAAGAAGGGTAAAGGCAAATCCAAACCCGATGCCCCGAAACCAGAGTCTTTTAAACCTCATGTTGACGATGGTTCCCAACGCAAACTGAGTACCCCTACCTTATCTATGAAGGAGACCATTATACCAAAGATTGTCCCCGACGATCTGAAGTTAGTCAACTTCTGAAAGGCTCCAAAGGGACTCCGGAAGTTCTCAAAGAACCATTCCCGTCTCAGCAAACCCAAATGGTTGAGCAGCCTTCACCATCTACACCATTTGGGTCCCAAGTTTTTATGATGAATGGTGCTCCACCTGTTTCGATTGCTACGCGTTCGAAGGATTATGCTGGATCACACCAGGCAGCTGGGAAGGAAGTTGTTGATGGCCCACCTCCCCCACCTGTCTCTGGTCCTTTAGAAATTGAGAAGCCCAATGCTGAACCTGTTGTGAGGCCACCTTCTAAAGGTGTTATGCGAAAATCTTCCTATAATCCAAACGCCTGTGCCGCTCAGCACTACAACATTGTTGAGGATTTGGCACAAGCGCCTTCCGCAATGTCTGCGTTGGAAGTGCTTCAAAGTTTCCCATCACAACGGAAAGCTCTGTTGTCCGCAATCGGTGGAATCGATCCCGCCGATTCCAGTCTTCTCACCTTCAACTTAGAAAATTTTGTCCCCTGACTTCCACATCAAATCGCTCTTGTTATCCAAGTCAGTATCAACGACCTTAACATCTACAGAGCTGCTGTGGACGAAGGTGCTTCCACCTGTGTTATGTCATCTGCCTGTTGGAAGGCCATTGGCTCTCCAGCTCTTACTTCGTCTCCCAATGCCCTAGAGGAATTTGATGGTCGGGAATCAAAACCCCTGGGTGTTCTTGAGAGTTTTCCGATCATGTTACAGGGTAAGATAGTCAACGTAGAAGTAGAAGTGGTTGACGCCAAGCTCAACTACAATATTTTTCTTGGTCGCAGTTGGACTCACGCCATGCTATGCGTTCCATCCACCCTCTTTCGGCTTATGAAGTTCCCTCATGAGGGAAAAATTATCACTTTTGATCAGTTATCTTTCTTCACCTCATCCTCTGAGAACAACGTTGCTTACATGGATCAGATCCCTAATCCCCCTGACAGTGTAGGACCCTGTCTTTTCAAGGAACCCATCCTCATGGGTATTTTTGCCGCGCCACCACCACACACCGTTCAAGTTAATATGATCTCTAGGTCAGACAACCCTTGGATCATCCCTTCGCCTGAACAAGTGACCTATTTCGGAGAATTGATGCCTTTAACTCTAGTTGAGATTAATTACTGTGATATTGTCGCTGCATCTAATCCTCCTCCTCCTGAACATGCTCCTTCGGGCATGGATTTAGATATATATTCTCAATCCCCTTGGCTAGGCGATGCAGATTCGCCTAATCCTTTAAGAGAAGTCTTCCCTTCTAATGAATCTATTGTTGAAACGATGTCTCTTGAAGATCTGCCGTAGAGTGATGGAAATCATTGTTCCTCGTTCATGCCTGGCCTGGGGGCAATGTCTAATTGTCCAGAGTGCTTTGCATCTCAGGTTCCCACTCCGCCTCTTCAAACACTGATATTGACTTATGAGGTCCTTTCGGAGGGAAACTTGAGTAATATCACTCAAACCATGCCTATCGACATATCCGTCAAACCGGGGGTAGTCGAGAACATTCACGTGGGAGTGACTTGTTCTCCCGAAGAGATACAAGTTTACACGAGCCTTTTTCGCAAATTTAGAGATGTTTTTGCATGGTCCTATGAAGAGATGCCTGGGATTGATCCCAGTGTAGTCGTGCATGAGATTCCTACCTACCTAGGTGCGAAACCCGTGCATCAGCGTCTATGCCCAGTGCATCCCCGAAAAGCCGCAGCTATAAAGGCAGAAGTTGAAAAACTTCTCAATGCGGGCTTTATCTATCCAATTCCCCTCACATAATGGGTTTCAAATATCGTCCTTGTAGATAAGAAGCAGGGCACTATACAGGTCTGTGTTGATTACCGAGACATCAATCTGGCCTATCCCAAGAACAATTACCCCACTCCTTTTATAGATCAGATCATTGATGAATGCACGGGGAGTGAGATTTATTCCCGTATGGACGGTTTCTCGGGTTAGAATCAAATTAATATTTTACCCGCTAATCAACATAAGACTGCCTTTATTTGTCTGTGGGGTACTTTTTCTTACAAAAAGCTCCCGTTCAGCTTGAAAAACGCTAGGGCCACCTTCCAGCATGCTATGTCCTATGCTTTCCATGACATACGTCATATTGTTCAGCCGTATCTGGATGATTTTCTGGCCCATTCAGCTCAGCGTGAGGACCATCCTGAACACCTCCGCCAGATTTTCTTCGTTGCAGACATTACAATATTAGGCTCAATCCTCATAAGTGCATCTTATGCGTAGATTCTGGTCGTATTTTGGGATCCATCATCTCTAAAGACGAGATTCGCCTTGACCCCCTCAAGGTCGAGGCCATTGTTAATCTCCCATTCCCGTCCTCGTTACATCAACTGCAGAGTTTGTAGGGGAAAACCAACTTCTTATAGTGCTTTATTCCAAACTATGTGGAAGTGGCCAAGGGGTTTATGTGAATTTTGAAACAGGGCATTCCCTTCCATTGGGACGAGATTTCCCAACAATATTTTGAGAAGCTTAAAACGTTGCTTGTTAACGCTCAATTGATACGTCCTCCCAACTATCATCACAATTTTACCCTGTATCTGGCTGATGCGTTTAGCACGATAGCTATGGTTCTAATACAGGATGACGACGATGGAAATGAACACGTAGTTTACTCTCTATCTCAGAATCTTCTCGACATGGAAACACGCTATGGCCACATCGAGAAGTTGGCGCTCGCTGCGGTCCAGGTTGTTCAGCGATTCTGCCATTACATCCTGTTGCATACTGTAAATGTGGTTTCTAACTGCAACCCCATGACATACATATTGTATCGATAGTTGCTGGGGGGCAAGTACTCCAAATGGATTGTAATCCTTCAGGATTTCAATTTAGAGTTCACCACTGCTAAGTCGATGAAATCATTGGTTTTTGCTGATCTTATTTGCTCTCTGCTGACAGACTCTGTTCCGCCCGAATCCGAGGATCATATCCTGGATGAAACACTCTTTCTTATTAGCACTCGTGATCCATGGTATGGTGAAATTATCATGCATCTTCAAACATCCACGTTCCGGTCCGAGTTGACCAAGGATGCTCGACGTCACGTTCGGCATCAATCTCAACCCTACCGCATTGTAGGAGATACCTTGTATTGTGTCGGAGTTGATTCTGTGCTCCTCTGGTGCTTGACCCTGGAAGAGGCTGAGAGAGTCCTGGATGACTATCATAGTGGCGCCTGTGGTGGTCACCTATCCGGATATGCCACCGCCCAGAAGATTCTGCGTGCGGGTTACTTCTGGCCATCTATATTCAAGGACTGTATTGTTGCAGTTCAAAAATGTCATGCATGCAAGGTCTTTTAGCGCAAGATGCGCGCACCACCCCTACCCTTGCATCCTATCATTACTGTAGGCCCTTTTTCTAAATGGGGCATATATTTTATGACATGTAACCCTCACTCGGATGGGGGGCATGCTTATATAATCGTTGCCGTGGACTACTTCACTAAGTGGGCCGAAGCGATGCCTACATTAGCTGTCGACGGTAAGACAGCTGCCCAATTTATTTTCAACCATGTTATTACGAGTTTCGGAGTCCCTCAGGCCATTGTCACCGATCATGGCACTCATTTTCGGGATTACATGATGGCTGAGCTAACATCAAATTTGGGCTTACGCCGTGATAGCTCAACGCCATACTACCCCCAGGCGAATGGCCAGGTTGAGGCCGTGAACAAGGTATTGGTCACGATGCTTCAACGAACGATTGGTGTCCACAAATCCAATTGGAATCTCTAATTGTTCTCAGCTCTTTGGGCTTATTGAATGTCAGTAAAGAGCGCGACCGGATTCACACCTTTCCAATTAGTGTATGGTCTGGAAGCGACTCTCCTGGTTGAATGTGAAATTCCTTCTCTGAAATTGGCTGTGGAACTATTTCCCGACACTTCTCCAGAGGAAGAACGTCTCTTGTATTTGGAACGACTAGATGAAACCCGCCGCTTGGCTGCCTTGGTTATTGAGGCACAAAAAAAGTGAGTCAAAGCCCACTTTGATCAATCGGTTTCTCCACGTTCTTTCATTGAAGGGGACCTCGTCCTCCTATATGACCAAGCACACGATAAACTTGGAGCGAGAAAATTCCAGCCCATGTGGCATGGGCCCTATATCGTCAAATGAGTATTAAAAAATGGGGCCTATGAGCTAATCGACTATGAAGGTGTTCCTCTGGCGTAGCCTAGAAATGGGCTGTACCTAGAAAAGTACTACGCTTGAGTTCTTCTTGTGTGGTGTGTGTGTACATAAGTGAGTGATTTCATTTTTTGTGCATGTGTGGTGTGGTGTGCTTTGTAAGTGTCTTTCTACTGATTGGGTCTTCCTGATTGTGCAGATGTCTATTACTCCTTTTGTCGGTTTCGCGGATGGTGCCTCTTGCAGTACCAGGAATCTGTCCTCGGCAGCCTGGGTAATCTACAATCCTGCTAGTGAGTTGGTCAATTTGCAAGGTGTTTGTCTAGGGCCTACACAAATAATGTTGTGGAGTATAGTGCCATTTTGGAATTGTTAAACAAGGCTGTTAAATTTGGTATTCGTGCATTACTTGTATATCTGGACTCACAACTTGTAGTATTACAACTTAATGGTCATTATTCAATTAGAAACCCATCCATTTTACGACTGTATCTACGTATTCTTTTACTAGAAAGAAATTTTGATTACATTACATATCAACACATACCCAGACACATGAATGCGTTAACAGATGTAGTAGCTAACATGGTTCTAGATAGACATTTACACAACTTGTAAAAACATCATCATATGTAAAAAGAACCATCCAGAAATAGATATATATATGTGTGTGTGTGTGTGTGTGTGTCGAAATGTTTACAGTTTGTGTACATCACATAAATTCAAAAAATATACATGTATGTTTTAATAATAGCCGGAGACAACATGTCTCTAAAAAATATGCATATAAAAGCCCTAGATGAATAATCATCGGGGTGCTCATGGTAGCATGTGACCGCGCGCACCAATCGCCTCAATAATCGATGGAGGCGACTAGGCACCCCCACGGTGTGTCTCTGGTAAGCCATCGGGATGTCTACTAGCCGAGCGTAATCCGGGATCCCCCAGTCGATATCCTCCAGGTTCTGGACTAGCTCACTCCCCTCGCCACCCTCAGCTTGAGGATCGTGTGCAAGAGGGGTCCTCCGTACAATGGGCGACATCTCGGCAGGCCTCTCTGGGCCAACATCTGCACACATATAGGATTGTTTGTTAGAATAGGCATGCATCACAAAAAAATCATAAATACATTAAATCAAAAAGAGTTTTACCTAGCTCCTCGTCCCAGTCATCCCCCTTTGGGAGCGGAAGATCTGGGTCTCCCGTGAAGTCGGTACCGGCATAGGGCCAGTCCTCAACAACGATCAGTTGTCGCCATAGCCATACAAAAAATTCGGGCCTCTAGGACATCTATTGGCCCCCTCCTAATTTGGGCATGAGTGCTGCCCATCAAGCCATCCTTTGCTCCCTCAATGATGGCTCGACGACTATCGCCCCCTGGCCCTAGAAAATTGGTAGTCGTTCAAGGATGAACGATACCAGGATGGAACCATACCCAAACTATTTTAGTTTGGCCTTCTTGCACTTCGTCAGCTGTCGTTTGATGTTCATTGTCACGGTAATGGCCCAATCAAAAAGTGTCGGGTTCATGCATTCAGATGCTAGTAGGAGCTGTGCTTTAGTTGCCTCATGTGGTGCTTGTGACCCTGCAGCCCACGTAATGGTGTGGAGCACCACTCAGAGTGCCAGATCGGGGACCGTGTGGATATATACCTTCCCACTTCCTGATCCTGTTTGTGCCCCTAGGCACACTCTTTCCATCACCATTACAATTTTCTCACCAGATGGCTTATTTCCTGTCATGATTGGAACTGGACCTCTGTGGGACAATCTAGTTATGAAATAGACAGCGGATACTTCAAGTTCCAACACTTGGTCTCGAAGCCTGAATTTTTCTTCGTTCTCGTCCCAAATGCTGATCAAATACTGCAGTAGATCAGGTTGTGCTCTCAAGCATGGTGTTAGGAAAAAAAATTTTATACCACAGTTTTAGAGAGTGTTCATGCATGCTTCATTCTGCATGGCCATTTCATCTTCTTCACCATGGTCCCTTTCCTTCCACTCGATCACCATTGTGGCCGTGTATCTGCACCAACATGGTCATAAACACCTCATTAGATCTCTGGAACACTCAGAAATTCATCTGATTGGCTCACGTTTTGTTATATTTAAGCGAAAATTTGAGTTGCGCCATTGGCGCGACCCCTTTGAAAAAAGAAGCCAATTGGCGCGGGTTCGTGCTCGATACTCGCGTCAATTGGCCGAGCCCTAATTTTGCAAAGGTCCCCTCAGGGATCTTAAAACACAATGGAAATATATAAAAAATGAATCAAAACAAAGCTATGGAGAGTGCCTCTTACATGGAACGAACGAGAACCGAAATGATGTACTGGATTGACCACAATCGCCACTACAAGTTTGCATAGCAAAAGCTCACTCTTGCTCTCACAAGAGGTAAAAAGTAAAAGTGAATATGTTTTTACTAATTTTGGCATATTTATAACTTTTCAAAGTCAAAATTAGGTTTTGAAAGTCATTTTTCCAATATTTTATTATATTTTGTCGAAAAATGGATTTTACGCTCGCTTTCATGTACAGCAACATGTTTTCATGCAGCTTGGACGACGATACGAGTTGTATTTTACTCTTTTTAGACTCGGTAAAAACATGAAAAATTCATTTTTGGAGTCATCTTTCAGCTCTTTTCTGACTCTCTAAACATGAAAAGATTGCCGAGTCGCTTGTCGTTTTGATCTCATTAAATTGGCTGCGAAACGATATCTACCCAGTATACGTTTACCCCTTTTTCGGGCTGGGATAGATTATTTATGAAAAAGGAATACCCTAGCCTATCACAACTAGGAGGTTTTCTCAGACATAGTTTTCTACCTTTTTGGATCTGAGGAACTATTTACGAAAAGGGAACATTGGATTTTACTTTTCCGTTGTCTTTTCAAACTCTCTAAACATGAAAAGACACCGATTTCTCCCTTTGTCAGACTCGTTAAAACCTAATTACATCGGATTCAGTCGTAATGATGATACTCGAGTTTCTCCTTCCTAGGGCTCGTTAAATGTACTAGGATGGATTTGTCTGAAGGACGAACTTATATCACAAGCATATGCTATCCCCTTCAAGCTTGTCTTCAAAAATAATTTGGATACTCGCCAGAAATGATGGGGAAAAAATGAAAAGAATATCATCATCATGTCGGCAGTATGTCTCTCTTGAACATGGCACTTTTCTGCATTCGTGTCGGGTTGGGGACATCTCATCTCGTTCTCTGCTTGCCTCCGGGGGTTTGGGTAATCCCTTTTGAACTCTCATCTTCTCTTTGCCTCGTCATCATGACCTCAGATCTTTTGATGTCAAATACTGCCAAATCCACTGTCGTGCCGTCGATATGTTCAAGAGAAGTTGACCTCTGTAGTTTCAACCTTCCTCTGATTCTCATTTGATCCTGATACAAAAACATTATATTCCTCTGTCTCGCGTCGATGATGTGGGAAACACTATGGCCCACCTTCGATCAAGGTTACTTCCTGTTGACTTCAACTCATTATCCAGGAAGCTAATCTAGAGACTCCCTTTTGGTACCTTGGAGCTTGCATGCCTCAATGGCAAGTTCTTCGCATTCGACGTAAGGTTTTCATCATTGACCTTTCATCGGATGATTTTGCGGGTGTTCGACGCCAGCTCACTATTCACATTCCGTGGATTGTACCTATAGTACCTTGAGGGACGTTGTCGTTATTGGTGGTTCCTCTCACGTTTGTTAACGACTTTCATCATTGGCTGGAAATCAGATGATGTTCTTGCATGTTCGACTTCAGCTCAGTTATTCGCATGCTAGAACTTGTAATCTATTTGGGTTGAGATGGAGTGCAAGGCCTTGGGTTTTTTTTTATGGAATCCAGGCTTCGGATTTTGTGGATTATCATGATTAGTTACATGACTCATTTATTGGATGGCTGTGACCATACCCGAGTCTACTTATTGATCCTTTCTGGATGGCTACGTCCATACCTTGGATCTTGATTATTGTATACTCTATTATGGATGGCTGCACCCATAACAAACATCATGTATTTGAGATATCAGTTGTACTTGTCTACGCAGGTTTTTTGACGGCGGTGTTTTCAGTTGGACACGTTCTCATAAATAATTTCACCCCTCTCTCTCTCGGGCCTCATGCTTTAGGGGGCATCTGTTACACAGTGATTTGTCACCGTCCCTGCAATCCCCCATCCTGCACATTGGAGGGCCTTTTTCTATGACCTGTGAGTAGTGACATGACCTGAAACCACTTTCATGGCATCCCCCTTGACAAGGACAATCATTCCTCTGAAGATAGTTTCTTGTAAAAACCCTAAAAATAGACCTTTTGGCCTTGGCACAACTAGCCAGTTCAGCCCTCGCGCCAATGGGGGAAATCCACCAAAGAGGGCGCGCCAAATGGGGCTCTGTCCCAGTGTATTACTCGCGCCAAGCTTAATAAGGATTGTTATTTAAAAATAAAAGGCGGAAGTTTTATTCCAACCAACTCCTGAACGAGTCTCTAAAATGAGTTGGGAGGTTTGGCTCCGGATCTCCATGTAGGGGAAGTGGTTTTCCACCTAGCAGGGAAGCTTCCTTGAGGATAGGGCCAATCCCACCATTGTAGGGATCCGAACTCCCCTTCCACCATCTATATAAGCTTGCCATTTTCCCTTTTCAAGCTAGTATTAGTAGCCTAAATAGAGCTGAATCAGTAGTAAGGAGACTATTTCCAGATAGCCTCTGAGAGCCAAAGCCAAAGAGAGAGAGCTTTGTCCCATTCCCGACAAGCTTCATTGAGACATGCTCCATTGTTGACCCGCCGAAGGAAGATCTAGCGTCAGAGCTTAGGTTGTATCTTTCTTTCGTTGTGATTAATAATAAACGACTTTGATTATGGTTCCATTCATATGTTCATGTATTATGTAATGAATTATATCTTCTCTGACCGATATATGGTTGCATATATTAGGTTTTACGTTGTGTGTTGTTTCTTCGTGTATGTGCAGGTGTTCGAAAGTGCTAAGCAGGAGAATTGTGATCTGCCAAAGCGAAGGATGGAAGCGCCATCTTCTCTGCAAGTAACAGCAGCGTGGGACTTAAGGTAGGCCTCTTGTCGCATCTTGGTCTTTTGTAACTAGGAACCTGCGTCTTAGCATGACTTGGTTGTTGCTAGACCCGATCTGGGCTAGTAGGGATCGCCTCTGTCCGCAGAGGGGATTTACCTCTCCAATAGTACTCTTGGTCCTCTGATCAACAACTGCTTCTTCCCCTCACTGCTGCACTGAATCACTCAGATCTAATCTTTGTCCGACAACTTCTCTATCAGAAGAATTCGATCTCTAGATTCAGACTCTATGTGTGTTCTCCAATTGACCCTCATGCCTTCCTTTATACTTTTCCTATTGAGAAATCAACATTCGTGATCTAATCCTTAATCAACGACTAAGATTAAATTATATCCTCGTCACTTAGAAGATTCTCACCCACATGTTTAAATTAATTCACCAAAGAAATCCTGGAATAGTTTGTATCCAAGACTCCATATGCCCTAGGTTAAGAAGGTACTAGTTTATCTCACTTGTGGTATTATTTAAATCTAAAAAATGTTTTTATTTGTTTTATGGTAATTAGGGTTAAATTGCAGTACTATTTTTTTCATCATTAATGACTTACTTATGCATTCCATAGGGTTAGGTATTGTATAAAAGTGCATTACGAAAGCTATTCCAAAATTTTTCATGCATTTTTAAGCCATTTTTTAAGGATGATATCAAAATTTGTTTGTTGTTACATGCTTTATCAACTGCCAGTTTTTCGTAATTTTTTCCTTTAAAGTTTACTCTCAAATTTAGCCATCATCTCATATAATATTTCTACAATTTTAACAAATAAATTTGTTGTTGTTATAAAATATCGCCTGTTTGTAAATTGATGGCCTCAAAATCTATTTTATAACATCCTTGAATTATTTATTTATTTATTGTGTTCAAGTAACCCGTGAGGGACTCCGTTGGTTAACCAAATTCTTTATATTGAACTATTTGTCCCTTTAATCCAAATTTTGAAGTTACTCCTTCATCCATTGTAAACCCTAGTTTTTCATACATTTATCTAGTGGAAATTTGTTGAATAATCCTTAGGGGGCATTTAGATTAATATCCTTGGGTTACTTGATCCCTAGGCCTTATCAAGGAATCATCGCTTGTGTTGGATTGTGTCCTTCACTAAAGAGAGGGGAGTATTACTTGAGGTGGCACTAGTAACACTCTTGCGTGTCGCACATTTTATAGGTTACATAGTGAGTCTTTGCAATAGGTGCTAGATTCTGTTGTAATAAGGCCAAAATTATCAATTTTTGGGAAAGTTACCATAAATTTTTATTGACACATTAGAGTTAGTCAAAATTGTGAAATTTTATTAAATACATATCAGATTACCATATTCATAGATATATCAAGTGCAATATCAACCTTCAAAATAATCTCCAAATCAAGGTTTTAAAAAGATATGTTAAGTTGAAACCTGCATAATTTCTTATAGGAAAATCTACTTGAGGTGATTCAAAAGGTTTGGTAAATATAAAATAGAAAATAACTCAAGGTAAATATTATTTTTTTCTCACATGGCAAAAGGTGGTGGATTTTTTTTACATTTTCTAAACCTTTAAAGAATACATACACAACCTCTCCTAAATAATGTGAAGAATTAGGGAACCAAATATACCAATTTAGGAACCAATTTAATGACATGGGTAATAATGTGTTGAAAAAGGTTAATTTGGAAAATTAGAAACAAATCCTTAAAATGGAAATTAAGGATAAAATGGAAAAGTGGATGGATCAAAATATGGAAGTTGTAGATAATATGGAAAGGTTATTGGATAAAATTATGAAATGATTAGAATCCATGCTCTTTCATACTCTAATGTGAGGTTCCATAAAAGTGATATTATGATGCAAGTAAATCAAGAAAATTAGGATAACAAAATTGTTGAACCATAATCACATACGAGGATGATTTTAATACATTTGGAGGAACAAACATTGAGTCTCAAAATCTTGATCATTCATCACTCCAATATCCACATCATCATGGTTCAACTCATGAGAAAGGCCCATTAGTTAATTCCCAAGATAAATATGAGGAATTTTTATGGTAAATGATCCTATAACATGGATATTCCAAGTGGAGTGGTTCATTGATCTACACCAAGTTCCGACTTTACGAAAGGTAACTCTTGCTTCCTTGTACTTTGAACTTGATCAATTTGTCTAGTACCAATGGCTTTGTTGATGAAAAATGATTCTAATGTCCCTTGGTCGATTTTTATAGATGAATTGATAGCTCATTATGGGGATATTAAGAGAAACATATTCGTTATTCAAATGATAAAAACTATATCAAAGAGGTCCAAGTACAAAGCACATTCAATAAATTTTAAAATTTGAGTTTTAGAGTCAAGAACATTATAAAGCATAATTTGTTATATCTCTTCATGGGAATTTTAAAGGAAAGCATTCAAAATGAGGTGCATCTCTTGGAACCTAAATCCATAGGACATGCTTTTAATGTCGGAAAGAAAGTTGAACTAAAAATATGGCTAGTAAAAACGTGGCCATTAGCAATTACAGAGACCACCATATTCCTTCTGCTAACCTCAATCGACCCACAAGGTTGACACCTTAGCAAGCAGATGAAAGAAGAGAAAATTGATTATGTTTCAATTTTTATAGCAAGTACAATAAGGCACATAAGTGTGGTGATGAAAATAGTATACATAGATTGTGAAGAGAAAAAATATTAAGAACTACAACCATCACAAGATCTAGAATAGATTACTCTAAACATAATTTTCGTACATTGGTTAGCATCAACACTTCTCAAACTTTCATCATTGAAATATATATATATATATATATATATATATATATATATATATATATATATATATGTATATATATAAAAGGTAAAAATGTTGATTGAATTTGGTAGTACCCATAAGTTTATTAATTTCAAATTAGTCAAACTTCTCAAATGCTTTATATATCCAACACCAAAGCTTATAGTAATAATTTCAAATGGAGGTATTGTAAAATTTTCAGGAATTACCTAAATATTGAGCTCACTATAGGCGAGTGTTTATTAAATAAACCCAATTATTGAAATCCAAATGGGTGGTGTTGATGTTGTATTGGGGGTTTAGTGGTTACAATCACTAGGAATGGTGGTTCTTAACTTTCATAATTTTTTCATGAGATTTCCTTGAAAGGTATGGAAGTTAAACTCAAAGGTATCCAATGGAATCCCTTGCAAAATTTCTAGAAAATGGACACTATGGTGTAATTTAACTAATTTCACTCACAAGATGTTCAGACATCTAGAGCTTTTATTCGCCTAGATCTCGGAAAATTTATCGACAATCATTCCTAGGAATTTGAAGAGGTTCCTAAAGGTGTTTCACCTATTCAAAATCATGAAAATGTTATTTTTTGGTAACCAAGAAGTGTACCATCTAACATTAAAACCTTTTACGTACCCATATGCATAAAAGAGTGAGATTGAGTGTATGGTTTAATAAATGTTAGAATTTGGAATCACTTTGTCTAACCAAAGTGCTTTCTTTTGATTGGGGGTAACAGTTTACAAAAAAAATAAATTTCATGGTATATGTGTCTATATTATGGATAATTCAACAAAATTACCATTAAATATGATTTCCACATACCTATCATTGATTATTTGTTAGATGAATTTCAAGGGGAAATTTTATTTACCAAATTGAATCTTCATTCTAAATATTATATAATTAGAATGAGGCAAGAAGACATACCTAAAACAACCTTTATAACACATGAAGGTCATTATGACTTTTTGGTGATGTTGTTTGGCTTTACTATTGGTCCTTCCACATTTCAAATATTGGCGAGTTCTACTTTCAAACCCTTTGTAGAATTTTTGATATTATTTTTTAGTGATAAAATAATCTATAACAAAGATTAGGACGAGCATGTAAAACAAGCTGACATGATCGTGAAACTTTTCGAAGAGAAACAACATTATGCAAATCCTTCCAAGTGTGCCATCAATTGTTAATGTGGATCCTAGAAAAGTTAAAGCTATGCTAGAATGGTCGATCCCCAAAACCTTGAAGAATATTAGACAATTCTTGGAAATTATAGGATATTAGCACACATTTGTTAAGAATTAGGGTCAAATAGTATCACCTCTGACAATTTTATTGAAAAAACAAGGAATTTTCTTTGACTTGAGAAAAAACTAGAGATTTTGATAAACTTAAGGAGGCTATGTGTACAACTCCTATTCTGGTCATTCTTAACTTCTCAAAAAAACTTTATTATATAATGTGATGCCTCAAGACATGAAATTGGTGTAAATTTAATACAAGAAGTAAGGCCCCTTTCCTTTGAAAGCAACCAACTTAAGATAAACAACTTACTCAAATCCACTTATGAAAAAGAAATTTTGGCCATACTACATGTAGTTAAGAAATGGTCTTGTTACCCGATAAGAAGACATTAATGGTAAAAATAGATCATGATAACCTAAAGTACTTCTTGGAATAACAATTATCTTAAAAATAACAAAAAAAAGGGTTATAAAGATGGCAGTTATAACTTTTAAATTATCTATAGAAAACGAAAACAAAATGTGGTGGAAAATGAAATTTCAAGGAAAAAAAGGAGACATAGAGTTCTTATTTTATGTTATTTCCACTCCACAATTTACTTGTGTGGAAGAAGTAATGATAGAATGGAAGCAAGATTATAAGGTATAATATCGTTCAACAACTACAAGGGAACCTAATTGCATTAGATCAATTTGTGGAAGAATGATTCATTGTGCTATGAGGATAACACCCATATTTATGTAATAATTTCCAAGTAAGTTAGAAGATCCTTTAGAAATCACACACTTCTCCTATAGGATGACATTCAGGGTTCCTAAAAATTTACTATGGGATCAAGAGTTATTTTTTTTTGGGAAGCTCTTAAAAATAATTTTCAAAAGTTTGTGGTTAAATGTTTAGAATAAAGGAGACAATCAAGACCATAAGTATTCTACAACCATTATCCATACCATGTCTCCATTTGGAAAAGGTCTCAATGGATTTTATTGCAAGTCTATCAATGTCCAAATGAATTAATTTCATCATGGTAGTGGTGGATCAATTCAAAATCATGCCATTTTTTTCTCCCTTCGTCATCCTCTTAAATAAATTATAGTGACTACATAATTCATGGAAACAATTCAAAAGATACATGGAATCCCCAAGATTATTGTAAGCAATAAAGATCCAATTTTCAGTACTAATTTTTAAACTAAATTATTTCTTGTATGGGTATTTAGTTGGCTCACACTCCCCTTACCATCCATAATCCAATAAGTAATGGGTATTTCTTTAATAAGGTAATTGGAAATAATTTCTCAATTCAAACTATTTAAACAAGGATTTATGAAGAAGGGAAAAACATATTATAACCAAAAAAATCTTTGAAACATGGATCAAAGAACTATGAAATCAAGAAATTATTGAGTACCTCCTGAAGGGAAATATTAACCCGTCGATAGAAGAGACAACATGGGAAGATGGATCCTTCATGTGAAAACTTCCATAGCTAATTAAGTGTTGAAGGAAACACTTGTTTGAAGTGGAGGGGCATATTAAGCCATATTATTACATTTATATTTTTATATTAGTGTTGTTCTTATGGCTCCTCTAGGCCATTTAGTTGTTGGTTAAACTCTTTAATTGTAACTGTACTCTTTGTCTCTTATATATAGCAACGAGACCTAGTTTTACGATTATCTCATCTTGTGCATTTTTTATATTGTAGAGTAAGTTTCCCCCTCAAAGAGGCTTCAAATTCTTAAGGAATAAAGTTACTTCTCTTTCTATTTTTATGTTGATTGGTGTTTGGTGCATACAATTATTATTCTTCACATCAAATTTTGTAGACAACATTCATGTGCAATTGATGTTCCAAGCCATGTATGTGTTGAAGTGAGAAGTACCATTTTGTTTTCCTCACAATCCAATTGGTTTGATGTTTATAATCACATAGACTAGGGGACATTGGATAGGTAAAAGAGATGGATCAAGGGGCATGAAATAGGGGAACAAAAGGGAGGGGGAGGATGCATAATAAGGAGTACCAATTGAGAGATTGGGAAGTGTGAGATAATGTAGAAGGCAAGCTTCAACTTGGTGAGATGACTAGTGAAGGAGAAAAGGGAAGAATCCAAAGTCAAATAGTCAGTATTGGATAGATGAAAACCCTTGAGGTGGTGTGAAAAAAAGAGGATAATAATGGAAATTATATTTTAAATTTATTTTTGTTCTTCTTTAAATGCATATGGGTACTTGAATATTCAATTTAGGATTATCACAAACCACCTATACGCATCTTGTAGATAATACTTTTACAAACTTATAAGTAATTAGTAGTTTCATTGGTGCAAAAGTTTATGTGATATCCAAGTATACATTTCTGAGATATGTTGGCATGAGAGAAGACCACATTGGCATTGATCATGGAGTTATAGGTCACATAGAAGGTTAAAATTATCATGGTGCTCAAGTCAATTAGGAAAATTGAAAAATTACCATGAATATTTCCTTTCTTGTCTTATAAAATAATGGATTCATGACATTATTTTTGGCACTAGTATCCAATGAATATCCAAGAAATCATAATGAAAAAAAAATATAAGTCTAATAGTGCAGATGTAGGCCATGCTTTTTTTTTAAAATCAGTGTATAGTATCTTGAATAAAATTTCTATTTTCCTCATATTTGTAAGTGTGATTCCATTGATTAAAGATAGGAAACATTCATTAATAAACAACTCACAAAGAATTCAGTGCTTATCCAACACCACCAAATCCATTCGTAGCGAATGTACTATGAATTAGTTCATGAAAATCATAGGAGAATAATTAGTAAAATAGGCCACCTTCCCTTCCCAATAAGCTTCAACCCCAATTATACAAGTTGAGAGAAGGGAAATATATGCAAGTAAGAATGATGTAAACTATAAATGTTTGTATGAGTAGTAGTCCAAAAAGGAGCTATTAGATTTAATTATTTCCTATGCTCTTATATGTACCCTAAGAAAAAATAAATAGTCATACTTATTATTGATATATTTAAGGCTGACCTACTAAGATTAAGCTTATGCTTAATAACATGATTATACCTTGATATACCATAGCCATCAACTAGCACCTCAAGCCATCACTTAAATATGTTAATGCCTTTGGATTTATCCTATGTAATTAGCATATATTTCATTTTTAGAAAGTTGCATAAATAATTTTGGTTTAACACTTATTGTATATATTATATTAAGAAATATGTGTTTGAACATGAAAAATTGCAGTGAAAGTACAAAAAGTCTACACTACAGGCTATCAACATATTGTTGTTCAAAATTATTTATTCCATATCTTAGTTTTAACAACAAAATTGTTATACTATAAGCCCTAGAAATATAAACTCAACAATGAAATCCTCATAAAAGGAAAAAAATGACTTCCATGCAAACTTAGACCTAATTTGGATGATGTTATTATTCTAAAGAGTTCATAGGTTCCATAGTTGGAGTAGCTACATTCAAATCAGGAAAGAGGAAATCAAATTACTGATAGAATTCATTATAGAAATAAAGGTTTGAGTACCCTTGGAATTTGCTTGCTACAATTCCACGAATTCACTTCCTAAGCTATTGATCTTTTCTTCATCCCTCTAGATCTAGATTCTCTATTCAAAGTGGATATCCATGGTAGAGGTAAGTTTAGAGACCACTTTATTGTATCATATATGTAACTATAGCATAGCCTCTCATATATCCTTTATATATTATGACATAAGGGAAGAATTATTTATAGAAAATACACATAGATTCAAACTGATATTTGTAATGTGCTAAAATAAAATAATTGAATCTACTCTACAAATTGCGGAAACCAATCACAATCGAAAAATCACATGAACAAGAAAGAGAAATAATTTCAATTGCACAACACAAAGATGTATCTGGGGAAAGCCTCAACTAAAAAAATTGCTATCTGTATATTGTATAAAGTCAAGAACATGAAATAATACAATGCTTCTCTTAGGCTTGAGATCTCTCTGCAGTATCTCTGACTGTCTCACACTACCAGCTTGTGCACAAGATTCTCTTGGCACACCTTTCTCTCAGAAGCTCCACTCACAAACTTGTGCTTCCTATTGCTTGGTCTCACCAACTCGTGCTCACCAAAACAATGATTAAATTTGTCCCTTCATTCCTCCTTTAATGGAAATTCCTCTGACTTCATTTTCATCTATACAGCCTAGATAATTATACAACTGATAGTAAACTTTTCTTTAACTCCAATCTCAACCGGGTTTTCCTCAGAACTGACAAGCATGAGTTATTTATAGAAAATTGTCAGTTATCTGATTGATCACTACATGTGAATTAATTCAAATTGAACTCACTGGACCTCTCACTAGCTCATCCGTCAATTAGAACTAGTTAAACTGATTTAACTCAAATATATTAAGTTAATTAATTACAACTCAAAATAAAATGTAATTACCCCCCTAAAACTTAGAGAAAAATCTACATGCCTCCCATTAGAATCTCAACTAGAATTAACTGAACTAACAAAGCCTTCCTGACTTAGTTAACCCGTACAAGCTGTCATGTGATGTGGAATTACAATTTACTTCTAATTTGATTAAGGGAAAATTAAATTAGAAGCCTCTTCTTGTTGCCATTTTCAATATTTATTGTTGAAAATTTAAACACTCACTCTCAACGAGAAACGAATTCAACTCTATCATGATATGGTACCTTTGGAATGTTCTACACACAACACTTCTCTCTAGCGTTGTTGCTACTGTAAAATCTAAAACTGAAAAGTATCCAAACTGAATCAACTGTGATCAGTATGATGTATATGTCACGTTAGTCTCTGACTGCACTAGCTACTACATTGTCTACTAAAAACTTTGCGTTGTTTTTTACTCTGCATTGTGCCATCTACACTGCTTTCAACTCTATTATGCGCTCCCAAATATCTGACTCTCGCTAGTCTATGCATCCAACACTCTGACATCTGATTGCATCAACCACCATTGATTCATCCTTCTACTGTATACTTGTGGGCCCCTGTAGCAAGGTAATGATCCATGAGAAAAGATGATGCAGGAGCATCCAAGCTCAATTTTCATTATTTAATTATGTAATAAGAGGAGTGAGACATTTTAATTATTTTATTAATTAAATTGCTTATTTTTAATAAATTAGGAGAGAAATTATAAATGTGAGGATTTTTGTAAATATTTTTTAATAATTAAAGGATATGAGTGGAATGGAATTAGGTAGATAATCTAGGGATTAGGAATTCTATATACGGGATTTTGTTGAGTCCAAAACTAGAATAAATCTAATTTAAATTTAGTTGAGATTTGTGTGGAGGATTTTATGGAATAGAATAAATTCATACTTTTGTATAAATAGGAGAGTTGTGTAAGGAAGAAAATAGAGAGTGAGAAGTAAGGAATATAGAGAGAGTGAGGAATGATTTGAGAGCTTTTGTAAAGGGCTAAGAGCCGAGAGAGGCTCTCCATTGTAATAATTGGTCGAGGATTTCTGATGTTATTTTATATCAGTAGATTTGTGTTTGAATAAGCTCTCTTTTATTTGTGTATGCTTCATGAAATTGTAAATGTGTGGTTAATGAATAGTTTCTTTTATGAGAATTTTAATGCTGAAGATCATACAATTGGTTTTATATACTCGGATTTGATTTAACCCAGAATCCCTGCATCATTTGGTATTAGAGCTTAAAAGATGCTTGTTCTACATTTTGTTTGAATCTTCAATTTATATATATTTATTATGTGTATATTTGTTGGAGTGTGTGAAGCACAGAAGAATTCCATTGAAGTGCAGAATATTGTCATCCCAAAGCCAGGGTTGAAGTTAAATCTGCGGTGGAGAAGAGTGCATTGATATGTGTGGATGCCACGGAAGTTGAATGCGATTACGTTGTTTGACAAACCAAACTCAAGGCCATGGTGTCTGGTTGAAATCGCATTGTATGAACATTCTGAATTCAAACCCACAATAGCAAACAACTCGCAGCCATAGGTGAAGTGTTGTGAAGTTCTATGGCATTTGGAGCCATGTCCATTGGTGAACTATGAAGGAATTGCAGAACCGGACCATCGCTCATGCCATACATCGAACTTGCATGCGAATCTAATGATTTGGAAAGGAAATGGCTTCAACAACAAAGGAATTCACATGAATTCGATACATCCTAAGACTGAGTTACAGCCAGCATTAAAACCCGATGGAAAAACTGCAAATGGAAACATTGCCATTTTTTTGAATTAGTAAATGCTGCGTTTGGTTGTGATCAAACCTCCAGCGTAGGAAGCACTTCTGTGCTCACACTATCCTATGTCCACTGCTACGGTGGTCATATCGTGTCAAACATACCAGCATGGAGGTGTTACTATTGCGTGGAGTATAGCAACAAGGTTGAAGTCTTGGCAATGTTGAAGCATTGAAAATGATTATAATGCAGCTTATGCGACGGGTGTGTACATATGAAAGGTTTAATTGGTTTGTCACAGTGAAATCAACATGAAATTTGTGTGCGGAAATGTCCATTTGCAATGCAAGTGAGGTATGGGTTTAAAATGAAATTATATGATGGTGCATAGTTATAACAATCCCTTGTGGATCTGATAACCATAGTATTGAGAAAATTTTTGTGTTGAACTTGCAATGTTAAATTGGCAATTCAATCAATTTTATGTTGAAACAAGACTAAGCCTAGGCCTTGGTAGAAGCAAACATTTGAAATTGTTTATCTAAAGAATATTTGGAAGCAAAAGTTGTTGTAGATATACATCATTGATTTGTGTTAGAGCATTGAGTAGATTTAACTTGACAGCTTCAAAAACAATGCAGCATTTTCTTCCAGATCAATGATTTGTATGAAGAGAAAAAAAAAAAATGAATCGGAGTGTCGCAGATGAATTATGAGTCAAGGGAAAAGGTATGATTGAGCTGACATTTTGGGGTTTTCTTAATTGAACTTATAAATAAATATTTTGCGGAGATGATTTATGTCAACATGCTGCAAATACGGAGGTATAAGGTTTTATCACCACACTAGTTTTAAAGAAATTTAAGTTTCGCTTAAATGAATGGAAAATGAAAATGCGTTATCCTGGGTGAAATAAAAAGAAGTATGAATTTTTATGAGATGGTTTATTATGCAAAATATGAATTCTCACAGTTTTGGTTAAGTCATTTTTGGACCAAAGCTTAGTAGTGGGAGAATTATTTTGGTTTGTGTTTTGAGATTGTAAGACACAATTGCTTGATGTTGTAGAATCTTTATTTTACCATCATGTGGCGGCATTCAGGATGGACACGATGTACGAGTTGTACATTATTCATCAAAGAAACCGAAAACATGAATAGCTTGTTATCTGTACATAGGTGAAGAGATGTAAGTTGATGTACCATTTATAATGTGCAGTTGTATGGCACATGAAAGTACAGGTGAGAGATGGAACAAGATCACACAGAGATCTTGAAGGTGAGTTGATGTGTTTTATTTTAACTCTGGTTTGAAGATGATATTTTCATAATACATGTTGCAGACAGTTGAAGGAAATATCAACAAACAAAGATCACAATTTTAAAAGTACCGATGAAAGAGACTAGTAATAGTTTCTGAATGAAAGCAAAGTGTGGAGCAGAACCTTGAAGAATTCCAACAGAGATTGGATAAAAAGGACAGTTGTGTTCTTAAAAAGTGCTGATGAGTTGAAGCCTAGAAGGAGTAGAGAAGGATGCTCAAGAGGTTCCAGAGAATAGATAACCAGTGCTTGCCAAAATACCAAGTCCAAAGAGAGGATTGGTGAGGTAAGTGGCAGCAGGAAGGACTTGTTGTTGCAGAGGCTTTAAAGTATAGCTCATGGTGAGTGAGTGATGAACTCATGAAGATAGAGACAAAGATGGTTACTAAAGGTCATTGCAGGGGTTCTGAAGAAGACCATAGCAGAAGAAATGAGAAAGAATATTCAAAGTTAAATGACATGAGAATGAGTCAAGAAGAGATTGACAGAGAGAGAGCTGAGATAATTTTTTGTCTTGAGTTGTTGATGGAAATTTTACAGATAATTAAAGTAGACCAGAGATGTGGATGGAGTATGAAGAGGAAAGTCACATGGCATAGACTGCAAGTGAAGTGGGAGCATAGAGTGAATGTTCAATTGAAGGAAGAGTTACTCAGTTTAAATGAGCATGTAAAGGGAGATTTGATATGTGAGCTGGAATGTGGTCCATTGCTTTCTAAAAGTAATGATGTGATAGAAGAGAAATATACAAAGGAACTGAATCAAATGAAGGATTCAGAGCAGCAAGGATATATGATGACTGGAGCATCAAATGAGACCACAAGGTCTTATGTTTTTAAGACTAATGATTTGTGTGTGATTGCAGGTACATCATAGGATGTTGAACAAACTTTGAAGTTTGTTAAGGAGAAGAAGTTGAATCTGAAATCTGTTCAGAATGATGCTGAGATAGCAAGATCTCAGAAAGAAATGAAGACAGAGGGGTCTCATGGAAATATCCAGCAGAATATTGAAGCAGAGGAATAAGGGTCATTTGATGATTGGTCAACAACAAGTGAAGGTATGCAAAGTTGTGTAAAGTTTCCAAGTTCTACCCCAATTGAGATTGTTGAGTGATATAGAAAGATAGATATTCAGAGAAGAGAGTTGGAAAAGCAGAGGATCTATACTTAGGGTGAGTTGCTGAAAGAGAAAGGCAAAGAAATTGTCCTGAATAATAATCAGGAAACAGAGGATAAGGATGTAGGGATGATTCAACAAATAGAAGAAGTTCATTTTTGTGAACCAGAACAGGGAGACATTCTTGAAACAAATGATATGGAAGAGGGACTAGCTGACAGTCTCATGGAGGATTTAAATCAGCATATTGATGTGCTGATGGAAGAAGAAATTTCAGAGCAACATACTGAAATGTTGCCAAAGAAGAAAGAGGCATTGAGGCCTTATGTTTTTTATTTTAATAATTGTTTTGTGAGTATAGGTTTTATTGCAGATGCTGGAGAAAATATATTGGACAAAGAAATTGAATTAATAAGGTGGATAATGATGAAAGTATCCCAGAAGTAGACAATGGCAGTAAAACAAAGAAGAAGCAGCAAGAGGAAGACAACAGAAGATTGTGAAAGCACAGCTAGTGGGGCAATACAACATAAAGTGTGGAGACCTGGAGAAAAACAACAAACAAAAGCAGCAAAAAATGGAGAATTGTAACACAAGATATGGGATCTAGGATGACAAAGATTTGAAACACATGATCAGGCGATCATGGTTAATTTCAACCTTGGGAGTCTGATGCAGGAGCATCCAAGCTCAATTTTCATTATTTATTATGTAATAAGGGGGGTGAGACATTTAATTATTTTATTAATTAAATTACTTATTTTTAATAAATTAGGAGAGAAATTATAAATGTGAGTATTTTTGTAAAAATTCTTTAATAATTAAAGGATATGAGTGGAATGGGATTAGGTAGATAATCTAGGGAGTAGGAATTCTATATACGGGATTTTGTTGAGTCCAAAACTAGAATAAATCTAATTTAAATTTAGTTGAGATTTGTGTGGAGGATTTTATGGAATAGAATAAATTCATACTTTTGTATAAATAGAAGAGTTGTGTAAGGAAGAAAACAAAGAGTGAGAAGCAATGAATTCAGAGAGAGTGAGGAATGATTTGAGAGATTTTGTAAAGGGCCAAGAGCAGTGAGAGGCTCTCCATTGTAATAATTGGCCGAGGATTTCTGATGTTATTTTATATCAGTAGATTCGTGTTTGGATAAGCTCTCTTTTATTTATGTATGATTTGTGAAATTGTGAATGTGTGGTTAATGAAGAGTTGTTTTTATGAGAATTTTAATGCTGAAGACTGTACAATTGGTTTTATATGCTGGGATCTGATTTAACCCAGAATCCTTGCATCACAAGACATCTAAATGGATCGTGCCCAAATTTCTGCACACTTGGGAGTATTACTTCACATTGCCACACTTCTCACCTAGAGGTATGGCTACATGTGCTCCCTCTGCCTACTTGGCTCGAAATTACACCCGATTGGAGGTCTCTACTTGAGTGGATGTATCTACTAGGTCTCCTATATGCTTCTCTAATTGTGGCTACTCCAAAACTATCTGAGGCTTCTTTTGAGGTTGCATGTTGAGAGGTAGTTCATGCTCCCTCTCATCCACCAAGTCTCTAACCTTTTCCTTTCTCCTCAAAGCTTTGCATGCATCTTCGACCTTGAGAACATGCATGTTCTTGAGTCACACACCAATCTGTTTCATCTGTACCATGGTGAAGTATTTGAGGAAAATTTTTCCTTTTCTAAATATCACATCATAACCATGGTCTTCCAATACCACGATAGAAATAAGATTCTTCTTTAGTCCTGGAACAAATAATACATCTGTGAGTATCAGAGGGGAGCCATAATCCCTCTGAAAAGTAACTATATTGATACCGATTGCACTATACCTCCCATAATCTACAAAATCTATATTTTTCTTGAGGTCTTTCTCCTCCAAGTCACTGAAGAGATCTTTATTTCCTATCATATGGAACGAGGCACTGCCGTAGAGATACCACATGCATTCCATTACAGTGTTGGACATGCAATAAATGAGAGTGAAATCAAGTTCGAACTATGAAGCTAGATATTCATCTACTGCTGCTATTGCAGGTTCTTTCTTGCTTGACTTCTCTAGATATTTCGTGGCATAGTGCCTGAACTTATGACAATGAAAACACTTGATGTTGGACACGTCTTTCTTCTTTCCCACTTCGCCTTGTCAATTCTTTCATTTTCTGACTAATGATAAATCTTATTCTTTGTCTTTGGAAGAGGTCCCGTCTCTAGTGTTCCACCGAATCTCTTCTTGGACCAAGTCATACCATGATTTCTCCCACTCTGGTTGCTGCTCCCTCCCATTATCGAATCCTGGTAGTTGTGCTCACTCTTGGGAAGGCCTACAAGTGCTAATATCACCAGCTCATCCTTGAGAATGATAACACCAACACTTCCAATATCATTTTGACATTGCGTGAACTTCTTCAACTATTTTGGTATTCTCTCGCCCCCCTCCATCTTGATTTTTCTGACCTTTTCCTTCAGTGAAAACTTCTTTTGGTTGTTGTTGTTCTGAAGCAAATCTGTTAAGTCCTTCCAAATAGCATATGGAGTTTCCTTTCCATGGATATTTGAGACAATATGATATCGAACTCCTTCTAACATAATCCTTCTCACCTTTGCTACATTCTTCTTCCATGCATCAATATTTTGAGTATCTGCTGCTGCAAGCCTAGGAATATCACTGTCTATGAATTCCTTTAGTCCATTGTCTTCCAAAACTATTTGCACCCTATTCTTCCAAGATAGGTAATTTGAACTACCCTCAAGGGCATATTCGAGTCTCAATCCATAGAAATACATCCTGATCTGCTGTTGGTCCTAAAGAATAAATATGAAAATTTGATTCACCTATTCAAAACAAACTCATATTCTTCCTTCTATAGTGATTCATGCTCCGATACCATGTAGAAAATCCATGTAGATTCAAACTGATATTTTTAATATGCTAAAACAAAATTCTTGAATCTACTCTACAGATTTTGGAAAATAATTACGTTCACAATCACATGAACAAGAAAGAGAAATAATTTCAGTCGCATAACACAAATATGTATATGGGGAAAGGCTCAGCTAAAAACACTGTTATATGTATGTTGCATAAAGTCAAGAACATGAAACAATACAATGATTCTCTCAGGCTTGAAAGATCTTTGCACTATCTCTGACTATCTCACACTACTAACCTATGCACAAGCTTCTCTTGGCACACCTTTCTCTCACAATCTCCACACACAAACTTGTGCTTTCTATTGCTTGGTCTCACCAACTCGTGCTCACCAAAAAAATTATTAAAAATGTGCCTTCATTCCTCTTTTTAATGGAAATTCCTCTGACTGCATGCACCATCTGTACAGCCCATATAATTATAAAATTGATAGTGCACTTCCATTTAACTCAATCTCAAATGGGCTTTCCTCAGAAATGACATGCATGAGTTACTTACAACAAATTATTGGTTATAAAAAAAAAGAGAATCCATACAAGTAAATTAGTTTTCAAAATAGAGGAATAAGTTGTTACTACAATTCAAAATAAATTGTAATTGTCCCCCCTAAAACTTAGAGAACACTCTACATGCCTCCCATTAGACTCTCAACTCAAATTAATTGAACTAACTAAGTCTTTCTGACTTAATTAACTCGTGCAAGCTATCATGTGATATGGAATTACAATTTACTTCTAATTTAATTAAGGGAAAATTAAATTAGATGCCTCTTCTTATTTTTGTTTTCAACATTTCGTGTTGCAAATTTCAACACTCCCTCTCAACAAGAAAGGAATTAAAATCTATCCTGATCTGGTACCTTTGGAATGTTCAACATGCAACACTTCTCTCTAGTGTTGTTGTTACTGCAACTTCTGAAATTGAAAAGAATCCAAACTGAATCAATTGTGATTAGTATGTTGCATCTATCACCTGAGTCTCTAACTGCTACTAGCTACTATGCTGTGTACTGAAAACTATGCATTGTTGTTGACTCTGCACTGTGCCATTTACACTGCTGCCAACTCTCCTCTGCGCTCCCCAATATCTAATAGTTGCTAGTCTTTGCATATGAACATCTGACATCTGAATTCATCAACCACCGCTGATTCATCCTACTGTTGTATACTATGGGACTATAATATTCCCAATTAGTAGCAGCTAATTGGAAATATTAATTTTGCTCGGATTTTTTCATTCTAATGTTCAATCATAAAATAAAGGGGTGATGGGACCCACAACCCAATTTGGATAAATAAACTCCCTAAAGTCACTTAAAATTACTCTGATTTCAGGATGGGGCCTAGGGGAGCCATGTGACAACGTCGGGAGAGGGACAACGCAGAGGCAACGTGGGCCAGGCAGCGCAGTGGCAACGTGGGCCAAGACAATGCAGTGTAGGAAGGACAACGCAACATGAGGAGACAACGCATCTTAGTGGGTCCCAAGGGAGAGTAAGGGTCTCAAGCATAAAAGGAGGGATAGGCTAGCTACCCATTCATTCTATTATGCATCTTTAGAATTTATGTCTAACATATATTGAGAACGCTTATGCTATTTAGCTAAGTCTGCAAGTGTTGTTCAACACACAGGTGTCTCTGAGTGGAGATCCCAACCTCAGCCTCAGGGGACTTCGAGTGCCCGCTCTGGTGAGGAGCTTCACCATCGACTTTCAGAGCAGATAACGCAGAGCCTTTCAGCAAGGAGCCACACAGTCACTAAGGCAATGCAGTCACACTCAGATATTATGTAGTCTTGGAGGGAGGCAACACCGAGAGTGAAGGGAGATTAAGGATTTCAGTTTGGGAGAATCACGAAGGGTTCAGCCCTTCATAAGTCATATTTTGGAGTGGGAGGAGGCCATCATTTCCAGTCATACAGTTCAGAGGCCATCGTACTCACTAGGTGTGCGTGATTTTCCCAAGGGGGTAAAATTCCGAGGTCAGCCTTTCCGGAATTCCTTCCTATGTTTTTTCAGGATTTTGGAGGAGATTCCATACCCAAAGTTTCACAATTTTCTGAGTATGGGAACAGCCCCAAAGAGTAGCTCTATTCTAGTCAAAGGCAAGAGTTTCCAGCAGCAACAACAGCTTAGGGAGATATGCAATCCATAGATAAAGCAGTCATTCCCAATAGGGTTTTGAGAGTGATTTTAGCTTGCCCTGAGTAAGTCAAGGTGCCATCATTCTGATCATATTCTGTAGTCATTCCATCTTTCAAATTTATATAAAATGGCTCAACTTTTCTCCATGTTTGCAGTGTTGTTCATGATGTCTCTCTATTTGCTGTAGTTTTTGTTTATGTTGCTTTATATTGTTTTTTATCTCCTATTCAGAATATTACAGTGGTATCAAAGCTCATAGAAATGGCTCAACCTATGGAGAAGATCAATCTATGACACCTAGAGGTAAAGAATAGATCACTTACTAGATGCAGCGGTACATGAGCCGAGAGGGGAGGCTGAGGCCACATTTGGAGAAGGAGACTGTGTTCTAGTTGAGGATGCAGAGGAGGAAGAACCTATGGCAGAAGAGAAAGATGACAAGAAGGAGTTCAGGAATCTCCTCCTCAAGTCTATGCAAGAGTTCTTGAGGAAGATAGAGGAGATGGGTCAGAAGATTGCTGGGAAGAATAGACAACGTGAAACCCCAAGGGGTTTTCACATCGGAGAGGGATCTGACACTTCCCATCACACACATGAGATGAACACAAAGCAACAGGTGGTGCTACACACTCCCCCACATTCCACGATGCCCACATTCTTGACTACAAGTACCGGAACTGGAGGACCCTAGGAGATGAAGATGGCTCATTACGAGGATTATTTTGCAGATTATCAGTCATATGGGCAAGAGTTTGGTGAAGCTCTCTCTTTCCACTATTTTTTCCAGCTCAAGAACAACAACAGATCCCGTAACCAGAACAGAGGTGGTGGGTTCATGTAGGGAGGTGAGCTGCAACATACCATGGGAAGATTTTTCTTGCCAAATTATGATGGATCATCTAAATGTTCAGAAAAAGCTTAGGTGGAGAAGCTAGACATTTAATTTAAGCTTAATCAGATGGCAGAGGTGGAGGCCATCAAGGTGGCACCACTGCACTTTGAGGGAGAATCCCATGATTGTTGATTCCATGGGATGGCCACACTAGATCGCTCAGCAGTGACAACATATGCAGAGTTCACCCGAAGATTAGTGGAGAGGTTTGACCAGAAGGATCCGGAGGAGAATTTTTTCGATTTGACCAAGCTCAAATAGAGCAGGAACCCGAAAACTTACATTTTTAAGTTCTTGAGACTTTCAGTGATGGTACCAGACTTGTGCGCATCCAGGAGGATTTACATGTTCATTGATGGGTTAGCAGAACCTATGCATGGGTTATTCAGGTCCACTAGGCTTGCTACACTTCAGGATGCAGTCAGGAGGATGAGATACTTGCAGGATGCTTTACCCAGGACCAATGCTCCTTTCCCCCAGAGACCGACATTTCATCCAAAGGAGAAGGACACGAGAGTTCCACCGCAGAAGGGGAACCAAGGCCAAGGGACTTTGGATGATGATACCTAAAGAGACTTGAGACGGAGGAATCTATGCTTCGAATGGCAGGAGCCATGGGCACTGGGTCATCGATGTGCTATAGGGAAGGCACATTACATAGAGGTCTTCTACGAGAGTGACGAAGAAGAATATGCTTATGAGGAGATAGAGGGAGAGGCCAACGCTATAGTACAGAGAAGGAATAATCCACCACCTCCTCCCCCAGGAGTAGGAGGGGCAGAGTTTGCACCCACAGGAGGAGTCCTTGCATCTCTGCAAGGAGTTTCGAAGTATCTGACACTGCATGTCTGAGGCACAAAATAGGGACATCGTGTTTCAGTTTTGGGAGATAGTGGGGCCACTCACAACTTTATTAATGCCCAGTTGGTATAAAGGAGGGGCAAACAGAGAGTTTTTATGGTTTCTCAATACTGGTACCAGGTGCCAGAATGATGCATCACGTGAGATATGTTCCGACATTAGTAGTGACCATGGGGACCTACACTATGACATACCACTTCTTTGTGGTTGACATCCCATATACCAATGTGGTATTTGGAGTGCAGTGGCTGATTACGCTAGGTAAGGTCACCACAGATTGGGAGACACTAGAGATGGAGTGGACGAATAAGAAGAGAGGAAAGCATATGATGATCAAAGGCACACAAACAGATCCTTCGCAGATAGTTTCAGCACACTGGATGGAGGCAGAATTCCGGAAGGGAGACATAGAGTGGGAAGTAGAACTATGCATTTCAGAGGCAGGGGCCATAGGGCAGGCAGTTCACCCAGATGTACAGTTGATATTAGATAGATACTCCACGGTTTTTGGGGACATACAACCGGGGAAACCATCGAACCGGGAGTTTGAGCACACTATTGAGCTGGAGCAGGGGATCCTGGCAATGATCACCACACCCTATGGGCATCCCAAGCCCTATAGGGATGAGATTGAGAGAGCTATCCATGATATCTTAGCACTGGGACACATCGATATCTTAGCACTGGGACACATCTGGCCCAGTACTAGCCCATTTTCTTCTTCTGTGGTATTAGTGAAGAAGAAGGATGACACACTTCGGATGTGTATTGACTATAGGTCACTCAAAAAAAAGACGATGAAGAACCGATACCCCATTCCTAGGATTGAAGAGTTGATGGATGAGCTGAGGGGATCGAAATTTTTCTCCAAGATCGATCTGAGGTCAGGATACCTTTAGATCTGGGTGATGGACCAGGATGTCCTCAAGACTTCTTTTAGGTGCCATTATGGCTACTTCGAGTTTTTGGTGATGCCCTTCTGGCTATCCAACGCACCAGCCACCTTTCAGTCTTGCATGAAACAAATCTTCCATGGTTAGTGGAGGAAGTTCGTGTTGGTGTTCTTTGATGACATCCTTATATACATCCGCACTTGGGAGGAGCACTTGTAGCACATTGAGGTTGTACTGCGTATTTTGGAGGAGCAACATTTCTATGCTAAGCTATCCAAGTCTGAGTTCATATTGACAGAGATGCTCTATTTGGGGCATATAAATTTTGTGGATGGAGTGAGATTCCATGAGGAGAAGATCCAGGCTATTCGGGAATGGCTGGAACCAAAGAATGTGACAGAGCTCCGAGGATTTGTAGTCATCTGCACCTACTATCGGAAGTTTTTCAAGGGGTTTTCCCAGCTTGTTACACCCCTCATATCACCAAGAAGGGGGCATTTAGATGGACTAAAAATACGCAGAGGTCCTTTTACAGGCTCAAGGAGGTGATGAGCAGCTGCCCGGTGTTGGCTTTGCCAAATTTCACACAACCCTTCATTTTGGAGTGTGATGCTTCAGGGGAGGGGGTAGGTTCAATATTGATGCAGGGAGGCCACCCTATAGCTTTCAAGAGCAAGAAGCTACTCCCGCATGAGAGGTTGTATCTGATATACAATAAGGATATGCTATCCATTATGAATGCATTGGCCAAGTTCTGGAAATATCTGGAGGGCAACAAATTTCGGGTGAGGAATGATTACAAGAGCCTTTGGTTCTTCCTTGAGCAGAAGAAGTTGTAGGAGAGGTAATAGTGGGTCATTAAGATCTAGGCTTATGAATTTTACATTGAGAATGTCAAACGGAAGAACAATGTAGTGGCCGATGCTCTTTCACGCATACTAGAAGCATTGTCCTTGATGAGCATAAATACAGACTGGAGGGCTTAACTACTTGTAGAGTACTCCAAGGACCGCTTTGCTTGTGAGGTGCTAGATGGCCAGGTTATAGATGACAGATACATGGTGATGGATGAGGTCATCTACTATAGATATATGATCTTCTTGACTCGGGATTCTCAGCTCAAGGAGAAGATATCACGTGCATCCCATGATTCACCATTATCGGGCCATCAGGATTCACGAAGACTTACAGAGCTATCAGGGAGAGGTTCTCTTGAAGAGACCTCAAGGAGGACGTACTCCAGCATGTCAGGGAGTGCAAGGTGTGTCAGAGGAACAAGGTGGAGATGAGTCACACAGCTATATTACTACAACCACTTCCCATTCCGAAAGGAAAGTGGGAAAGAATTTATATGGATTCCATTACTGGGTTGCCCACGATGCAGGGCAAGTATTGCATATTTTTGGTCGTTGATCGACTAACAAAGTATGCTCACTTCTTCACCATATTAGCATGGTATACAACTGCACAGGTGGCAGAGCCTTTCTTCCGTGATATTTTCAGATTGCATGGTCTTCCAAAGACCATAATCAGTGATAGGGACAGTCGTTTCATGGGCAGTTTTTGGCAGGATATTTTTTGTTTTGTGGGTACAGAGTTAACTCCTAGTACCAACAATCACCCTGAGATGGACGGGCATATGAAGATAGTGAACAAGTGGCTGGAAGGATACTTGCAGAACTATGTTACAGGGCAGCAGAAGGCATGGTTGCGTTGGCTACATTTGGGAGAATACTGCTACAAAACCACTTTCCACATGTCTATCGATATGTCTCCATTTTATTCTTTGTTTGGATATCATGCTTTGAATTTTTTTGATGTTATTTTTGGAGCTAGCAAGGCCCCTAGGGCCAAGGATTGGATCCAAGAGAGCCAAGATATACTCTGGACTCTCAAGGAAAACTTAGCCACATCGGAATATCAACAAAAGCTATATGCTGATAGAGGGCGGGTAGAGAGATAGTTTGAGGTAGGTGACTTGGTCTACCTTTGACTTCAGCCTTACCAGTAGTCTACGTTGAAGCAGAAGGGGGTCAAGAAGCTCAAGCCCCACTTCTATGGACCTTACAGAGTGATCTACCAGATAGGGGAGGTTGCTTATTAGTTGGAGCTTCCAAGAGGTAGCAGGATACATAACATCTTCCATGTATCATGCCTGAAAAAGGAATTGGGGCAGCAGGTGACTGCAACAGAGGAGCTCCCACCTATAGATGATGAGGGGCATTTGGTCTTACAACCAGAAGCCATATTAGACACCCGGGAAACACAACTACAGAGCATGACAATTAAGGAGTATTTGGTGAGATGGAGGAATCTGCGGGATGAGGATGCCACTTGGGAGAGTGAGAAGATTTTGCAGCACCCATATTTGCAATTTCTTGAGGATAAGAAACATTTTTGTGGGGAGGACTGTAATATTCCCAACTAGAAGTAGTTAAATGGAAAAATTACTTTTTCTCAGGTTTTTCCTTTCTAATGTTCAGTGATAAAATAAAGGGGTGATGGGACCCACAACCTAGCTTAGGATAAATAAACTCCCTAAAGTGACTTAACATTATTCTAATTTCAGCATGGGGCCCAGGGGAGCCAAGTGACAGTGCAGGGAGAGGGAAAACACAGAGGTAGCGTGGGTCAGGACAATGCAGTGTAGGCAGGACAACGTGGCATGATGAGACAACACAACTAAATGGGGCCCAAGGAAGAGCTAGGGTATCAAGAATAAAAGGAGGGAGAGGCTAGCTACTCATTCATTCTATTATGCATCTTCAGAATTTCTGTCTAACAAATATTGAGCATGCTTATGTTGTTTAGCTAAGTCTGCAAGTGTTGTTTAGCACACGGGTGTCTTCGAGCAGAGATCCCAACCTCAGCCTCGGGGGATTTTGAGTGTCCACTCAGATGAGGAGCTTCACCATCCATTTTCAGAGCATAGAATGAAAAATCTTTCATCTAGGAGCCACGTAGTCACTAAGGAAACGAAATCACACTCAAATATTACACAGTCTTGGAGGGATGCAACACCGGAAGTGAAGGGAGATTAGGGATTTTAGTCCGGGAGAAGTGTGAAGGGTTCAACACTTCACAAGTTAGCTTTTGGTGTAGGAGGAGGCCAGCATTTCTAGTCATACAGTTCAGGGGCCAGCGTATTCACCAGGAGTGCTTGATTTTCCCAAGGTGGTCAAATTCTGGGGTCAGCGTTTCTAGAATTCATTCCTAGGTTTTTTCCAGGTTTTTGGTGGAGAGTCCATACCCAAAGTTTCACAATTTTTTGAGCAGGGGAACAACCCCTAAGATCAAAGTCACTGCCAAATAGAGGCTCTCCAAAAAATGAAGAGCTCAAGGAGTTACGCAGTCCAGAGAGAAAGAAACCATTCCCAACAGGGTTTTTAGAGTGATTTCAGCTTTCCTTGAGCAAGTCAAGGTGTCATCATTCTAATCACCTTTTGTACTCATTCCCTCTTTCAGATTTATAATAAACTGGCTCAACTTTTCTCCATGTTTGTAGTGTTTTTCATAACATCTCTCTATTTTTTGTAGTTTTTGTTTATGTTTCTTTATATTGTTGTTTATTTCCTATTCAGAATATTACAAGGACCCAATAGCAAGGTAATGATCCATGATACAAGACATCTAAATGGACCTTGGCAAAATTTCTGCACCCTTGGGACTATTACTTTACATTGTCCCATCTCTCACATGGAGGTATGGTTGCATGTGCTCCCTTTGCCCACTTGGCTCTAAATATTCACCTATTGGAGGTGTATGCTTGAGTGGATGTCTCCACTCGGTCTCCTCTCTGCTTCTCTAATTGTGGTTGCTCCAAAAATATCTGAGGATTCTTCTAAGGCTGCATGTTGAGATGTAATTCATGCTTCCTCTCATCCTCCAAGTATCTAACCTTTGCCTTGCTCCTCAAATATTTGCATGCATCTTCGACCTTGAGAGCATATATATTCTTAAATCGCACACCTATCTGTTTCACCTGTCCTATGGAAATGTTTCCAAGGAAAACATTTCCTTTTCTAAATATCACATCATAGCCATGGTCTTCCAATACCGCGATGGAAACAAGATTATTCTTTAGTCCTGGAACACATAATACATCTGTGAGTCTAAGAGGGGAGCCATAATCCCTCTAAAAATTGACTATATCGATATCAGTCGCGCTATACCTCCCATAACCTCCAAACTCTATGTTTTGCTTGAGGTCTTTCTCCTCCAAGTCACTCAAGAGATATCTATTCCCTGTCATATGGAATGAAGCACTTCTATCGAGATACCACATGCATCCCATTATAGTGTTGGCCATTCATGCAATGAGAGTGAAATAAAGTTCAAACTGAGAAACTAGAGCTTCACCTGCTGCTTCTACTACATGCTCCTTCTTTCTTTCCTTCTGTGGACATTTCATAGCATAGTGCTCAAACTCATGATAATGAAAGCACTTGATGCTGGACAAGTCTTTCTTCTTTCCATCTCTGCCTTGGGACTTCTTTCCTTTTCCGAATAAAGAAAAATCTTCTTCTTTTTCATTGGAAGAGGTCTCGTCTCTGGTGTTGCACTGAATCTCTTCTTGCACTAAGTCAGACCACAATTTCTCCCACTCTGGTAGCTTATCCCTCCCATTTACCAAATCTTGGTAGTTGTGCCAGCTCTTGGGAAGCCCTAAAAGTTCTAGGCTCACTAGATCATCACCGGGAACGGTAACATCAACACTTCCAAGATCATCTTTACAATGAGTGAACTTCGTCAAGTATTTTGGTATTGTCTCACCCTCCTCCATCTTGATTTTTATGAGCTTATCCTTCAGCGCCAATTTCCTGTGGTCACTTTTATTCTGAATTTTTTTTTTAAGGCCTTCCACATAGCATATGGAGTTTCTTTTCCATGGAGGTTTGAGATAATATGATCTCGAACTCCTTCTAACAAAATCCTTCTCGCTTTTGCTACATTCTTCTTCCATGCATCAAGATTTTGAGCATATGCTACTACAAACTTGGGAATATCATTGTCTATGAATTCCTTCAATATGTTTTCCTCGAACAATTCCTCCATCCTATCCTTCCAAGCTATGTAGTTCGAACTACCCTCAAGGGCATATTCAAGTCTCAATCCACATAAAGACATCCTGATTTGTTGTTGGTCCTGAAGAATAAATCTGCAAATTTGATTCACCTATTCAAAAAAAAAACTCATATTATTCCTTCTATAGTGATTCCCACTCTGATACCATGTAGAAAATCCACGTAAATTCAAACTGATATTTGTAATTTGCTAAAACAAAATACTTGAATCTACTCTACAAATTGTGGAAAATAATTATGATCACAAAATCACATGAACAAGAAAGGGAAATAATTTCAATCACACAACTCAAATATGTATATGGGGAAAGCCTAAGCTAGAAACCACACTATATGTATATTGCATAAAGTCAAAAACATGAAATAATACAATGCTTCTCTCAGGTTTGAGAGATCTCCTCACTATCTTTGACTGTCTCACACTACCAACATGTGCACAAGTTTCTCTTAGCACACGTTTCTCTCAGAATCTCCATGCACAAACGTGTGCTTCCTATTGCTTAGTCTCACCAACTCGTGCTCACGAAAACAATGATTAAACTTGTGCTTTCATTCCTCCTTTTAATGGAAATTCCTCTAACTTCATGCATCATGTGTACAACCTAGATAATTATACAACCGATAGTTCACTTCCATTTAACTCTAATCTCAACTGGGTATTCCTCAAAACTGACATGCATGAGTTATTTATAGTGAATTATCACTTATCTGATTGATCATTGCATGTAAATTAAATCTGATTTAATTCACTAGACCTCTCACTAGCTCATCCATAAGTTAGAACTAGTTAATTTGATTTAACTCAAAAAAATTAAGTTAATTAACTACAATTCAAAATAAACTGTAGATGCCCCCATAAAACTTAGAGAACACTCTACATGCCTCCCATTATACTCTCAACTCGAATTAACTGAACTAACTAAATTTCCTGACTTAGTTAACCCGTACAAGATGTCATGTGATGTGGAATTACAATTTACTTCTAATTAAATTAGAAGCCTCTTCTTTTCGCCATTTTAAATATTTCTTGTTGCAAATTTCAACATAATTCTTCCTGACCATGCTAATTATGATAGCCAAACACCCTGAAACCCTCACTAGAAGATGCTCCTAATAATCACTGCTAGCTGAGTAATCAGTGCCCATAACCAATATTGAAAGGAGATGAAAGCCTTCAATGTTATATTGAATCCAAAGCTACTCATGCAAATAGTGATGACCAAAATAAGATCAATCGGTTGCACTTACAGAAGCATCCAATAGCCAAAATAATTGATAGGAAAGTAGAGCAAAAACCAATTAAAATCCATTTATCAACAAACTAGACACTAAACCTGTTGGAAATACTGAGGGGGGGGGGGGGGGGGGTGAATCAATATTCCTTTCAATTAGAGCATTAGTTAATCTTCAATTATTATTAGTGTTTGTACAATGATAGCAGAAAACAAGAGGAACACAAATGCATACAATTTTTAAGTTGGAAACCCACTCCGAGACAAAAACCACCTAATTCTTTTCTAATAATTCTTTAATATTCAACTCCAATTGAAAATAAAGCTCCAACTTCCTAGAATCTAGAAAAGCATTCTTCTCCAGCTCCCACTGGATGGACGCTCCAACGCCCGAGATTCTTCAGTAGTCAACTGAATGGATTCCCCAACACCCAATGAGCTACAACTCACCCTAGCACCACCCTACCACCCTATAGAAGAATAAAAGAAGAATGGACTCTCGTACCAGGGAAAATGGTCCAATTTACAATGATATAGAATGATGTAGAAGAAGAAGATATACTAGAAAATAACCCCAGCTTTGACACAACCACCTAATGATGATCCTAGACCTCCCAACACTACCTCTTCAATTTTTACACTAATGTATTTACAATGACTTAGTACAATAGACACTAGTACAATTTTTACAATAATGTATTTACAATGACTTAGTACAATGATACCTTTACACTGATTGTATGTAGTGCTACCCACTTGAAGACTTCATATGATGAAATTATTGTTGCTGTTATGCACCTTGTTTTCTGTTCTTGTCATGCTACCCTCTGCTGCACCTTGCTTTTCTTTGCTGCCCTAGAAAGTCTGGTCCTTTGCAACCCTTGACAACACATGATCTAGCTTTTTCTTGCCTTCTAGGAGCTCGATATTGAATCTGATGTATCTCTGTTATTTTAGATCCCCAATATCTGATTTTTGGTCCTATAGTAGTCCTATGAGTTTTCTTTCCAATGCCATAGGTCTAACCCAATTTGGATTCTTCAAGGGAGATTTATACCCAATATCTCACAATGCCCTAATTATGGACTGTTTCAGTGGAGCGAACTTGTACGGAATGGCACGTGTCATTTTTTTCTTCATTTCGCTCTGAAATTGATATAGCACAAACTACAGACTATGCACTATCTGTCACTTTTTACAGAATTTCAATCCGATACTCAGAGAGAGAGAGTTATGATGATTTTCCCAAGGTCACTTCTTTCAAATGAATTTCAGGAGCCTGTAAAAACACTGACTTCCACAGATCATACCTCCAAAAATATTGCGCACCTTGATCTGAAATTTTTATAGCATCGTCCTTAGGATTTCGGATTTGCCTCATAAAAAATTCAGCTTTTGAACATTCGTAGAAAAAAAGTTAGAGCTAAAATTCCACGATGACCTATTTCAGATGGCGAAATCCCTTGCATGAGGAGGATATGAGGATCACAATTTATATAAATGCTTTGGTTGAGAGGAGCTTCAACAAGTGAATGTGGAAGGGATTTTAGGAGCTTAAAAAATATTAATTATGACTTTTCAATGACCCATGCCACAACCCCATGGGTTTTTAGCCCACTAACTGGGGGTACAAACTTCAAACATGAATATCTCTCAAACCGTGAAGAATTACATGGCATGCCATATATCAATGGAAACATATCGACAAGTAGAAACCATCAAAAGAATTATTGACCTAGAATATATTAATTTGTTAGGTCAAAATTCCCATGCAATATTGAGTTAGCCCCTGGTGCTGCTTGGGTTGACATCAATGACAATCGCTGATAAAAAATCTCCCCCTTTGGCATTGATGACAACACAAGTACTCCCCCTACAATCATGAAACCTCTTCCTACAACATTCTCCCCTGCTTTGACATCAATGGCAACAAGTAACTCCCCCTGAAACAAAACCATCCTGCGGACCTGTACACACTTCCACTCCCCCTTTATATTCTGAATAAGGAAAATCTAATGAGAACTTGGGAGAATCCCAAGCTTCTGACGAAGATATTCCAATGCTTCACGAGTACTCTCACGATCATCAGCACTTCCTGCCCAATGTGCATCTATAAAGGAATGAATAATGATATTGTTACCCTTGGGATACCACAAGCCATATTCTGTTGTTCCTTTTAGATATCGAATAATTCTTTTGATGGAAATAATATGTGATTCTTTTGGTGCTGCTTGGAATCTTGCTACTTGTCCAACTGCTTGCATAACATCTGGCTGGGGATTGTTACATATAGAATAATACCAATCATAGATTTGTACAACCTTTGATCCACATCCTTAGATGAGTCGTCTATGCTCAATTTGCAACCTGTTACCATTGGAGTAAGGATGGGTTTGCAATATTCCATTTTAAATTTCTTGAGTATTTCCTTGATGTACTTGGCTTGACATATAAATATTCCTTTCTCTTACTGAGATATTTGAAGCCCTAAGAAGTATGTGAGCTCACCAAGTAAAGACATCTCGAAATCACTTCGCACCTTTGTAGCAAAATTCTTACTTAGTCGATCATCATTGCTACCAAATATTATATCATCCTCTTTAGATATTAGACATGCTTTAGTTGCTTCATCCAGAACATATATGTTGTTTGGAGCTCGACTTGCTGTAGCCACAATTTCACCATACATGCCTTTCCTGATTTCACATTTTTTGGAGTTGAATAGTATTGTGTGTCCTTGATCACACATTTGTCCAACACTGAGCAGATTGTGATTCATGTTTTCAACCAATAGAACATTCTTGGCTAGAGCATATTTGCTTCCGAGAGTGACAGTACCTGATCCTATAACATTTGAAGATCCATCATTTCCAAAGGACATGGTTCCATCCTTCTTCTCTTTCAGAGATACAAATTTATTTCTATCTCCAGTCATATGCGTTGAGCAACCGCTATCAACATACCACACATCTTTGTTCTTTTGAGCCTTGAAAGAGAGAGCACAATTATCATTATTCTTCTTCTTCCATGTTCGTTCGTTCTGTGGCTTCGAAGATTCTTCTGGAGGATTTTCAAGTCTGCAGTCTTTGGCTATGTGTCCAAAGTTTTGGCATTTGTAACATTCAATATTATTTCTTAAATGTTCAAATCTATTGATGTTTCGCTGAGCCCTGGGAGGTTCATATTTGACAGATCTCCTGGAATTGTATTCATTCCTAGGGTACGTGCGACATTCTACAGCTTTATGACCAAATTTTCCACATGAATAATAGTAGCCATAAAAAATATGTTGGTACCTGGATGGAAATTTTCGTCGAGGAATTGTCTTCCAAGGCTGTTCTTGCGAATCTTGTCCAATGAAGTCTACATGCATGTTAAATCTCGTAGGTTCATTGTATTTTGTTGTAGAAGGTCTTGCTTCTTCTTCTTTGTAACCGATGCCAGTTTTTTTGTTGTAAGATCGTTGATTGTTGATGACTTCTTCCAATGCCCTTGAGCTGTTGGCATAGTTTTGGATAGTTTTTCCTTTCTTCACTTCCTCACACAACGAGACTACTTCGGCTTCTAATTCTTCCCTTTCTTGGTTCCTTTCTTCCAACTTCTTTTGAAGTGACTCTTCAATGCATTTGTGTTCTTCAACTTCAACTTTGAGACCTTGAACTTGTTCTTCAAGAGTATTGGAAAGGATCTTCTCCGCCTTGAGATATTTTATAAGCTTGATTGCTTCCTTATAAAGTTCTTCTATGGTCAATCATTCTTCTTCGTTGTTTGATACCTCTTGTTTATTGTGCTTGGCCATAAACAATACTCTCCCATTGGCTTCTTCTTTGCTGTCACTTTCTTCATCGGATGATGAGCTATCTTCTTTAGAGAGAAAGTTCCTTTTGGATCTTTGCTTGTTGAATTTCTTAAAGCCTTTCTTTCCTTTTGAGTTTCCATCACTTTTGTTCAGACATTTTGCTACGAAATGCCCAACCTCACCACAGCTGAAACATATCAATGGAAGTTTACCTTTGAATTTTCCCTTACCAGTTTTTAGTTTTCTCGTAAAGTAAGCATATTCTTCATCTGAAAGACCTTCTCCATAATCTCCCTTCTCTTCACACTTGCAGGTGCATGTCATTTCAATTGAAGGTTGTTTGTCCTTAATGGTTTTATTAGATGCAACGAACGCAATTTCTAGATTTGAAGTACCCTCTTCTTTATCAAGTCTCATTTCATATGCTATGAGAATTCCATGTAATTCCTCTTTGTTGAGTTTTTCTAGATTTGCACTGTATTCTAAGACTGATACCTTTGGGTTGAATCTCCCAGGTAACGTTCTAAGAATCTTCCGTATAATAGTCTTCTCGTCAAATGGCTCTCCCAATCCTTCCAAAGTATTGGTTATTTCATCAACGTATTGGAAGTACGCAGCAATGTTGCAATCTTCTTTCATTTTGATTTGCTCAAATTTTTCTCTATATATTTGAAGCTTTGCTTCTTTGACATTTGAGTCACTTGCATATATATTCTCAAGCTTGTCCCATACATTTTTTGCGGTTTTACAACCCAACACCTTATGATAAGTAGATTCAATAAGTCCATTGATAATAATATTATTTTCTTTTGCATCATTTACCAAATTCTTCTTACCTTGTTCATCCGTGGTTGATGTAAATCCTTTTTGAACAGTGTCCCATACTTCGTAACCTTGCGCCAAGAGATAGACCTCCATTCTTGCTTTCCAGAGTGCATAATTATTTTCATTGAACAGAGGTACACCATTCTTGGTATGGCCCATGACCTCCTTCCAGCTGTTAAACTGCTATTGAAGGAACCAAGCTTTGAAACCAATTTTTGGAAATACCGAGAAGGGGGGCGGGTGAATCAATATTCCTTTCAATTAGAGCATTAGTTAATATTCAATTATTATCAGTGTTTGTACAATGATAGCAGAAAACAAGAGGAACACAAATGCACAAAGTTTTTAAGGTGGAAACCCACTCCAGGACAAAAACCACCTAATGATTTTCTAATAACTCTTTAATATTCAACTCCAATTGAAAATAAAGCTCCAACTTCCTAGAATCTAGAAAAACATTCTTCTCCAGCTCCCACTGGATGGACGCTCCAATGCCCGAGATTATTCAGTAGTCAATTTAATGGATGCCCCAACACCCAATGAGCTACAACTCACCCTAGCACCACCCTACCACCCTGTAGAAGAATAAAAGAAGAATGGACTCTCGTACCAGGGAAAATGGTCCACTTTACAATGATATAGAATGATGTAGAAGAAGAATATATACTAGACCATAACCCCAACTTTGACACAACCACCTAATGATGATCCTATACCTCCCAACGCTGCATCTTCAACTCTTGGCAGATAGACACTGGCACAATTTTTACAATAATGTATTTACAATGACTTAGTACAATGATACCTTTACACTGATTGTATGCAATGCTGCCCACTTGAAGACTTCATATGATGAACTTCTTGCTGCTGTTATGCACCTTAGTTGCTTCTCTTGTCATTCTACCCTTTGCTACACCTTGCTTTGCTTTGTTGCCCTAGAAATTCTGGTCCTTTGCAACCCTTGACAACACATGATCTAGTTTTTTCTTGTCTTCTAGGAGCTCAATATTGAATCTGATGTATCTCTGTTATTTCAGATCCCCAATATCTTATTTTCGGTCCTTTAGTATTCCTCTAAGTTTTCTTTCCAATGCCACAGGTCTGACCCAATTTGGATTCTTCAAGAGAGAGTTATACCCAATATCTCACAATGCCCTAATTATGGACTGTTTCAGCAGAGCAAACTTATATGGCGTTCCACATGCCATTATTTCTTCATTTGTCTCTAAAATTGATAGAGCACAAACTACAGACTGTGCAATATCTACCACTTTTTACAGAATTCCAATCCAATACACAGAGAGAGAGTTATGACGATTTTCCTAAGGTCACTTCTTTGAGATGAATTTCAGGAGCCTGTTAAAACACTGACTTCCACATATCATATCTCCACAAATATTGCGCACCTTGATCTGAAATTTTCACAGAAGCTTCCTTAGGATTTCGGCTTCGCCTCATAAAATTTTTAGCTTTTGAACCTTCGTAGAAAAAAAGTTAGAGCAAAAATTCCACGATGACCTGTTTCATATGGCAAAATCCCTTACATGAGGAGGATATGAGGATCACAATTTATATAAATTCTTAGGTTGAGAGGGGCTTAAACAAGTGAATGTGGGAGGGATTTTAGGAGCTTAAAAATATTAATTATGAATTTTCAATGACCCATGCCACAACCCCATGGGGTTTTGGCCCACTAACTGGGGGTATAAACTTCAAACATGAATATCTCTCAAACCGTGAAGAATTACATTGCATGCCATATATCAACGGAAACATCTCGACAAGTAGAAACCATAAGAAGCATTATTGACCCAGAATATATTAATTTGGTAGGTAAAAATTCCCATGCAATATTGAGTTAGCCCCTGGTTCTTCTTGGGTTGACATCAATGACAACCACTGATCAACAAAACCTATAAACCAAATACCACACACAAGTAGAGAAATAAAACATCCCTATCAACCCATAAGGGATTCAAAGGTTGAAAAAGCTCAACCCAACCAACAAAATCATTGAAAGGAGAGCTTAATGGGACCCCAATATTTCCAAAGTAAAATACCAACATGCCAAGGAACATCAAAATTGCAAACTATTTTCCACGCGCAAGGAATAACAATAGTCTAGAGCTTCATAATTGACTTAGGGTGGTTTCAATGCCTGAGCACACTTAATTCATCCCTTATTTATAGTGCCCATGGAATATGAACCCATTTTTTTGTAGCATGTGCCTCCACCACAAAGTCAAATCTGCACCAATCTCCCACAATTGGCTTCACGCAATAACATACTAGTCCACAACTTCCATTACTAAGTAATAAACCCTTCTGAAAAGTTTCATTATAAATTTTGTATAATCTAGTATTTCAACTAATTAATGGATCAAATGCACACCCTCTACTTCCCTCTACCAACACATCAATCCATTACCACTTGTCCAAAGAATTTTTTAGGTGTGAAATTTCGTTAATGGACTATTTTTTAGACATTTTTTTGAAAAATATATTCGCTCATTTGGTTAAAAATTTTTCTTTTCTTTTTTACGGAAATATGATTAAATTAACATTTTTTCTAAAATATTACCATTTTTAATAGAAAATTACATGTTTTTTAATTGAATATTTGCCTACATTCTGTATGTATGATTTTTCAAACCAGAATAGTCACCTAGAATACTATACATAGGCATAATATTTGAATCTTTAAAAAATTACCATGCACATGTCCACATCTTACAATATTGATAAACAAGTCTCTTGCCCATTGATAAGGAGATTTCCAAGATCATTTAAGGTCGTCAGGTTTCCTAATGAATCCACTTCAATATTATTATGCATAAGAAATTGAAAAAAGCACTATTAATATTAATAGGGATGACGGTTGGAAGTTAAGTAGGAGTTGGATCCCCCCTTCTCTTCATAAAATAAATTTATCTATTTATTATTATTATTTTAATATATATATATATATATATAATTTCTTATTAAAATATTTTCCAATATTTTAATATAATTACATTTGAAACTAATTGTTGAATATTGTTAATTTAATTTAATTGATTTGAATTCAATATCATTTTAATTAAAAATAAAAATAAAATAAAACAAAACAAAACAATACAATGATGATGATAATGATAATAATAATAATAATAATAATAATAATAATAATAATAATAATAATAATTATTATTATTATTATTATTATTATTATTATTATTATTATTGAACAACTAATTTGTAATAGCTAATTCCTGACAGCTAATTCCTAACGACTAACTCTTGAACCAAATGCATCTTTGCTATTTAAACATTTTGATTGATTGTTTTTTTCACCTTTGTCGTGAGGATGAACCACATTAGATGGTTTGAAACTTCTACCAACAATTTATGATGTGATTAATCCGAAAAACATTATTAAAATGTACTTTACGCTCATGTCAATTAGGGAACTCAAATGAGTTCCAATCCATTTGAAAATGATATTGGGTTTGAGGCATGATGGAGAAGAGCCAATAATAATATATAGTGACTTATGACCTTGGAGTTCCCCACTATGATCATATTGCGGATTTGAATAGAAATTGCATGGATAATTCCATAAATGAGGGAATAAGCTTCTAGATGTTTATCGGCAGCCTTCCCCAAACTCCATGAAAAGTATAGTTCTAGTTATCCCATTAGAAGCACTAGCAATGCTATTAATTAATAAAATGTAATTATATGAAATGTATTTTTTTTCTACATATTAATAAAATAAAATAAAATCTAAGGAAAAAAATGATATTAATTAAGAATAGTTGATAATTCTTACTGAAATATATAAGAGTTATTAATTAATTAGTATTGTTCTTAATAATGATTCATAATAATTAAATAATAATCTTCAATGACTAATAGCACTAATTAGTCAATTTGGTCTAGCTTGGGTGGTTAGGAGGAATGAGTATAATATTCACCATCTAGGTTCAATTCTTGGAAGTGACATTTTGAGCTTTGAACGATATAGTATTGCAATGACCTTGAGTCATATGTTGACATAGCCTAACACTTCTATCAAATCTAGTTTATCCTGTACAATCCTCAAAGTGAGGGGAGCTACCGAGTGAGTTTCCTAGAATATGTATTCCACACACACACACACATATGGATTCTAACATGATGCAACTTAATGTTAAAAGTGTATTTAATACATCACAATATGCATACATTTAATGTATCTAGGACACTAAATTTATGAATGTAGTATGACACAACAAATGTCATAATGTAATGCTAAAGTAAAGCAAATTAAGACATTACCAATTCAATAATAGTTATTTTATTCTAACATGATGATACTAGATGTTCAAAGTCTATTTAGTAGAACAAAATATGCATATGTTTGATGCAATTATGAAACTAAATACCTGAATGTTTCTTTTGCATTCATAAGTATGCCACAAAAAATAACAGTGAAAGGTTAAATTGAAGAAAATTAGGACACCACACTCTGAGCCATGTTTTTCATCATGAAAACTTAGTGAAAAAAAATTACAAATGAACCACCTAGTGACAAAAGTGTTAATCCAAAAACCAAATATTATAGTAGTGAGAATAATGTTAGAGACAATGGTGCAAATTGAAATAGAAGGGAAAATAATGCCCTCAAAATCATCAACAAAAGTGTCAACAATAAGGCCAAGACCCCACAATAGAAGAACCTATCACATTGTCAATACTAGTTTGAGTAGAAACATCAAGAGCGTTAGTAGGAGCATCAAACACAAGCATGTATCATGCACTAACACCCATGATGTTCATCCTGCAATGCACTATGGACCTTAGTATATGATAAAATAGCCGTGTCAATTCACAAGGAATATGCATAAGATTACATCGATGCCCTTGATGTTGCATGACATCTCTACATTTAATTAGTGTGATATCGAAGCTATCTAACAATACACAAAGATCCACAATCTAAAATGCAAATCATATCACTAGTTTGTATCAATGACTCTCAATCAAATGTCAATGTGATATCATAACATCATCAAAATTATCCATGTCAACATCCTCTTACAATTTGTGCACTCCATCACTAATTAATCCCATATCTACAATTTTTTCAATGAATAATTAAACAATTTAGACATAACCTTATAATTAACAACATCATTGTACATCAAATATGAAAAAATTTGATTTACCTCAACTAAAATTTACATGAGTACACCATTCATCTCATTTGTTGGCTCATCTAGGGGACATGGTAAGTGCTCCATCTCTTACTAATCCATATTTAGATACACATATTGCAAAAAGGTTGAGACTGGTATCATTCTCACTACCAAACATATCTTGTATTGCAGAATCTACCAACTAACATGGTACAATCACAATCCCTCTATTGAATAATATTGTTGTTCTAAATGTTTCTTTTTCAAACCATATAATTCATAACTTATTAAAACATTTAAAAACCAAATTAAAAAAAATACCATTATACTCTTTATAACCTAAAAAATTAAGTTACATCACTCGCAAATTAATTTAATGTCCTGGTTTAGTTGAAATTGTCTCATAGGAGTTCAATAGTCTCTTAAGAGTTTTTGGAACTCCTATGAGAGTTTTCCTTCTAAATTTTCATAGTCAAATAGACCCACGCCCTACCGTGAGAGTGTAATATTTATATAATGATGTAGTTAAACATTTATAATAAATTTTTACGCGTTACATTTTTAATGTCAATGTGGTATTTATATAATGTAGTTAAAGTTTATAACAAATATTCAAGCGCTGCATTTTTTTAATTATAAATGAATTGTTTTCAATTCAATAACCGCTAACGTAACACTCCATTGTCATAGCAGTTAAGTCATTCACAACTTGGCATCATTTTGTCAACTCCATCATGTTAAAACACACTAATCAAATATTAATTGATCAAGATCTAATTGTCTAATTACCAAGTCGATGCAAATTTGACATAGGTAGAAGTTGAAGCACTAAAACAAGTTAGAGTCAAATTTATTATAGAAGTAAAGTGACCAAACCTAGGGAGAGTCACACTAATCAATTTTTAATAATTATTGAATTATAAATTTGATTTCAAAGTTAATGTTTTTATACCATATGCCGGCCTTACATGTATGCTAAACTAAGTTAATAATTATTGAATTACTAAGTTTGATTTTAAAGTTAATGTTTTTATTATACAATGGTAAGATATTTTATAAGGGGTTCAAAGTAATATAATAAATGAGACTCAAAGTAATGAGCTCAACATGTTACTTACAAAAATAAAAATAGGACTTGGGTGAGAAGGATAATAATCGTTCTACTCAATTACCCAAGATAAACTTAGATATGGCCTAATAGATAGGAATGTTGTTTTTATTTGTCTCAAAAACAAAAAATTTCTACAAAGACAAAAAATATTGTCATATATTTGAGAAAAAATATTGTTATACATTAAAGAAAATTTGAGGTAAACAATAGGTTTCAAAACAAAAAATGTATTAACAAAATCAACTTTAAAACAACTAATGGACTTCAAGATGAAGATGTCATTCCTAGAGGTAAATATTTGTTGATGTAAAAAATAAAACTATTTTTTTTTTTTTAAATTGCATTTTCGACCTTATAGATTTACTCAAATGTTAGGTGTAGACACTTGTTAAATGCAAAATTAAATTCTATATCCAATGAGTACCCACTTTATACACTTTTGAGTAGATTTCCATTGAAAAAAATGAAAATACATGAAAAAATGTGTTCATACTTTCATGTATGAAATTTCATTTTTCTTGGTGTCGACCTACTAAAAAATGTGCAGAGTGGGTGCTAATTGGATATAGAGAATAAATCTATAAAAATATAAGTAAAAAACACAATTAAAAAGAAAATAGTTTTCTTTCTTTTTCTTTAAAAGATCATAAATATTATTTTATTATTTTAACTATCATTTTATTAATTTTCATGGAATCTCAAAATTCCCCACACACACATATATATATAGTCAATAAGACTAATAGAAACAATCATTTCATAAAATACAAAATCCAAAAACAATAATAAGTATAAATAAGTAGTTCATGAATTTGTTGTAAATACTATAATATTAGTGTGGTAAATAAGGCCCTTAACAATAACACCAATGTCAATAACAATAAAACTATTTTTACTCACATGCCAAAATCAAACATAAATAATGAGTATCAAACACGATATATTTGAGATTATTCTAACTATGTAATGCAATTGGCATTCTCTCTTCCTCTTCTTTTCCCCTTTCATATTTTTGTTTAAACACGTTCTATTTGAGATTATTCTAACTATGTAATGCAAATGACATTCTCTCTTCCTCTTCTTTGTTTCCCTTTCGTCTTTTTTTTTTGGTTCCATAGGGCGACCTTCTTTTTCCATTCCCCCTTGTCTTGTTTTGCATCTACATATACGAATCTCTTCCTTTTTCCTCACATCACTTGTGGTCTTGAAGATGAATCCAATTGAGGATTTGAAACCTCTATCAATTTGAAAATGGATGTTGTGATTAATACTCCAAAAACCTACATCAAAAAATTGTACAGTTACTAAAAATTTAAAAATATGTTTATCTATTATATTCTATAACTAAAATTACAATATATGGTCTACAATACTCTTAATTTATCCACTATCTAGTTTCCTTTAATAAATTGGATTGTTCCACTATTCTTTCTCTAGTATTAATCCCGTCCAGTGATTAAATTTGATGGGTGTTTAATTTTTCCATAATTAATAATAGAGAATTTGATTTTTTACATTGCTAATTATTGGGTCAGCCTAGTCTAGAAGAGATACTGTAATGCCTTGTTATGTTATGTAAACATTTTAACTTGGTAAAATAAAATTAATAATTTAACATTGATAGTTTTTTAGCTCCAAGTTTTGACAACCTATGGTTTTTCAAACCATGATATTTGTTATAATGAATCCTATTTAAAGGCTTGAAGAAATCCATTATAGAATGTAAGAGTAGTGTAATCCATATATATATATATATATATATATATATATATATATATATATATACAACACACCCATTTGATGCAAAATATGTAAGTTGTTAGTGACTATGAAGCTACTAAGTTGTTTAATGGGAAAGTTGTAGCTCAAGGAGAGGAGATGGGAAAGTTGTAGCCAAAGGAGAGGAGAGGTGTTAGGAGGAATACTATAAATTGTACTTGAGAGTTAATATGAATGTATTTATTTCAAAAGTCAAGTTTATTCATAAAATTGAAAATATGCTTTAAAATCATAGTAATTTAGTTTTAATTTCAATTAATTTATTGTAAAGTCACATTTATTCTTAAAATTTTAATGGTTGTGTAATACTGAAAGTATGCTTAAAATCATAATGAATAATCTAATAAGATAAAAATGATTATTTAATAATGAGAGATAGATCACAATTTTAATTATTATTATTGTTTTTATTTAACTAATCAAAATAATTATCCTCTCTAGTTTCATACCAGAGGCTGAGATTATACAACAAATCTTTTCTGTGTGTCATAACTTACCCAAGGAAGATTCTACTCATAATTTGAATTTATTTATTTTAAATTTACTTTTATTCATAAAATTTTAATGGTTGCTTAAAACTGAAAGTATGCTTTAAAATTATAGTAAATGAGTTTTAATTTGAATTTGTTTATTTCTAAGTCACATTTATTCATAAAAAAATTAATGGTTGTGTAAGACTAAAAGTATACTTTAAAATATAGTAAATAATCTAATAAGATAAAAATGATTATTCAATAATCAGAGTTAAATCATAATTTTAATTAATCAATTATTATAATTTTATTAATTAAAATAATTAGTTTCTTATGTGGAATTCTATTTTCCTCCTCCTAAAGTAGGTAAGAGAATTTTCTTTCCTCTAGGAAAAGAAAAAGTGTTAAGTGAGCTCTTCTCAATTCACGAAATTAAATACATAGTAAAAATAAAAAAAATTATATGATAAAAGAAATCAAATATTTTTAAAATAATATAAAGTAGACATATATTTTATGGTCAAGCAATAATTTAAAAATTTATAGAGACAAAACACAAAACTCATACTACCAAAAATTTGTTTTTATACTCGCGACAAAACAATAACAAAAAACATGTAATACACGATATTTAAATGATGAATAAAAATAAAAATCAAACCTCATGTGAAGAACAATTTTAAAATATCCTAATCCCAATTATTCTTAATAATAAGTAATTCATCTCTATTAAAATCCATAGGCTTTTTCATCAATCCACCATCTATATTATGTCATCAATCATTTATCAAAATTAATTTTTATACTCATTCATAATCACATCTTCATCCCAAATAATAATAATAATAATAATTAAAACAAATACAATACTAAGAGATTAAGGAGCATCTCAACAATGTCAATAAGGCTAGAACCTACTTATTAACCGTTGAGGACACAATTTGTTCTTCTTCATTTTCAATAAAAGCTTTTGTTATTAAAAATTTAGCTTTTATGATTTATAAAATGTGTATAAAAATTTTCAATAAAAATTACATGTAAATAAATTTTGTGATACTTTTATTTTGTGAAACTTTTAAAACCAACTTATAATTTATCATCAAAACAAAACCCTAACTTGTATGAAGAATCTTATAGTTTGACCACAACATATACTTCATCGACTAAAATTATGACCGTTAGTCGTGATTGGAATTTGGCCCACGTCAACGTATACTTCATCGACTAAAATTATGACCGTTGGTCGTGATTGGAATTTGGCCCACATCAACGGAATCATTGATGTTTGGAAAAAGTTAACGGCTCAATATATCAATTGGTATCTTGTACGGGAATGTTTTCAGGTTCTTGACATTAACATTAATAATAATAAAATTATTGGGTTGTATTGCATAATTTGAATTAAAATAGGTGAATAATAAATTAATGATAAAAGTTATGTGGTGGTATTTTATTGCTGGTGGATTTTATGCATGTAGTTTAATTAATTTGGTGTAATTTTATTTAATGCATTTGTTTATATTCACGAGAAAATAAGATTAAAGTGTGATATATTGGAGGGCAAACAAATCCACACTATTTCATAGATTTAATAGTTACAAATATAATTTAAAATATATTTGTATTAAATAAATTATATTAAATAAAATGTTAATTTTGTCTTTTTGTTTTTGGCAGTTAATTATTATTATTATTTAAATCAATTTTGATAAAATTTAATAGGGATTTATGAAATTTATAAAATTCTCAATTAATTTTACATTTTAATATTTTAGGATTTTTTTTTACAATATTTTTTTTTTTTTTTTTTTTTGACAAAATTGAATATAGATTTGTCAATTTATGATGATAATGATGTTGATGGTGGTTAACGTCCACTGAGACCAATCTTTGGTCTATCGGACCTAAAGAAAAGAGTTACTTAGTTTGATTTAAAATTTTATTCCTATGCTCAAAAAGCTTCGGGAGAAGCCTCCCGAGCTCATTACAATTTTGACATCTTAAAAGGCTAGGAAGGTCAGTATTGCAACAAAGATTATGAAATTGAGCTCTAATGTGGTTGTAGGCGGGGCACTCTAAGAGGAAGTGATTTTCATCCTCGATGTTCATATTCTCACAGAGACGACAGATCCTTTCCATCCATGGTATTTTAGGAACTATCCAACGACCTGTTTCACTATGGAGCTCATGAGAGTTCGTTCTAATCTTGGCTATATTAATTTTCTTCTTTGAGCTAGTTAAAACAGATAGATACTTTTAATCTTCTAGGGTGGAGTTGATGATCTCCTTATAATATCTTAATTTTCTTTTAGCTACTAGATCTTTCTCACACCACATTTTTTCTTTGAACTTAGAAGTAACATTTTTTTTAATGTTATTAATGTTTTGCAATGCAACATTCTCGTGGATCTCCCAATGGTTTAACCACTAGTGTCTTTATACCAACCTCGTTTAAGCCTTAGGTGGTTTTGGCTGGAATTTAAAGCTAGCTTAGAAAGTCTATGGTCTCCTATGCTATTGACCTTGTGCTTGTACAACATAAGCCTAGTCATAGCTCTGGATTTGCTCAATCTTTCTCCAGGATTCTCTAGAGATGTTGCAACCCCAAACCTCACATCCATATAAGATAACAGGAGTGACTAAAGTTTCAAAGAGGAACTTCTTTCTATCCCACATTACAAGGTTTGCCGTTTTACAATTATTTTCAAGGCCAAAATTATTTATAAATTCTTAGATATTTTAAAAATTCTTAGATATTGAAATTATTTAAACATTAAAAAAATAAGATTTTACAAAAAAATTATATTCTAACGACTATTTCTTTATATTAAAATATTATTTTTTTGTCAAATCTAATGATTAATTTTTTTTATCTTCATCTATTTAACTTAATGTTAATATCTAATCCAAGACAATGAACCAAATTCTAATGATATAATTTTTACCAAAAAATTTCTTATTTTACAAAATTCAAATTATAAATTTAATATATTTAATTAAATGAATTCTCTCTACCAAAATGTTTTTTTATTTTTCACTAGACTTTTTTCAAACATTAATTTCAATTTTTATATATTTTTTACAGATTCTACCTAAATACTCAATCTTTTTATTTCCTTATTTTTCATATTAATATAAAATTTATTATAGATTTTTTCACCTTCATATTAAACAATATGAATAAAAATGTCCATTCTCTACGATGAGAGCCGTGCTGGGTATTTAAACCTTAAATTTTATTCACCTCATGAGCTATTCAAACCTTCAATTTCTCCGATATTAATAAAAAAGTTTACTATTTATCGATTTTATTCACCTCATTAGCAATTCAAACCTTCAATTCTCCGATATTTATAAAAAATGTTGTACTATTTATCGATTTTAGAATTGTATTTGGAATTTTCAATAGCTGATTTAGAATTGTATTTAATTAGCTCTCGATGTTCCATTGCCACCTTGGTGTCTTAGCCTTACGGTAAAGCTAAAACTAATTTTTAATATATAAAAAATTGTGGTGAATGTCTAAACCATATAACATTTTTTTTATTTAATTTAAATATTTTGGATTAAATAACTACAAAATTGTTATATTAAATATGGGAAGTTGTTACTTGGAATTTAATAAACAATTCAACAAAAACAAGTATTACATAGTAGTTAGTCTCTCATGATTAGTTCAAATATAACTAAATTAAAGTAAAAATATTGAATTCAAGTTAATGTTAGTTTACAATGTGGTCAATTTTAGTTTTTGCTAATTGATGAATTGAGGTATGTTGCTAAATTGTAATTATACATTATTTGCATCTGTGAACAATTTTGTTGCTAATTTATTTGTTGAAATATGAATTCATCCGCCATCATAAGTGGATTATGATCTAAAACTACTTTTTATTGCTTGTTCGATTATCTTCTTATGTGAGAAAACATGTGAATAACCCAAAACCCAAGTTCAACCCCTTAAAAACCACTAACAAAGTATTTTAGATGGTCTAAGTTTTGTCAACATGCACATGATGATGTAGTTGTATATTAGGATATTAGATATTAATAAAGGTTAGATCAATATGTTTTAAATGACCTAAAAAAAACTATTAATTTGATTTTTTAAATTTGATTAGAATTTTAGATTTATGAAATTTTCTACTTTTGTATAGTTAATTTATTATAATTAAAAAAATATATATTATTACAAGTCTTGTTATATAGTATTATTAATTAATCCATTTTCTATTTCTATTAAAATTTTAAAAAATTTAAAAATATTATAAAATGTGTATATAGAATTGACCATTGAAGAGAATGATTAACAAACAAATTTTTTATATTTATTTATTTAACATTGATTTATGACAAGTTTTTTTAATATAATTGTCATTTCATAAGGTTAAAGTTATTACCATTCAACTTATGTTGAGCGTGATACTTATGGGATATTGAATTCATAGGCATAATGTGGCATTGTACTTGACTGGAATTAAGTGGCATCTCCATCAACTATGGTTGACTGGAATTAAGTTGCATCTCCATCAACCATGGTTAAGACGCAAAGATATTGACCTCATAGGCATAATGTGGCATAAGATTTTGTCTTTATTTGTAAGTTCCAAATGACAATATTATATGAGCAATGGGAGTATATGATTGACGATGAGGAGGGAGAAGCGGGGTTGAAACCCTAATCATGGCGGAAACCATGGTTTGCAAGCGCCCTGAAACTAGCTACAGGAAACGTTTTAGTGAGGGTTCTCGACGTGACAGTCGTCCTAGGCTGTCGGAACCCTTTAGACATCTGTACTCTCGGTAGTCGGCCACGCCACGCCTGGGGTTTGTCGTTTTGCTTACGACTAAGTCGGGTTAAGATGGCTGTCTCCGCGCACACAAATCCTAACCCTACTACTCGACGGTGGTGTGTGCAGGAGGTTTCAGTGTTGGAGGGGGTCCTGTCCTGTCAGAGATTTTGTTTAGACACTAAAGCACACAGTAAATATGGGTTTTGAATGAGATTCAGTGGATTTAGAACCAACGTCGGAAGATCTGTTAGAATTTTGGGGGCACGAGGTGTCGGCGAGAAATTTGGAGTGGTATATTCCGACCATTGGTGATGCAGGCCTGAAGAAAATAGCTCCAGAAGGTGTCTAGGGTTTTTCAAACAGGTAGCTCTTCTAGAAGAAAGCCTTCAGATTGCTTTCAACTGCACATGGAAGGAAGAGAATGAACTAGGGCCACTCCAGCTTTCGTCATTTCCTGAGAAGCATGGAGTCGCTCAGTTTTCAACAAATCTATTAAAACTTACACCGCCAGGCATTTCATCAATCTCGTTTCTCTCAAGGGGATTGGAAGATATAGTTGCTAGCTGTGGTATTCAGATTTCTATTGGTCTTAAGGGTTTCTTGGGAGAGAGCCATAGATTTCTGGATCTGGGTAGAGGAGCTCATTTAGCGCACAAAAGAACTGACATCATTGGCAGGGCATTAGTTTCCTCGAGAATTTCCTTTTCTCGCAAGGGAGTGAAGCAGCGAGTTTGGGCTCGAAGGTAGCTAAGGGTTTGTCTGGAAACCCTAGTGGTCTGAGGTAGACAGCTTTGGGACAGGTAGGGGCCCTTCATCCTGCGCCTTCAGTGGAGGAACATGGAAGGCTTTCAGGTTCTCATAGAGGAGAAAATCGGTAGGAGGAATTTGGGGTGGCCAGACAAAAAGAAGGACCTCTAGAAGCAGAAGGCCTTTCTCGGAAGGCTTCTCATCACACTAGGGAATGGCGACCTGGGTCTCCCGTTCTTGAAGAACCAGATGCTATCAAAAGGCCGTTGGAGGGTGAGGAATGTGGAAGGAGTGGGGTTGCAAGAACAAAGAGAAAGAAGACCAAGCTGATCAGGAAAAAAGAAGAGAGCCCATGCTGTGTCTTTGGAGCGGGCATACTCATTGATGAAGTAATGGAAGCAACAAAGACCATTCTAGTAGGCAGAGTCAGAGGAAGGAAATACTTTGTCAACTATATCATAGACTGTATAGCCTCGGTTTGGGTGGATGCCCCAGGAATCCCCACAGATATTCAAATCCTAGCCCAGGGGTGGTTTATGATTAAGTTTGAGAAAAAGTAGAACTTGGAATGGGTTATAGAAAGGAACTAGAATTTATGGAAGAGGCATATCTTATTTAGGAAATGGACGCCACTATTTGATGGCCAGAGGGAAAAAACCAAAGAATCACCAGTTTGGGTAAAGCTACCAGGGTTACAAATACCCTTCTGGACAGAATTAGCTTTTCGATCAATTGGGAACACGTTGGGTCAGTTCCTTGAAGTAGATCTGTTGTTCCAGTAGACCAAGGATCTGAGTGCTGCTAGAATTTTGGTCAACCTAAACCCTAAAGAAGGCCTAGCAGAAGATATGCACCTCAAATACATGGAATTAGAATTTACACAGACTCTGGACTATGAACACATGCAATTCCGATGCTATTGATGCCATAAATATGGACACCTAGCAAAGGATTTCCTGCTTGGGCATTGAAGAAGAAGGAGGCAGAAAAGGATAAACCAAGGGCCTCTGAGACCCTCGGCTACAGAAGAGATCAGGGCACCAGAGGGGGAGATGATGGAAGGGGATGATGGACCAGGTGGCAACATGAATGGAACAGATCCTTCTGATCAACTGGTAGATCAAAATAACTCTATAGAAATGGAACATGAACCAGATAAAACTCCAGCGTCTTCACCTTTGCCTAAAGTTGATCCCATTGCATCTACTCCGGGGGGTACAATTCTGGACTCTTCTCCCTCCCTTTTCACCTCTTTAGGTACTTATGTTTTTTCTTATTCAAAGCCTTGTCCTTCCAGGCCATCTCAAATGGAATATTTTCAAATGCATGATGTCATAGCGTCCCTAGACAGTATCATTACATCCATCCTGACTACCCCGTTGGAATCCCTCACAGTGTCAGATATAGGATCACCCCTCCCTCCGCCATGTATTCCTGAAAAACCCCCATATAAATTAATATCTCTTATGAAGAAACCTATGATGGATGAGGCTATTGGAGGATTTGAGACTAATCCCATTTCGGTAGGCCCTAGAAAGGTATGGGGTAGGAAATCCAATATTTCCAAGGCTCAATTCAAGGCAAAAATCAAAATTGCAGATGGGAATCAACGTTCCTGTCTGGGGTGCTTAGATCAGCACAGACCCCAACCCTGGGTTATCGATGATCATTCTCTCATACAATTGCAGGGGTTTTTCTAGTCAGCCCAAAAAATTAGCACTGAGGACGTTGATGAAGTCCTATGAACCAGATGTTCTTATGTTACAAGAGACCTTGGGGATGGGGGAAGAAGTGGTTGGAACTCTATACAGGATGTTCCCGGGGTGGTTTTTCCAAGCCCTGGATGCTCATGGAAGATCCGGGGGCTTGGCATTGGGCATAAAATCCGAGAGGCCAAAGGAAATATCTACATGGGGCTTTGAAAATTCCTTTGCCATGGAAGTCTACTCAAATGAAATATTTCACCCTCTTCTTCTATTAAATTTTTATGGGCCTTTCTTGGATAGGTTGCAATACTGAAGCAATCTATTTGCCAAGTCCTACTTGAATAACTCAAATCTTATCCTGGGAGGAGACCTAGATTTTCCCCTGGGGATATTTGAATCCTGGGGTCCTTCTGCTCGTGCAGACCCTCTTACAAATTTATTTCTCAATAATAACGTCTCCTCTCACATGGTGGATGAAAATCTGATAAAACCTAGAACCACTTGGAGGAATAGAAGAATGGGTGAGGATAGGGTGGCCAAGAAGCTGGATTGTTTTCTCCTTAACGAAGACCTGGTGGCCAAATCCTCTGTCTTTATGCATTGGGTTGGGGAAGGGGGAATATTTGACCACCTGCCCATCCTCTTAGAGATTAAAGATCCACATAAGAAGCCAGGGGCTCCCTTCAAGTTTAACTCTTCCTGGCTCAAAGATGAATCCTTCAACTCTTTGTTCCATGCCAATTGGAGGATAGAAAGGTCAGTGGAGCCAGGTAGTATGAGCTGGAATTTTATGGAGAATCTAAAGAAAATGAAAAAAGCTACCTTGGAATGGGAAAAGGCCAGCAAACTAAAAGAGGAGGAAGAATTACGAAAGGAAAGTGAAGAAATTGACTTCATTGAAAGTCCGGAGGGAGCTGGAAATGCCTCCATTGAATCAAGGGACATAATAAAGAGCCTTGAAGCATCAAGAAGGAAAATATTATTGGCGAGGGAAGAAAGTTGGCGCCTCAAAAGCAGGGCAATTTGGTTGTCAACTGGAGATGAGAACATGAAATTTTTCCAGAACTATGCCAAAGGAAGGAAAAATATTAATACAATTTGGGGAATGCAGACGTAAGAAGGCGTTATGGCACAAACCTTCGAATATTTATCTTCCCTAGGAGTGAAACACTTAAAATATTTGTTCAGAGCCCCTGCGGAGGTATCTATTGCTAAAGTGATCAGGGTTGCACAGTTTTTTCCCAAATATATTGAAGAAGAAGGGAATGACAATATTATGGAACCTGTCTCAAAAGAGGAGGTGGAGGGTATCCTCAAGGAAATGCAGAAAGACAAGAGCCCAGGGCCGGATGGTTGGACGGTGGAATTCTTCCAACATTTTTTTGAATTTTTGGGTGATGACCTGCTTGCAGTGGTGGAAGAGTTGAGAAGCTCCAGAACCATCTATCAACCTTTCAAATCTACTTTCCTCGCCCTCATCCCCAAGAAGGAGGATCCAGAGTCCTTTGATGATTTTAGACCAATATCTCTTTGCTCGTGCATTTATAAAATCATTGCAAAAGTGATAACTACTCGTCTTAAACCCTTCCTCTCTCGAAATATCTCCCTAGAACATTTGGACTTCCAAGATGGAAAACAAATCCACGAGGCTACAGGGGTGGCCCAGGAAACTATCCATAGCCTAAAAAGAAGTAAAAAAAAGGAACAATTGTAAAAATAGACCTCTCCAAGGCATAAGAAAAAATTAGTTGGATGTATCTTCGACTTCTACTAACCCATCTTGGCTTCAGGATTGACTTCATCAACTGGGTGATGGGATGCATTTCATCTACAAGTATTGCCATTCTGATCAATTGGATTGCTACCAATTTCTTCCATGTTCAAAGAGGCCTTTATCAGGGATGACCTCTATCTCCCCTTCTCTTTCTATTGGCTATGGAAGGGCTTAGTCTGATGATTCATGATGCAAAAAGAAGGGGGGAACTAAAAGGCATTGAGGTGGTTGTCAACCTTTTCATTACTCATCTTCTCTTTGTGGATGATATTCTCCTCTTCATCAATGGAAGCTTAGAATAATTTCGATGGTTAAAGGAGGTGTTGGACCTCTTATTAAAGGCTACTGACTTAATTTTAAACAACCAAAAATCAACAATTACAATGGCAGGCCTTTCCCATGCTGAAGTGGGCAGAATATCTAAAGTGTTACCGATTGAATTAAAGGCCCTACAGGACATTTTCAAATACTTGGGTTTCCAACCTAAGCCGGACTCTTATCGAATTTAGGATTGGCATTGGCTTGTGGCAAAAATTGAGTCAATGATGAAACATTGGAGTTGTAAATGGATTTCTCGAGCAAGGAGACTAGTGCTGATTAAATCTGTAGCCATGGCCATTCCAGTGTATTGTGCTGCCCTTTCTTGGGTGCCAAAAAGTATCCTCTCATATATTAATAAAATTTGCAGTAGGTTCTTATGGGCAGTATCAAAGGTTGAACATGTAATTCCATGGGTGGCATGGGAGAAAATAGTGCGTTCGAAGGCCTAGGGAGGGTGGGGAATAAAGGATCTCCCCTCCTTCACCGCTTCTCTGGCTGCAAAATTGGGTTGGAGACTCATTACTTTGGAAAATATTTGGACGATAGTCATAAGAAGGAAATACATCGACCCAATGCCAATAAATGAATGGCTGCGCACGCCCAATAAGAAATTAAAAAATGTTTCGATTGTCTAGAAAGAAACACTTGCATCGGTCAAGATAATCAAACAAGAACTAGCTTGGCATGTTTGGGACGATGCACGGGTAAGGTTGTGTCATGAACCATGGGTGGGTTGCACTAGGAGATACACCCTTTTCAAAGATCTAATTGACCAGTTGGAACAAAGAGGCTTCAGAACTCTGAGCAATATTTCCCAGCAAGGTCAGACAACCATGTGGGGACAAGCATGGATGACAAGGGAGGCCCTCCTGCTCAAAAACAGGTGGAAAGAGGAGTGAAATGGTTTCATTAGTGAGCTCCACAGATCAAATATCAGAATCCAGGAGAGGCTGGATGAGCTCAGATGGGTACACTTCGGGTATGTACTCCCCAAAATTTGGGTACAAATGGCTAATGTCTCAGAAGGGTTGGGGGGAGACGGAGTGGTGGTTTAAACCATTGTGGGACCTAAGGGGATTGACGAAATCTAAACTATTCTTCTAGTGCATTCTTCAGAACAAAGTTCCTTCCTGGGACTTTCTTCAATGAAGGGGCAAGGTCGGTCCCGGTTGGTGATCCCTGTGCAAGGCTAGTCTTAAGTCATTACATCACCTTTTTCTTACATGAACATATAATATCATGCTTTGGATCGAAACCTTGAGGCTCCTCAAGATTACGCAAAAATGGGAAGGAAGGTCAAGCTATTTCGGAGGTGTCGCAGAGATGGTGGCAGGATTCTCCAAATGACAAGGTGTGGAACCTCCCACTGATTGTTGCACGGGGAACCTAGATTGCAAGAAATCGTGTCATCTTTCAAGATAATCTCTTTCCCGTTAATCTACTAGCGGCGGAAGGGGTATCTATTTTTGAATATATTCCATTTCCTACGGAATCCCAACATGTCAGAGTCATACAAGAGGATGTCATTAGGGGTGAAATTATATGGGCATATTTCGATGGGGCATCTGATCCTTAAAATAGATGTGGAGTTGGCCTATCCATTCATGTTCCATCAGGGAAAGTCTTCAAAGCGTCGGTTGGCCTTGGACAAGGGACAAATAAATTCGCAGAATTAAAAGCCCTTCATCTCCTTCTTTGCTGGTTTTCCTCCCTTGAGATGAGAGAAGTCCAGATTTTTGGGGACTCTTTGAACATCATAATGTTGTTTAATGGTTCCCAGAGATGTGTAAATTACATTTCATCTCCTTTACTAGATGAGGTGCTGCTTTTAAAATCCTATTTTAACCATATCACTGCTTGTCACATTTACAGGGAATGAAACAGTGAAGCAGACCTCCTATCTAAGGAGGGCATTCGACGAGATTTGGGGCACTGGGTAGCAACAAAGGTTGATAGAGGACTTTTCCAAATTATTGAACAACCTCCATTCACCCGCTAGTTTCCAGTTTCTCCTTTTTCATGTTTCCTGTTTTTTCAGATCATCATGGACTTGTCCAAAGCCGTTGGTAACTTTAGACATTTTGTTTATATTTTCTTTTCAACATTGAAACATATCCGATAAAATTCATGTCTCAATTTCAGATTGTTTTCCTCTTAAGAAGAGATTCGGGAGACAATTATTTCCTCATGTTGGGTACTGTGTGACTAAATACTTCAAAAATTGGATCGGTGTCTACCACCCAGTTTATGCTTTTTGTGGCAACAAATAGAACAAGTTTGTTTCCATCTCTATTTCGGGTGTATACTTTCCTATCATTAGGGAAGCCTGGGGGCTGAAAGGAGATATTTTTTCATCATTTTTGATAGGTTGGGAGGATTGATTTTTCTTCCTCCTAATCAGCTACAACTCCATCTTTCTTCTTCTACAAAAAGAGGAAAAATGCAGTTCTTTGAATGCTAGATGCATATACTATGTTACTTTCTATATACTCAATATATGGTTCGATTTTTTCTTTGGAAAAAAATTATTATATGAGCAATGTCAGACTTGTTGTTGTCAAACAATTTACTAATATTTGTATTATATATATATGTGTGTGTGTGTGTGTGTGTGTGTGTGTTACCATGTGAGTTTTCTAATGAAATCTATATATGTGTTTAGAACCTTTGATACAAATTGATTTAACATTGTGGATAATACAGATCATTCTGCTTCGATTTAACATTTATTATGCTCCTTTGAATAGATAGATGTGCAATGTGGTACATTGCATTCTAGATTTGATTTGATTGGATGGTATGCCGTCGTACTCACTTGAAATCATTGCAAAATAAAATTTCAACCAGTAAAATTTAATATAAATAAACAATTTTTTTATTAAAAAATAATACATTTTAATGAACAAGGTTAAACTATAGAAAATATGCAAATTTTTTTGGTCATAACCAACTAACATGTACCATATTAACATGCTCAAGATAAAAATTCTTGAATTTTATTCTTATGGTAAAGAAAAATAAATTACTAATGTTATGATAATATAAAATTTTCAATTAATCTTTTTATAAGTTTTTATATAATATTAATTATTAATATTTATAATATTAAATTACATTTATTAACTTATAGTCGAAATAGAAATTTCTAGTTAATTTTAATCAAAATATGACAGATATTTTTAAAAACTTGAGTTTAAATTATTTAACCTGCATAATTCGAGTGCCCTATGGGTTTTTCAGGGTGAAAAATAAGTTTATGCATTCAAAAATGTATTTTAAACAACAAAAAATCTTGAAATTGTATTATTGGATTTTGGTGAATTCTGGTGAAAAGGTTATTTCGTCTATATGGCTTGAAAGTAAAGGTAAGCGGGCTAAAGGCCAAGTGGGTTTTAGAAGGAAACATTCAACAACAGACCACCTCGTTACGCTTAGGATCATTGTGGAGGAATTTCATAATGATAAATCCAATCTCTTTTGTTGCTTTTTGGACTTTAGAAAGGCTTTCGATACGATACCTAGAAACAACCTATGGAATATATTAGAAGAGCTAAAGGTTCCTTTCGAGTTGAGAGTTGCCACTATAAGGTTATATGAGACTATAATTTCCAAGTTAAAGAGCAATGGGGGGTGGTCGAAAGATATTAAGTGTAATATCAGAGTTAAACAAGGTTTCCTCCTTTCCCCTACCCTATTTGGCATTTACACCAACAAGCTAGAAGGTTGTTTAGAGGAAGCAGGTTGTGCTGGCACGATCTTAGCTGGAATAGTAATCATCCTTGTTCTCTATGCCGACGATATTGTTCTTCTGGCAAGGTGCCCATATGATCTTGATAATCAACTTAGACTTCTTAAGGATTTTTGCTCTACCATGGGTATGACTGTTAACACTGACAAAACAAAAGTTATGATTATCAAATCCAAGAAGGACGCTTACACTAATTTTGTGTATGAAAATAAAAACTTGGAGGAAGTGTCTTCTTACAAGTACCTAGGAATTGATATTCACCATAAGCTCAACTTGAAATATAGCATTGAGAAAAGGATTAATTGAGGGTGGAAAGCTTATTTTGGTCTTGAAAATAATTGTAAAGCAGCAAACCTTGTGATGTGGGATAAAAAGAAGCTCCTCTTTGAAACTTTCGTCACTCCTGTTATCTTGTATGGATGTGAGGTTTGGGGTTGCAACATCTCTAGAGAATCCTGGAGAAAGATTGAGCAAATCCAGAAGTTTTTTATAACATATAACCTCAAAATTTAAAGCAATACACCCTATCCTATTCTCTTTATAGAAGCAGTTTTTTCCCCTATCGAGAGCCTAGCTATGACTAGGCTCCTGTTGTACAAGCACAAAATCAATAACATGGGAGATCATAGACTTCCTAAGCTAGCTTTAAATTTCAGCGAAAACCACCTAAGGCTCAAATGAGGTTGGTATAAAGATACCAGGGCCTGGTTAAACCATTGGGAGATCAAAGAAAATTTTGCATTGCAAAATATTAATAACATTAAAAATTTTGTTACTTCTAAGTTTATAGATAAAATGTGGTGCGAGAAAGATTTAGAGGCTAAAAGAAAATTAAGATATTATAAGGAGGTCATCAACCCTACTCTAGAAGATCAAAGTATCTCTCTGTTTTAACTAGCTCAAAGAAAAAAGTTAATATAGCCAAGATAAGAACGAACTCTCATGAGCTCCATAGTGAAACATGTCATTGGGCATTTCCTAAAACACCATGGGTGGAAAGGATCTTCCATCTTTGTGAGAATATGAACATTGAGGATGAAAAATCACTTCCTCTTAGAGTTCCCTGCGTACACCCACATTAGATATCAGTTTCATAATATTTGTTGCAATATCGACCTTCCTAGCCTTTTAACATGTCAAAATTATAGTGAGCTCGGGACGCTTCTCTCCAAGCTCTTTAAGCATAGGAGTACAATTTTAAAACAAACTAAATAATTCGTTTCTTTAAGTCCGATAGACCAAATTTTGGTCTCAGTGGACGTTAACCATCATCATCATCATCATCATCATCATCATCATCATCATTATCACACACACACACACACACACATATATATATACATATACAGATACATATACATATACATATATAGATCTAATAATGGTTAGAATTATTAAGATACTTTTGGTTTATCACATTTATAAATTTAAATTATTATTTTATTATATTTAAAAGGAAAAGTATGTCAAACAAAATGTATTTTGATTAATTTGCAAAATTTTCAAAAAAAATTATAAAGTTTATTAAAGTTTTATATATAGCAATTATAATTAATATAGCAACATTATAAGAATCATATATACAATATTATGCTATAATTTCTTTAAATTTAAAACAATTTTTAGTAATAATTGAATTAATAATAAATTTTTTTATAATTAAGACAAACCTTATAAACACATCTTGCTACTTTAATTATTATATAATAATTAAAAAAATACATAATTAACAATTATTTTTCCATGTAGGTGACCATTTATTGTTTGTTTGTTAGGTATTGTGAGTCTTGATATGACAACCATGCCTATCCTGTAAGGGTATTGCAAGTCTTGATATGACATACACATCTATCTTATAACTTGAGTAACCAAAATCCCAGGGCTTCTTAGCCTCCAAAATCACCCGGGCTCACAACTGGCCTGGGTCGCAACAACCCTTAACATGGCTAGATTTTTACCCACAAGGTTTCCAACTAATAAGCTTTCCACCACGTAGTGCCTTAGAATAATACTCTATCATTGTCTATTCTACACCCATGAGCATGTAGGTGACCATTTTAATTAATTGAATATTCAACGCTTTTTTAATATAGTAACTCTATATTATACTACCCTATAATTATTCTCACAGGAATTATTATGCTATCAATTACTTTTTGCATAAGGGGTAGGTACTAAGCAATATCGATGCATATTACATTTTTTATACATGAATATTATATATGTATCATAAATAGTAATCAAGTCATTTTGTACTCTATTGAATTTGTTAGCTTTGGCATATTTATTATGAATTTTGAAAATGTCTAAGTTGTTTGCTTTGTTAAAACATTTATTGTTTATGCATTAATTTAATATTTTTCTTTGGTCATGATTTTAAAAATAGATTATTATTATAATTGGAGGGTGTTATTCTTGGGATATATATATATATACTTTGAAAAATGTTCATTTCTACATCAAACTTATATTGTTTGATGAGATAAATTAATTAATAAACACGTACATCAGAACTAAGTCAAATTAATAGCATATTTAAAGATTAACATGATTGTTGATTATCAATGGGCACTTTGTCATCGATCCTTTTCTTGCTTTTTTCAATTGGGAGCCTATCAATTTTTGTAGTTAGTAGTACAATAATTTAGGGCCTAACATTGCTATAATTTGGAGTCTATAATCAATACTGCAAAATATGAACTTTGATTAACTATCTTGTAATGGAAGTAGGTAATAATACTATGCAGCCTTGTTAAATATTTAAAATAACAACCTTTCACTCAAAATTCATGCAATATATAAATTACCTTACATTTGGTAGAGGGCACTTTACGTGCATGGTGTAACATTACTTGTGACTTGGAAATTATTTGTTGGGGGCACCTTATATAATTATTTATTAGGGGTGAGGCTAAATTTCATTCCTAATGAGTGTTAAATCTAAGCCAATCACTTAGCACACATCATTATGGTTCCTCGCCAGCAATATGTTAGGGATAAGTGCAAGGTTCTAACTTGTGAGGGGTGGTTGGAAATAACAGAATCATTGACAAGATAATCATCAATGTGCTAGGAGGATCGTTGGAGAGGTGATGGGTGGTCTCAATGCCACAATCAAGGGATCACAATGATAGTAGTGGATACAGCCACCACTTCCATTCATAAATGAAAATAGATAATGTGTGTGATACTCACTGATGACAAGTTGCTTCAAATAATACACAACAACACCTCACAATATGATAACAAGGGAGGGTCACTTCACTCGAATTTGAATTGCTCAAGTTTCCATTTCATCTCATTTTTCCATTTTCTCGCATGCCCTAGTTTAGATCTGCACTTACCCTAGTTCTTCTTTGTGTTTCTATCTCACCTTAGTTCGACTATGCGTGCATCATATTCTCTATACTTTTTAGTGTCACGCTAGTTTGGCTCTACATTTTTGTCTCACCGTTGTTCAAATCTACATTTATGTCTCTCCTAATTCAGTTAGGAATTTCCATCTCACATGGATCAATTATGAATTTGTGTCTACCCTGGTTCAATTTTACATTTCCATCTTCCAACTCATCAAGTTTGACTCTACAACTCATATGCATAGAAGGGTGGATAATCTTGAGAAATGTAACTATTATCGGTATTCATAATTTTTTCTGAGTCATGATATAATGAATTTGTCAAAAGAAAGAAATTTAAAATTTTATTATAAGAGAATTTTTTTTATTAGCATGGGTTGCATGCTTTATTATTTTATTTCTAGTTCAAAGCCTTCATTGAAGGCTTCTACGGTTGAGTCATGAATCTATGTCCTTATCATTGGGAATTTTGTATCAAAAGGATAAGACAATTTTAATGTAATTCTCCTTCACCATCAAGTCGGCCTCAAGGAAAAGTCACAAACCACTACAAATACCTTAGTATTTGACCTAATTTGGAAATTAGTAAGAAGTATTTGATCTGCAACTTTTAAGTGAAGAAGAAGGATGCAAATAAATCTAAAGGGAGAAGAGAAGGGATAGCGAAGAAGAAGGAGACTCATGTCTAAACAAAGGAAGTGGGAAATGCTTATCTTTATGTCACACCTATAAGAAGACTGAAGCACTAAAGGGCCAATGATGCAGTATTGTGATTGGATGATGAATTACAAAGGACTGAAGCCCTATTTTATTAGCTTAAGGGTTGAATTGATTTAACCCCTCTTTGATGAGTTATATCTTGATTTGAAGAAATATTCTTAAGGGCTGACTTGGTGGATGGAGGAAGGTCTTGGTCTTGGTCAAAGGGTATTGGTTGTCTCATTTGATTTGGTTCTTGAAGAGGAGAAGATATTTTTTTGTTTTCCCTTCAAAGAGGGTTTTTGCCTTGGCTGAGATCTTGTATCTTGTGTTCTTGTTGTTTTGATATTCATGATTTTATGGTTTGATAGTTGCTTTATGATGAGAAAATAAAACAAGACATAAATAAGTTAAAAGAAGAACTAAAGAAAACAAAATAAATCACAAGTAATTATCAATATAGGAAAATATTTTCTAACATGGTTTCAGAGCTAAGAAGAAGTAGAAAGGAAAAGTCAGCTTGAAGATATATTGAGGAATTCTATTTGCAAGGAAGAAAGAAATATTGAAATATTAAAGTCTACAAGGAGATCTAGACCTCATGGTATCAATAAGAGGCCAAAGACTTGTGAAAAACCTCTTTACTATTTTATTTTTTAAGGAAAAAAAACGGTATAAGTCTAGAAAAAAGGTCTTAGAAGGGATATTTATACATAACATAGATACAAGAATTAGGTCGGATTATAATATTGCGGAAAAAGGTATAATGATCTAGTTTCAAAAAGGTGTTATACCAAATTGGGAGTTACATTTCAAGATGATTCTAAGGATTTGACAATAGTACAAAATATGGATGAAAACAACATATGGATAGTCTTTACTCCAACACAAAACCTTGATTTTGTGATACATAACATACATTTAGATCCAAATTACAGTTGCTCTGTTATTCACCCTCATGAAGTGAAGTTATGAAAACCATCTGAAATAGACCTTATAACAATGAAAGAGACTTAAAAGAATTCAAAAATCTGGGCTAAGACTATATTACTATATTTTATATAAAAATTGAAATCTACATATAGCTCAAAAATTGAAAAATACAGAATTTTACCCATCCGAAAAATTGCACAAGTAACATTATAGTCTAAAAATCAAGACAATTGAAGTTCACAATAAAAGAATATAATATAATCCTCAGAAATTCTTGAAGCAGATTGCATTGAAGGAAGTATGACTAATGAGAAAGAAATATGTTACCAATCTTGAAGGAATATGTAGTCACCTTGAAAGAATATCTTCACAAAATTTGCAATACCTTTGAAGGCAGCCCTTGACCTTAACATTTTTGGAATATTCATAGCATCATGAATAAATAATTGTAGTAGATTTATTGCAATCATAGAGGACTAAGGTAAGTAGTCCTTGAGGTACGTATGATCATTTTAATATTATAAGTTTTGATTAGGGTTTTAAAATTTCATTGTCTTGATTCTAGGGTTTGTAACCATTTTATTGTTGATTAATGCTAAAGTATTGTAAACCCTAGTTGGTTAAGAAACCCTAACCCTATTTTATTTTGTTCCCTCACATAAACCCTAATTTTGATCTCTGGGGTTTCTAGGTAATATAACTTAGTAAGTATAGAATTGGATTTGAAACCCTAGAATTGATATTTTAGGGTTTGGATCTGAAAATCCCTAGTTTTTGATAGTGCACCTGTACCTGTATGCTTTTGTGGTAATTGTCAAGTAAATGTTGCAGGTACATATAGAAATTTTAATCTCATTCAAGAAAGGAGTCCTTCAAGAAGAAGATTCCACCCTCTTAAAAAAGATAACTATTATGTTGATATATCTAGATTTATCTTTATTGTCCTTTCTCTTGTATTTTCCTTGGAAGGACTAAGATTGTAGGTACAAGGATTATGACTAGATTCAGAGGGAGACTTCAAAGGAAAAATGTGTATGTAAAAAGAAGCCTTGTTGCAGAAGATACCATTCAAGGTTTGTGATAGAAACAACTTGAGGTATGTATAAAGACTTGTAGCAATTCCTGTTCATGTAAGAAGATGTGATCATTTTTCATTTGCTTTATATTATTGACTTGTTGGAAATATGATGCAGGATGTTGTCCTTGATGGCAACCCACTGAATGAAGATGAAGACATGTGACTGTTGACATGTGTTGTCCTTGATGGCAATCCACCTGATGAAGTTATGCTTGACTTGATGGACTTGGTAAATGATGTAAATCTGATGTGATATGTTGTTGAGTGTTGTCCTTGAAAGGCAACCCACTTGATGAAGATAATGAAAACTTACTTGATGAAGTTGTGCTTAAGAGAATGTGTTCCTGATGAAGAAAATATGATGTTTCTACAGTGTGTACAGAAGGCTATGAAGAAAGGATTTCAGAATGTACTCAAAGAATGATGAAAAAGAGTATGTCTCTTGGTATACGCGGATTGGCCTAGGGGAAGTCACGTATGCACGCGGAAAAGAACGTGCCAAGTCGCGTATGGGCTAAAGCGCTCAAAAAGTGCAAAACCAAGGGTAACCACCATGGTATTGACCCATGGTATTGGGTAATGATCCGCCTAATTGACCCCATCCAGGTTGTTTTGGGCTCATGGTATTGTTTTGGCCCATGGTATTGAAAAAGGGGCTCATGGTATTGAAAAAGGAAAACCTATATAAGAAGAAGAATTTCATTGTGAAAATCATAGGTGTGGGTGCAAGATGTCTGAGCTTAAATGAATACTTCTCTCTGAAGTAGATCTGAATGGAAAGGGTTACACTTGAATGATAAATATGAATATATGATGCACCAATGATGAAGAAGGGGATCTAGATCTGAAATGCACTTGTATCTGCTAGATCTGCTTATGGAAGGCCTAGATCTGTGATGAGGCAAACATCTAGGCGAACATCTGTCTGAAGTAAAAGGGTAAATCTGAACTGAATATATGATCTGAGGAAGTATGCTGCTCAATAATGATTGAAGATCTATACGCTACTTCGCCGCAGAGGAAGCGCGTATATACGCGGCTTCGCAGAAGAGAAAGCGCGTATGCGCAATGAAATATACACAGAGGTATACGCTGGTTCGTGTGGACGGAAGCGCGTATATCTTGTTTTTTCGATCAAGTAAAAGCGCGTATGCGGGCTTGGGGTTTGCTGAACGAGGGTATGAAATGTCGATGCGATATAGCTGTCCCTCCCGCTATCGATCTATGTTGATATGTATCTGTTGGTGATGTATGTTTGTACTTAAAAGTATGGAAAGGGTTCAGTCTGGAAATATGGTGAATTGTGGCCTGCAAGTTGTGTTCTATTGAAGTTGTTGGATCCAGTGTGAAAATTGATGAAACGTGGTCCAAGGTGGTGCTGAAGGTTGTAGCCTTCAGTCAGGGGGGGTCGTAGCTCCCTTCGGGAGAGGTACAGTGTGAGATCGGGGGGTGGTAACTCACTTCCGGGGAAAGAATTTGGTAAACAAGAGTCGAGGGGTCGTAGCTCCCTTCCGGGGAGAGGGCAGTAAACGCGAGCGCGGTGGGTGCACACGTCTTGGTCAATCTGCTGACGACACATATGTTGTAAGATGTTTTCTCTATAATAAAATATTGAAGGCTGAGCAACTGCAGCGGTGGTTTTCTCCCGACTTGGGTTTCCACCTAAAAATCTTGGTGTTCATGTGTGGTGCTTTGTGTGATGATTTATTCTGTTCTTACTGCACATGTTTACTGCTTATTGAATATCTGATGAATAAATGAAGGAATGATTTAAGTGAAGAATTAATGACATAAATAGATATCTGTGTATACGCGAGTTTCGTAAAGGGTATCCGCGTATATACGCAAGTCTGGTTCAGGAAAGTAGCATATGCATTTTAGAAGCAGGAAAAAGTGAAAGTTTTGAATATGCAGTAAATACTGATTCACCCCCCCCTCTCAGTATTTTTCCCAACAATTGGTATCAGAGGGGGTCCTTGTGGAGAAGCTTGATCGCTTAAAGGAGATCCGTCGCAATGGGAAGTCAAGAAGGAGTAATGTCTATAAAGCCACCTCTATTCAATGGAAGCAATCTGATATTCTGGAAGGTACGAACAAAAGCATATCTGCAAAGTCTTGGTGCGGATGTATGGGCAATCGTGGAAGAAGGTTATCAATACCCGGCAAGTATTCCTACTGATGCAGCTGAAAGAAAGAAGTATGAAATCAATGCCAAAGCAGTGAATGTCTTATTGGGAAGCATGTCTGAATCAGAATTTGCTAAAGTGATGCAGCTACATTCGGCAAAAGACATTTGGGACAAAATCATTCTAAGCTATGAAGGAGACACAAAGGTAAAAAGTGCAAAACTCCAAACTCTTAGAATTGAATATGAAAATTTGAAGATGCATAGTGATGAGAGTGTTGCCAGTTTCTTTCTTCGTCTAGATGATATTGTAAATCGGATGATAAATTTGGGTGAAACCATGGCTGATACTACTCTGGTGGAAAAGGTCTTGAGATCTTTGACTTCAAAATTTGACTCTAAAGTTTCTGCTATTGAAGAAAGACAAGATTTGAAAACTCTTACTATTGTTCAATTACATGGTACTCTGACTGCTTTTGAAATGAGACAAGGAGGCCCTTCTCAAGTAAGAGAAGTTGCTTTTAAGGCATCTACAAAAGGAAAGGAAAAGGAAGTTTTCAAAGAATCCAGCTATATATCCGATGAAGAAGAAGCGAATTTCGTGAGAAAGCTCCAACTAGGTACTGGAAGATTCAAAGGTAAGCTTCCCTTCAAATGTTTTGAGTGTGGAAAAGTTGGTCATTATGCTGCTAAATGTCCTTATAGAGAAAAGCATGGTAAGGGGAAACAATTTGAGAAGAGAAAGAGTTATTATGCAAAAGAAGATGATGATGAAGTGTCCAGTGAAGATGAAGAAGATTCTGACCAAGATCTGAAAGTGCTCATGGCTAAGAAGCAAAAGAAGAAGGTTACTCGAGGAAAGGAGATACCTCAGAAATCATGTATAGCAAAAATTGAAGAAGATGAAACAGATTTTGACGAAGATCTACAAGCACTCATGGCAAAGAAGAAAAAGGAGAAGGCCACTTGTAATACTCTTCTTTGTGCAAACAATAGTAAAGATAGTGAAAGTAAAGTTGTGGATCTAGAAGAAGCTCTCAAGATTAAAGAAGAAGAACTACAAAGTTCATACAATAAGCAAGAAACTATCTACAAAGAGATGATCTCACAAATGAAAGATCAAATAGAAATGTTGAATGGACATGTGGACAAGTATCAAAGGTTTCATACTTATGCATCCAATCGAATTAAAGATCTAGAAGCAGATCTTGAAAAATCAAGCAAGAAGAATGAAGGACTTGAAGCTGCTATCATCTTTCTGCAAGCAGAGCTAGAAGCATCAAGTAAGGAAAATGAGGAACCTCTACAATCCTTTGAAAAGGAAGGCCTTAAAGCAGAAATTATCTCTCTCAAAGAAGATCTGGAAAAGTCAAATAAGAAGAATGAAGAGCTGGAACAAACATGTGAAGAAAACGAAAATTGGCTGAAAGAAGAGATCCTAAATCTGAAGGATCAAGTTGAAGATGGAAGAAGAAATGAAGAAAGCATGACAAAGCAATGTCAAGCCTTGGAGATTGAGGTAAACATTCTCAAAGGTAAATTGGAAGAAAAGGTAAAACTGTTGAGGTTTCATGATAGTACTAATATTCTGGACAATATTCTGAGTAATCAAAGGTCTCCTGCTATCAAACATGGTCTTGGTTTCCGTGAAACTGTTAAAGGAGAATCTAGCTCACAAGGAAGTGCCAAAAATTCAGAAGATCTCAATGCAAAACCTGATGTGTTGAAAGAAACAAAAGATCAACCAACAATCATGAATTCTCAAAAGAATTCATTCAAGAACGTTGAATGTTTTAAATGTCATAATTATGGGCATGTTGCAGTAAATTGCAGGAGCAGATCATTTCAGCCACAAACAAACAAATTCTACTCAGAAAGGTACTCTAGCTTCTTCGGGGGATATTGTTTTTCATGTAACAAGTATGGACATAAATCAGCTGATTGTAAATGGAGGAAGAATAGAAATACTCATTATGATTCTTATGATTATTTCTCTGGCCACATGAGATGTTATGCTTGTAATAAGTATGGACATGTAGAAAAAGAATGCAGGATGAACAAATCTGGGAAAGTGGACAATTTTCAGCACACTGTTGGAAAGCTCAAGCAAATTTGGAAAAATAAGGAGGACCGATCAGAAACGTAGGGAATTCAGACCCTACTGCAGTCATCCACTTCTGGAAGCTTACTTCTCTGATTGACTGCAGGAATGATGTGGGATACATTATGAGATTTAGTAATGTATCGTCACAACGGGAGCAATGCATGATGACTCTCATGGTTGATTTGATTATTCTGGTTATGTTTACTTCTGATAGCGCATCTGATGTGGAAAGGACAGGTACAGGAGGTACAAGCTCAGGAAGAAATGAAGGAAGATGGAAATTTTCTATGCTTCACTTTCCATACGCAGGTTCCATTAACTAAAGTCGCGTATACACGCGAGTTCCAGAAGACGCAGTCGCGTATGCATTGATGATAAGAGAATTTATCTGATAGCTGAAGGTCTGGAGCAGAGGCTCAGGGGGAGCATCAGCCTGACTGTTAATAACTGTGTTATTGACTCAGAAACAACGTATTTTCTCAGTTCTAGATAATGAAATGATGCATGGGTTCTTGTGTTGAAGATTATGGATGAAGCATGGTTGCTTTATGATGAAGAGCATTCATTGTTGAGATGAAAGTCTTATAGTTCAAAGATGAGGACAGATCATGCAGAGATTGTTGTTGATGACTTGCTGTTGAAGGTGTCTCAGATTGCACAAGTTAAGGAAGAAGCACTGGTTTAGGGGGAGTAGCAGGTTGAATTCTAATGGTTGAATTGTTGGAAATATGACTGCTTATTCTTTGGTCTTGGTGATACTCATGCTCAAATGATGATGATTTGGTACATGGAGTATTATGATGAGATTCTGAGCCATGGTTTCTGATAAGTATCTTTGTGTGGATGAGTTGGATATCGTTTGTTTCAGATCATATAGAGTTTGGTTGCTATGGTTGAGATCCTTTGCCTACATATGTTACTTCATGTTACATCTTGAAGATCATGGTGATTTTGGACCACATGGATGATTGCTTGACACATATCTGAAGATGTTGTTCTGGTATGATAATCTCTTTTGGAAAGAATGTATTGATGTTGCAAAGGATCTGAAGGCTTGGTTACTAATGGGCTTATGCTACAACCATTGGATGACGCTTGAAGACACAACTACACTATTCTGTTATATCTGTAGTCCAGGGAAGCAGTCAAATATCTCAGAAAGAAGCTGAACATTGCCTTTTCCTCATAGAGAATCAGATCTGCATAAATTTTAGAAGATGGCTTGGGAGACACGGGTTTCCTGAAACACAGTCGCGTATGTACGCGAGTTAATGCACAGAAAACCGCGTATGCATGATTGCTGACAATTTTTGCTTGGAGTCAGCTCACTTCAGCACAGCTGCAGTGCTGTTGGTATCTCTGATACTGTTTGGTATCTCTGGTGGTATTCCAGTTCTCATAATTCTGTTTCTAATGTTTTGATGAATATGCATTGATGATTTGTTGGTGGAAGTTTTTAGGATGCACAAACTAAGGGGGAGCCTTAGTCATATGAAAAGGATTCATGGATGCACAGATTCAGGGGGAGCATTAGTTTTGCTGAGTATAATGCACTGCTGGCATTATGGTGGTTCTGATATATGATCTCTCTTGAGGTCTTTTTGGTATTGGTTATGAAAAGTCATTTTTGATGAAAAGGTCATGTGGAGACCCATGTTGTAAAATTGTAATATTTAGTCATGTAAGGACTTGTCAATTTTGTAAACCCACTTGGTTGGGTAGCTGAGTCAAATTTTGTAAACCCACTTGGTTGGGTAGCTGAGTCAAATTTGTAAACCCACTTGGTTGGGTAGTTGAGTCTCATATGTAAATTCACTTGGATGGATAATTGATGTAAGTATGAGTCTTTGGTGATAGGAAGTTCATAGAGTCATGTACTTCATTGACAAATATGTTTGAAGATTCAGCATGAACTCAGGGGGAGCTTGGCCACTTCAGCACATATCAGATCTGCAGAATGTTTCTTCCACATGAGGAGAAAAGGGGGGAGAGTGTTGGTTTTTGATCCGCCCTTTGCCCTTGATGTCAAAGGGGGAGAATGACATGGTGTTTGAATAAAGAGAAGATAATGATGTCAAATATTTGGGAGAGTGACATATTTGGGATAGTGACATGGTACCTATCTGTTGAGGTAACCAAACACCATCGTGGTTGCCATCAAGTCCAAAGGGGGAGATTGTTGGAAATATGATGCAGGATGTTGTCCTTGATGGCAACCCACTGAATGAAGATGAAGACATGTGACTGTTGACATGTGTTGTCCTTGATGGCAATCCACCCGATGAAGTTATGCTTGACTTGATGGACTTGGTAAATGATGTAAATCTGATGTGATATGTTGTTGAGTGTTGTCCTTGAAAGGCAACCCACTTGATGAAGATGATGAAAACTTACTTGATGAAGTTGTGCTTAAGAGAATGTGTTCCTGATGAAGAAAATATGATGTTTCTACAGTGTGTACATAAGGCTATGAAGAAAGGATTTCAGAATGTACTCAAAGAATGATGAAAAAGAGTATGTCTCTTGGTATACGCGGATTGGCCTAGGGGAAGTCGCGTATGCACGCGGAAAAGAACGTGCCAAGTCGCGTATGGGCTAAAGCGCTCAAAAGGTGCAAAACCAAGGGTAACCACCATGGTATTAACCCATGGTATTGGGTAATGATCCGCCTAATTGACCCCGTCTAGGTAGTTTTGGGCTCATGGTATTGTTTTGGCCCATGGTATTGAAAAAGGGGCTCATGGTATTGAAAAAGGAAAACCTATATAAGAAGAAGAATTTCATTGTGCAAATCATGAGTGTGGGTGCAAGATGTCTGAGCTTGAATGAATACTTCTCTCTGAAGTATATCTGAATGGAAAGGGTTACACTTGAATGATAAATCTGAATGTATGATGCACCAATGATGAAGAAGGGGATCTAGATCTGAATTTCACTTGTAGTTGCTAGATCTGATTATGGAAAGCTTAGATCTGTGATAAGGCGAACATCTAGGCGAACATCTGACTGAAGTGAAAAGGGTAAATCTGATTTGAACATCTGATCTGATGAAGTATGCAGCTCTGTAATCATTGAAGATCTATACGCTACTTCGTCGCGGTGGAAGCGCGTATACACGCGGCTTCTCTGAAGTAAAAGCGCGTATGCGCAATAAAATATACACTGAGGTATACGCTGGTTTGTGTGGACGGAAGCGCGTATATACGCGACATCAGTGAAGTAAAAGCGCGTATGCAAACTAGGGTTTGCTGAAGCAAGGGGTATGAAATATCTGATATGTTCTATTGTGTTTCTGCTATCTGATCTGTGTTGATATGTATCTGTTGATGATATATGTTTGTACTTAAAAGTATGGAAAGGGTTCGGTCTGGAAATATGATGAATTGTGGCCCGCAAGTTGTGTTCTATTGAAGTTGTTGGATCCAGTGTGAAAATTGATGAAACGTGGTCCAAGGTGGTGCTGAAGGTTGTAGCCTTCAGTCAGGGGGTTGTAGCTCCCTTCCAGGAGAGGCTGGTAAACGAGATCGGGGGTCGTAGCTCCCTTCCAGGAGAGGCTGGTAAACGAGTCAGGGGGTTGGAGCTCCCTTCCAGGAGAGGCTGGTAAACGAGCGCAGGTGGGTGCCTGCGTGCTGGTCAAGTCTGCGCCAGCACATATGTTGTAAGATATTTTCTCTATAATAAAATATTGAAGGCTGAGCAACTGCAGCGGTGGTTTTCTCCCGACTTGGGTTTCCACCTAAAAATCCTGGTGTTCATGTGTGATGCTTTGTGTGATGATTTATTCTGTTCTCACTGCACATGTTTACTGCTTATTGAATATCTGATGAATAAATGAAGGAATGATTTAAGTGAAGAATTAATGACATAAATAGATATCTGTGTATACGCGGGTTTCGTAAAGGGTATCCGCGTATATACGCAAGTCTGGTTCAGGAAAGTAGCGTATGCATTTTAGAAGCAGGAAAAAGTGAAAGTTTTGAATATGCAGTAAATATTGATTCACCCCCCCCTCTCAGTATTTTTCCCAACATGACTTTCATGTATAGGGTATGAAAGATGCAACCCTTGTTTAGGTTTTGGATGTCTAAAGTTTGATTTCTTGTTTGATAACCCTAGATGATGCCATTGTAATGATATGCTAGCATTGATGAAATTAATTTCATGCTCCTGTACGTGTATATTTGTACTTGGTTATACTTGTTGTTATTACATAGTCTTGAAGATGTTGAAGATGATTACTTGCCCCATAATTACTTGATAAGCATGATGGAAAGAGGGAGCTGTAAGCATATTGTTGGAATTAAAAATTGATAGATGAAATTTTTTCCATGGTGATTTTGAAGAAATGAAGTTTTGAAAGGTCAAAATTCTCCAATGAAATGATGATGAAAAATAAATATCCTGTGTGGCTAGAAGAATACAATAGTTTATGGACTTGACCCCTAGTTGAGAAGGAACTTGGTTAAATGAAAGTTTATATTGCCTTAGTTGCGAGGGATATTGAAGAGAAGTTAATCTCCTTTGTAGTTGATTACATGATGAAAAGGCCACGAGGATGTTTGAGATCAAAGAATAGTTGAAGAACTGCTAGTGGTTATTCATGATTGAAAAAGTTGTGAATAATACATGGATATTTTTTTGGAAGAATTGTTGAGGCTAAGTTGAGTGTTGTTGGAGAATTTAACGAAGGAAGATTCCGTTGAAATATGTTTTAATTGTGTGATAAATTAAGCAACATCAGAATAGTTAAAGATCTCGGAGTTTCTTTCTATCATACAAGATCATATACATTGGAATTTTGATATTGGTTGGGCTTATGAAGCTACTATATGTTCTAATGGTTGAGAATTTATTTGATGTGTGGATCTCTCCCTCAGAAGTTTTGAATATTTAGTAAGAATGATTGGATTGATAGGGAGAGATGAAGTACTATAAAACTTGTATAATGGTACTTAGGAAGACATCTTGGCCGACCATTGATGATGTATGGATATCGATCAGGCAGGTTATCATTGGTCTTCTGGAGCTTTGAGCTTGGATATGATAACATATATCCTTGAGGGTTGGTGTTAGGGTTGAAGCATGATGGTACTATTTTCTCTGCTACAACATCTTCCAAAACTTCACTACATTCAAATTTTGTAGCCTACTAAACTGTCGTATCAAGTGTTGCTTTGGTTGTCAAGTGTTGTTTCAAGTCCTCCCACACGTTTCAAGAGGTCTTGATCATTCCTAAGTGTCGTCACAATGATTAGAAAATTTAGAAAAAATTTGAGGTCTAAAATGGGCCTCCTAAGGAATATTTTAAAATAACAATGGAAATAATAAAATAATGTTGGGTTACATCATTTAGAGGGAAAAAGGAAAAAACTACTTTTTCAACTTATCTCCCTACGATTTTACTCAAATTTCAAGTGGGAGCACTCATTGGATGCATAATATAATTCCACATCCAAGGAGTATCCATGTTGCAATCTTTTGATGGACCCTGCTACACGAAAAATTATAAATACATGAAAAAATATGATTGCAATCATTTTTTTCATGTATTTCTCATTTTTCGAGTAGTAGGGTCCATCGAAAATATAAAAAATGGGTCCTCCTTGGATGAGGAGTTAGATTATGCATCGAACGAGTGCTCCCACTCAAAAATTGTGTAAAGCCATAGGGAGATAAGTTTAAAATATGAGTTGAAATTTTAGTTTCTTTTTTTATTTTATTTTTTATTTTTTAATCTTTTTACTTTTTTCCTCCAAAAATGGTGAACCATCCCCAATGGTTGATATCATCATTTTGAATCCTATTGGTTCTTATAAAGTTTGTTTTGGTTGTGCATTTTTGTTTTTAGGCCCATTTTAGATCTCAAAATTTCTCTAATGCATCTTTAGTGCACTCCATGGCTACAATGCCTTTGTTTGTCGTAAAACGACACTTTTGGTCGCAATGACACACACTTTATTTATCGTACTTGGGTAGTGTTTGTAAATTGAAGTTTTGAAGTCTATTTCTCATTTTTTCCCCTGTCTAAGTTTTACTGATGAGTTGATATGTGCTGCACTTTATTTTATGTTTAAAATATGTTGATCAGCGGTTGTCATTGATGTTAACCCAAGCAGCACCAGGGGCTAACCCAATATTGCATGGGAATTTTGACCTACCAAATTAATATATTCTGGGTCAATAATGCTTTTGATGGTTTCTACTTGTCGAGATGTTTCCGTTGATAAATGGAACGCCATGTAATTCTTCACGGTTTGAGAGATATTCATGTTTGAAGTTTGTACCCCCAGTTAGTGGGCTAAAAACCCATGGGGTTAGGGCATGGGTCATTAAAAAGTCATAATTAATATTTTTTAAGCTCCTAAGATCCCGCCCATGTTCACTTGTTGAAGCGCCTCTCAACTTAAGCATTCATATAAATTGTTATCTTCATTTCCTCTTTATGCATGGGATTTGGTCATCTGAAACAGGTCATCGTGGAATTTTCGCTCTAATGTTTTTTATATGAAGGATCAGAAGCTGAAATTTTTATGAGGAAAATACAAAATCCTAAGGAAGCTGCAGTAAAAATTTCAGATCAAGTTGCACAATATTTTTGGAGATATGATTTGTGGAAGTAAGGGTTTTTGCAGGCTCCTAAAATTCATCTCAAAGAAGTGACCTTGGTAAAATCGTCATAACTCTCTCTCTAAGTATCGGATTGGAATTCCGTAAAAAATGGTAGATAGTGCACATTCTGCAGTTTTTTCTCTATCAATTTCAGAGGAAAATGAAGAAATAGTGACATGTGAAATGTCGTACAAGTGCACTCTACTGAAACAATCCATAATTAGGGCAGTGTGATAAATTGGGTATAGCTCTCTCTTGTAGAATCCAAATTGATTTAGACCTATGGAATTGGAAATAAGACTTAGAGGACTACTACAGGACTGAAAATTAGATATTGAGGATCTAAAATAACAGAGATACACCAGATTCAATATCGAGCTCCTAGAATGCAAGAAAAAGCTAGATCATGTGTTGTCAAGGATTGAAAAGGACCAGACTTTCTATGGCAGAAAAGAAAAACAAGGTGCAGTAGAGGGTAGCATGACAAGAGCAGCAACCAAGGTGCATAACAACAGCAAGAAGTTCATCATATGAAGTCTTCAAGTGGGAAACACTACATACAATCATTGTAAAGGTATCATTGTACTTAGTCATTGTAAATACATTATTGTACAAATTGTACTAGTGTCTATCTACCAAGGGTTGAAGAGGCAGTGTTGGGAGGTCTATTAGAAAAGCATTAGGTGGTTTTTTTCCTAGAGTGGGTTTCCACCTTAAAAAACTGTGTGCATTTGTGTTCCTCTTGTTTGCTGCTATCATTATACAAACACTGATAATAATTGAAGATTAACTAATGATCTAATTGCAAGAAATATTGATTCACCCCCCCCCCCTCTTAGTATTTCCAACAATTGGTTTCAGAGCTTGGTTCCTTCAATAGCAGTTTAACAGCTAGAAGGAGGTCATGGAGTATACTAAGAATTGTGTACCTCTATTCATTGAAAATAATTATGCACTTTAGAAAGGAAGAATGGAGGTCTATCTCTTGGCGCAAGGTTATGAAGTATGGGACACTGTTCAAAATGGATTTACATAAACTGCGGATGAACAAGATAAGAAGAATTCGATAAATGATGCAAAATCAAAGAATATTATTATCAGTGGACTTATTGAATCTGCTTATCATAAGGTGTTGGGTTGTAAAACTGCCAAAAATGTATGGGACAAGCTTGAGAATATATATGCAGGTGACTCAAATGTCAAAGAAGCAAAGCTTCAAATCTATAGAGAAAAATTTGAGCAACTCAGAATGAAAGAAGATTACAACATTGTTGCATACTTTCAATACGTTGATGAAATAACCAATACTCTGGAAGGATTGGGAGAGCCAGTTGACGAGAAGACTATTATACGGAAGATTCTTAGAACGTTACCAGGGAGATTCAACCCAAAGGTATCGGTCTTAGAATACAGTGCAAATCTGGAAAAACTCAGCAAAGAGGAATTACATGGAGTTCTCATAGCATACGAAATGAGACTTGATGAAGAAGAGGGTACTTCGCATCTAGAAACTGTGTTCATTGCGTCTAAGAAAACCAATAAGGATAAACAACCTTCAATTGAAAAGACATGCACTTGCAAGTGTGAAGAAAAGGGAGATGATGAAGAAGGTCTTTCACATGAAGAATATGCTTACTTCACGAGAAAACTACAAATTGGTAAGGGACAATTCAAAGGTAAACTTCCATTGATATGTTTCAGCTGTAATGAGGTTGGGCATTTTGCAGCAAAATTTCCAAACAAAAGTAATGACAACTCAAAAAGAAAGAAAGGCTTTGAGAAATTCAACAAGCAAGGATCCAAAAGGAACTCTCTCTAAAGAAGACAGCTCATCATCCGATGAAGACAATGATAGTGAAGAAGAAGCCAATGAGAGAGTATTGTTTATGGCCATGCACAATAAGCAAGAGGTATCAAACAAGGAAGAAGACGGATGGACCATAGCCAAATTTTATGAGGAAGCATTCAAGCTTATAAAAGATCTCAAGGCTGAGAAGATCTGTTCCAAAACTCTTGAAGAACAAGTTCAAGGTCTCAAAATTGAAGTTGAAGAACACAAATGCATTGAAGAGTCACTTCAAAAGAAGTTGGAAGAAAGCAACCAAGAAAGGGAAGAATTAGAAGCCAAAGTAGTCTCGCTGCATGAGGAAGTGAAGAAAGGAAAAACTATCCAAAACTATGCCAATAGCTCAAGGGCATTGGAAGAACTCATCAACAATCAATGATCTTACAACGAAAAAACTGGCATCGGTTACAAAGAAGAAGAAGCAGGACCTTCTACAACAAAATACAATGAACCTATGAGATCTGACATGCATGTAGACTTCATTGGACAAGATTCGCAAGAACAACCTTGGAAGACAATTCCTCGACAAAAATTTCCATCCAGGTACCAACATATTTTTTATGGCTACTGTTATTCATGTGGAAAATTTGGTCATAAAGCTGTAGAATGTCACACGTACCCTAGGAACGAATACAATTCCAGGAGATCTGTCAAATATGAACCTCCCAGGGCTCAGTGAAATATCAATAGATTTGAACATTTAAGAAATAATATTGAATGTTACAAATGTCAAAACTTTGGACACATAGCCAAAGACTGCAGGCTTCAAAATCCTCCAGAAGAATCTTCGAAGCCACAGAATGAACGAACATGGAAGAAGAAGAAGAATGATAACTGTGCTCTCGCTCTCAAGGCTCAAAAGATCAAAGATGTGTGGTATGTTGATAGTGGTTGCTCAACGCATATGACTGGAGATAGAAATAAATTTGTATCTCTGAAAGAGAAGAAGGATGGAACCATGTCCTTTGGAAATGATGGATCTTCAAATGTTATAGGATCAGGTATTGTCACTCTCAGAAGCAAAGATGTTCTAGCCAAGAATGTTCTATTGGTTGAAAACATGAATCACAATCTGCTCAGTGTTGGACAAATGTGTGATCAAGGACACACAATACTATTCAACTCCAAGAAATTTGAAATCAGGAAAGGCGTGTATGGTGAAATTGTGGCTACAACAAGTTGAGCTCCAAACGACATATATGTTCTGGATGAAGTAAATAAAGCATGTCTAATAGCTAAAGAGGATGATACAATAATTGGTAGAAATGATGATCGACTAAGTAAGATTTTTTCTACAAAGGTGCAAAGTGATTTAGAGATGTCTTTACTTGGTTGCAAATTGAGCATTGACAACTCATCTCAGGATGTGGATCAAAGGTTGTATAGATCTATGATTAGTAGTCTTCTATACGTAACAGCCTCCCGACCAAATTTTATGCAAGCAGTTGGACAAGTAGAAAGATTCCAAGAAGCACCAAAAGAATCACATATTAAATATTCGCCAGCATTGGAATATCTTTGCCAGAAGCTTGGGATTCTCCCAAGTTCTCATTAGATATTCCTTTTTTAGAATATAAAGGGGGAGTGGAAGTGTGTACAGGTCTGCAGGACGATTGTGTGTCAGTGTGAGTGGAAGTGTGTATAGGTCCGCAGGCTGGTTGTGTTTCAGGGGGAGTTACCCTTTGCCATTGATGTCAAAGGGGGAGAGAATGTTGTAGGAAGAGGTGTCATGATCGCAGGGGGAGTACTTCTGTTGCCATCAATGCCAAAGGGGGAGATTGTTGATCAGCGGTTGTCATTGATGTCAACCCAAGCAACACCAGGGGCTAACCCAATATTGTGTGGGAATTTTTACCTAACGAATTAATATATTCTGGGTCAATAATGCTTTTTATGGTTTCTACTTTTCGAGATGTTTCCGTTGATATATGGCACGCCATGTAATTCTTCACGGTTTGAGAGATATTCATGTTTGAAGTTTGTACCCCCAGTTAGTGGGGTAAAACCCCATGGGGTTGGGGCATGGGTCATTGAAAAGTCATAATTAATATTTTTTAAGCTCCTAAGATCTGTCCCACATTCACTTGTTGAAGCCCCTCTCAACTTAAGCATTCATATAAATTGTGATCTTCATTTCCTCCTTATGCATGGGATTTGGCCATCTGAAACAGGTCATCGTGGAATTTTCGCTCTAACGTTTTTTATACGAAGGCTCAGAAGCTGTAATTTTTATGAGGCAAACCGAAAATCCTGAGGAAGCTTTAGAAAAAATTTCAGATCAAGTTGCGCAACATTTTTGGAGATATGATCTTTGGAAGTAAGGGTTTTTGCAGGCTCCTGAAATTCATCTCAAAGAAGTGACCTTGGTAAAATAGTCATAACTCTATCTCTGAGTATTGGATTGGAATTTCGTAAAAATTGGTAGATAGTGCACAGTCTGTAGTTTTCTCTCTATCAATTTCAGAGACAAATGAAGAAATAGTGACACGTACCATGTCGTACAATTGCGCTCTGCTGAAACAATCCATGATTAGGGTAGTGTGAGAAATTGGGTATAACTCTCTCTTGAAGAATCCAAATTGGGTCAGACCTGTGGCATCGGAGAGAATACTTAGAGGAATACTATAGGACCGAAAATCAGATATTGAGGATCTGAAATAACAGAGATAAACCAGATTCAATATCAAGCTCCTAGAAGGCAAGAAAAAGCTAGATCATGTGTTGTCAAGGATTGCAAAGGACCATACTTTCTACGGAAGAAAAGAATAACAAGGTGCAGCAGAGGGTAGCATGATAAGAGCAGCAACCAAGGTGCATAACAGCAGCAAGAAGTTCATCATATGAAGTCTTCAAGTGGGCAACACTGCATACAATCATTGTAAAGGTATCATTGTACTTAGTCATTGTAAATACATTATTGTACAAATTGTACTAGTGTCTATCTGCCAAGGGTTGAAGAGGCAGTGTTGGGAGGTCTACTATAAAAGCATTAGGTGGTTTTTGTCCCAGAGTGGGTTTCCACCTTAAAAAACTGTGTGCATTTGTGTTCCTCTTGTTTGCTGCTATCATTGTACAAACACTGATAATAATTGTAGATTAACTAATGATCTAATTGAAAGAAATACTGATTCACCCCCCCTCTCAGTATTTCCAACAATTGGTTTTAGAGCTTCGTTCCTTCAATAGTAGTTTAACAACTGGAAGGAGGTCATGGAGTATACCAAGAATGGTGTACCTCTATTCAATGAAAATAATTATGCACTTTGGAAAGGAAGAATGGAGGTTTATCTCTTGGCGCAAGGTTACGAAGTATGGGACACTGTTCAAAATGGATTTACATCAACCGCGGATGAACAAGGTAAGAAGAATTTGGTAAATGATGCAAAATCAAAGAATATTATTATCAGTGGACTTATTGAATCTGCTTATCATAAGGTGTTGGGTTGTAAAACCACCAAAAATGTATGGGGCAAGCTTGAGAATATATATGCAGGTGACTCAAATGTCAAAGAAGCAAAGCTTCAAATCTATAGAGAAAAATTTGAGCAACTCAGAATGAAAGAAGATTGCAACATTGCTGCATACTTTCAATACGTTGATGAAATAACCAATACTCTAGAAGGATTGGGAGAGCCAGTTGACGAGAAGACTATTATACGGAAGATTCTTAGAATGTTACTAGGGAGATTCAACCCAAAGGTATCGGTCTTAGAATACAGTGCAAATCTGGACAAACTTAGCAAAGAGGAATTACATGGAATTCTCATAGCATATGAAATGGGACTTGATGAAGAAGAGGGTACTTCACATCTAGAAACTATGTGCATTGCATCTAAGAAAACCAATAAGGATAAACAACCTTCAATTGAAAATACATGCATGTGCAAGTGTGAAGAAAAGGGAGATGATGAAGAAGTTGGGCTCTATAAGGAATAATATGCTGCATTTAAGAAAATACAAATTGGTATGGAAAATTCAAAGGTAACCTGGGCTTGAGGTTAATCACAAGGAGGCTGGGGCATTTATGTAAAATGTCCAAACAAAAGTAATGGTAACTCAAAAAGAAAGAAAGGCTTTAAGAAATTCAACAAGCAAGGATCCAAAAGGAACTTTCTCTCTAAAGAAGATAGCTCATCATCCGATGAAGACAATGATAGTGAAGAAGAAGCCAATGAGAGAGTATTGTTTATGGCCAAGCACAATAAACCCAAGCATAATAAGCAAGAGGTATCAAACAATGAAGAATAAGGATGGACCATAGATGAATTTTATGAGGAAGCAATCAAGCTTATAAAAGATCTCAAGGCGGAGAAGATCCATTCCAAAACTATTGAAGAACAAGTTCAAGGTCTCAAAATTGAAGTTGAAGAACACAAATGCATTGAGGAGTCACTTCAAAAGAAGTTGGAAGAAAGCAACCAAGAAAGGGAAGAATTAGAAGCCAAAGTAGTCTCACTGCGTGAGGAAGTGAAGAAAGGAAAAACTATCCAAAACTATGCCAACAGCTCAAGGGCATTGGAAGAACTCATCAACAATCAACGATCTTACAACGTCAAAAATGGCATTGGTTACAAAGAAGAAGAAGCAGGACCTTATACAACAAAATACAATGAACCTATGAGATCTGACATGCACGTAGACTTCATTGGACAAGATTCACAAGAACAACCTTGGAAGACAATTCCTCGACGAAAATTTCCATCCATGTACCAACATAAGTTTTATGGCTACTGTTATTCATGTGGAAAATTTGGTCATAAAGCTGTAGAATGTCGCACGTACCCTAGGAACGAATACAATTCCAGGAGATCTGTCAAATATGAACCTCCCAGGGCTCAGCGAAATATCAATAGATTTTAACATTTAAGAAATAATATTGAATGTTACAAATGTTGAAACTTTGGACACATAGCCAAAGACTGCAGACTTGAAAATCCTTTAGAAGAATCTTCGAAGCCACAAAATGAATGAACATGGAAGAAGAAGAAGAATGATAATTTTTCTCTTGCTCTCAAGGCTCAAAAGAACAAAGATGTGTGGTATGTTGATAGCGGTTGCTCAATGCATATGACTGGAGATAGAAATAAATTTGTATCTCTGAAAGAGAAGAAGGATGGAACCGTGTCCTTTGGAAATGATGGATCTTCAAATGTTATAGGATCAGGTACTGTCACTCTCGGAAGAAAAGATGTTCTAGCCAAGAATGTTCTATTGGTTGAAAACATGAATCACAATCTGCTCAATGTTGGACAAATGTGTGATCAAGGACACACAATACTATTCAACTCCATGAAATGTGAAATTAGGAAAGGCGTGTATGGTGAAATTGTGGCTACAGCAAGTCGAGCTCCAAATGACATATATGTTATGGATGAAGAAACTAAAGCATGTCTAATAGCTAAAGAGGATGATACAATAATTGGTAGCAATGATGATTGACTAAGTAAGAATTTTGCTACAAAGGTGCAAAGTGATTTAGAGATGTCTTTACTTGGTTGCAAATTGAGCATTGACGACTCATCTAAGGATGTGGATGAAAGGTTGTATAGATCTATGATTAGTAATCTTCTATATGTAACAGCCTCCCTACCAAATGTTATGCAAGCAGTTGGACAAGTAGCAAGATTCCTAGCAGCACCAAAAGAATCACATATTAAATATTCACCAGCATTGGAATATCTTTGCCAGAAGCTTGGGATTCTCCCAAGTTCTCATTAGATTTTCCTTTTTCAGAATATAAAGGGGGAGTGGAAGTCTATACAGGTCTGCAAGACGGTTATGTGTCAGTGTGAGTGGAAGTGTGTACAGGTCCGCAGGATGGTTGTGTTTCAGGGGGAGTTACCCTTCACCATTGATGTCAAAGGGGGAGAAAATGTTGTAGGAATAGGTGTCATGATCGCAGGGGGATTACTTGTGTTGCCATCAATGCCAAAGGGGGATATTTTTGATCAGCGGTTGTTATTGATTTCAACCCAAGCAACACCAGGGGCTAACCCAATATTGCATGGGATTTTTTTCGTACAAAATTAATATATTCTGGGTCAATAATTCTTTTTATGGTTTCTACTTGTCGAGATGTTTCCATTGATATATGGCACGCCATGTAATTCTTCACGGTTTGAGAGATATTCATGTTTGAAGTTTGTACCCCAGTTAGTGGGCTAAAACCCCATGGGGTTGGGGCATGGGTCATTGAAAAGTCATAATTAATATTTTTTAAGCTCCTAATATCCCTCCCATGTTCACTTGTTGAAGCCCCTCTCAACTTAAGCATTCATATAAATTGTGATCTTCATTTCCTCCTTATGCATGGGATTTGGCCATTTGAAACAGGTCATCGTGGCATTTTAAATCTAATTTTTTGTCTACGAAGGCTTAGAAGCTGAAATTTTTATGAGGGGAAGCTGAAATCCCGAGGAAGCTGCAATAAAAATTTCAGATCAATTTGCGCAATATTTGTGGAGATATGATCTGTGGAAGTAAGGGTTTTTGCAGGCTCTTGAAATTCATCTCAAAGAAGTGACCTTGGTAAAATTGTCATATATCTCTCTCTGAGTATCAGATTGGAATTCCATAAAAAGTGGAAAATATTTCACAGTTTGTAGTTTCTTCTCTATCAATTTTAGAGGAAAATGAAGAAACAGTGACACGTGCCATGCCATACAAGTGTGCTCTGCTGAAACAGTCCATAATTAGGGCAGTGTGAGAAATTGGGTATAACTATCTCTTGAAGAATCCAAATTGGGTCAAACCTATGGAATTTGAAATAAGTCTCAAAGGACTACTACAGGACCGAAAATCAGATATTGAGGATCTGAAATAACAGAGATACACCAGATTCAATATCGAGCTCCTAGAAGGCAAGAAAAAGCCAGATCATGTGTTGTCAAGGATTGCAAAGGACCGGAATTTCTACAGCAGAAAATCAAAACAAGGTGCAGAAGAGGGTAGCATGACAAGAACAACAACCAAGGTGCATAACAGCAACAAGAATTTCATCATATGAAGTATTCAAGTGGGCTGCACTACATACAATCATTGTAAAGGTATCATTGTACTTAGTCATTGTAAATACATTATTGTACAAATTGTACTAGTGTCTATCTACCAAGGTTTTAAGAGGTAGTGTTGGGAGGTCTATTAGAAAAGCATTAGGTGGTTTTTGTCCCGGAGTGGGTTTCCACCTTAAAAAACTGTGTGCATTTGTGTTCGTCTTGTTTGCTACTATCATTGTACAAACACTGATAATAATTGAAGATTAACTAATGATATAATTGAAAGAAATATTGATTCACCCCCCCTCTCAATATTTCCAACAAAATCATTGTGTTTTACCCTCATATTACCTTTCATATAGACAATTTATTGTTGCACAAGCTAGCCCACTAGGACTAGGAGACCAAAAAATCGCACTCTTAAGCCTTAGTAGGACTCCTTCCTTATTATAAAGTGCACCTTGGTCCCTCTAAGAGAACAAAATACACTCCCAAGTATCATTCCCCTTCCATGTTTTGAGCTGCACCCAAAAAAATCAAGTCTTAGTCTTGAGCGCACTCCTTTGACTCGAAGAAATGAACCCTCCTTGAGCGCATGAGTGCACCTTGAACCAATGAATGTTTTCCCCTTCGAGATTTTAATATCCACCTTGCACCATCCTTGGCTCTCTTGAGCACACAACAGACTTGGAAAGGCCAAATTTAAACCCTTCAGCCTTTGGACTTGTGCTCTGCACCCTCTAGTCTTCTCTTCAACACATAACACACTTGGGAAGGTCGAAGCTTCATCCCTTCAACCTTCGACAGTGTGCCCTACACCCTAATTTTTCCTCTTGAGTGCATAGTGCACTTTCAAAGCCTCATTAGCCTTCCTTCATCCTTCATATTCCTCTCTCCAGTTGAGCGCACGAGCACACCCTGACGCCTCGAAGAATTCAACCTTCCCTCCTTGGTAGTGCAACCTAAGCCCGTAATTCTCCCTCGTTCTTCCCGAGTTCATTGTTGACCCATGAACAGAAAATGTGCATGAAACATGTTAGAATAGGATATTTTTGAGAATAATTTTTTTTTTCCACGAGTGATTTCAGTTGTAGGTATTCTGGAACAACATGGAAAAGATGCACGGAGAGATCAGGAAAAGAGGACAATCAAAGGAATCATTCAATAAAAAAGAAAAATTTTTGAGACTAAATGAAGAACATTTAAATCATGATGATCGAAGCATCTCAAAAGACTCCATATAATCATAAACCCTTTGGAGGGTGAAAACATCAACAACACAAAATTTTTATGCAAGATCGAACATGCAAGTGGAAAAATTGTCACCTATCAAGAAAGTCCATTCCATCAATCACTATGAGTCTAAGTAATCAATCATAGTGACTTCTATGTTCTCACCACATGATGATGTGGAAATCATGATGTAATCATGTAATTATTGTAAGGAAAAAGTAGAAGTCCAAGAGTCATATATGGACAAAAGAGCCATGTGAAGAAGTCTAAAGGACATGTAATTCAAGAGGCATGGAATTCCATATGTTACTTGTAATTCCAAAATTCAATTAGAATTCCAAGAGTTATATAGAACTCCAAAGGTCATAGAAGTTGAAAAGTCATATGAGAAACTAAAGAGTCATGAGGATGTGAAAGGTCATGCCTAAAGTTATAAAAGGAGTCTCATTACTCAAGAAAAAAAAAATTCACCTTGGCTTCTCCCATAAGGCATTAGAGGTATAGATATAGTACTTTTAGGGAGAAAGTAGTGGCTCTAACACTCCACTGTTGGAGCTAGTGATGTCCATCGTACTCATGTATCTTGGAATTTTTTCTTCATACTTGAAGCCATTTGGATAACATATTTTCATGCATGGATCGTGGATGTTTTGAGACTTTTATTCTAATGTTTTTGGTTTATGTTGGCTCTCATATGTAATAAAGTAACTGAACTATTTCCGTGACTTTGGTGCTAAACTTGTTGGAAAATTTTTGTGATGATTTTAATGACTGTAGCATCTATGTGAACTATTTTGCTTGATGTCTAACGATTATTCCTTGTTTATTTGTGTGCATCTATACTAGATTGGTATTATTACATATATCTTAGGGGCTCACTTTTTTTATTCCTTGCAGTAAAATAACCTTGATACATTTACTATCTAGCATTCCACAAGGCACACTCTCTTGCTCCTTCAAAATCACATGTGTGCTACTCTCTCATGCTAACTACTTAAGCCAAGGAATCAGGCCATATTTCCGAATGGGACTCCTACACCAAATGTTTTGATGTCTAATTGGGACCTCATATCGAGGAGATCCCCTCTATGATGGCAGGTTCTAGCACCGTCAACATTCTGGTGCTAGAAGGAGGGCATCCAATTTTTTATGGATAATAACTCATCACATCCCAATCATTCATCCTTTGGAAAAGGCAGTAATATATTGAGTACTATCCTAACTCATATTCCTGAGGTAGGAGGATATTCTCAACTTGGTCCAGAGTTACACTATGAATTTAACTACGAGCAACTCCAGGAAATTTGGCCTATTACTCATTGATTTGAGAAAGATATCAATTTTATTCTCGTTGCTCATAATATTCCTCATCATCCCAAGAATAAAGAAACAACTCATACTAGTGTATTCATCACATCGGTGGAAGATTTGATATTTTTCACTCATTAGGAATTAACAAAATTCAGAAGGCACATTCCAACAAGAGTTGCTTACACCTATCCACGAAGAGTACAAGGAAGATTTTGTTCTTTCTGATGAATAACAACTAACAACTGATTTTGAGTTTAACAAAAGCTTTAATGGTGAAGGAGAAGGCTCATCAGATTTGGAAAAGGAGGAGGAACATGCATATGAAGACATGGTTGATCAAGACCTAGATTGGATGGCCCAAGGGCCACTTTCTCTTTCAAATAACCTTCATAAAATGCCTAGGCACCCAAAGAAGTTTCTATCAAAGTTTGATGATGAAAAGAATGCTAAGGCATAGGATCATATTGATGATTTCTACATGAAACTATGAATGGTAGAGGTACATTACAATGTTATTTCTTGTAGGATTTTTCCTTTCACTCTAGAAGGTAGAGCAACAACATGGTATTATAGTCTTCTTGTTAATTCAATCCATTGTTATATGGAGTTTAAGAAATTGTTTTTGCATAAATTTTTTGATGATAAAACTCTTTCCATGTTATTAAAAGAGCTCAAAAATATTAAGATGGGGGGAAAGGATAAATTCAAAGATTTCAATTAAAAGTTCAATCTTATATTGAACAAGTTACCTCGAACATGCAACCTCACAGTTCTATCACTATAGATTATTATATAACTGCCTTACCAAAAAACAATTCTTCTTTTCTTAAGAGAGTTGGAAAGGAGACATTGGCTTTAAAACTTGTAGAAGCAATCCTTGTGGAGAAAAATTTGTGTGTTATCAGAGCTATTAATGATGATGAAGAATTTAAAGACTCTAAGGATACTAGCAAGAAGTCTCAACCTTATTCAAGTAAGGTGAGAAAAGGATTTTGTTGTTGATATTGAAAGCTTGACTAAATAACTGAAGGAACTCACCATTGAAGTTTTAGAATTAAAGAGAAAGTCAAGCGAGACTTTTACCAATAGAAATCCCCCTAAGTATTTCTTATTCAGTAGGAATAACAATACTTGGCAAATTGAATCTACTGAGAATTCAAATGTTGTGTTGATTGTTAAAAGTATAGGCATGGATAATTATTGTTCCTTCCATCAGGAACGACATTAAGATAAAACTCTTGCACAATGGAACCATAACATAAATGCTCTGGAAACCCATATTTTGTAGAAAATCCACGTATATTCAACTGATAATTGTAATATACTAAAGCAATATAATTGAATCAACTCTAACAATTGTGGAAACCAATTTAGATCTTGAAATCACAAAACATGAAAGAGAAAGAATTACAATCACACAATACACAATTATTTTTTGGGGAAAGCCTTAGCTAAAAAACTCTCTGTATATTGCATAAGTCAGAAAATATGAGAAGATTACAATGATTTTATCCAAGATGAGAAACCTCTGCATTATCTCTATCTGTCTCACTGATTCCTAAACAAGACTGGTTCAATACTTAAGCAATTTTCTTCCCTCTCGGATCCCTATTTTCTTGTGTTGTTTCATTGGGTAATTAGGCACTATTAATTAGGGAAAATCCCAATCCATACTGCACAATCCATTAGAGGCCCTCCTCTGACTACATGCACCACCTGTAAAAGCTGAAAAATTATACAATTGATAGTACATTGCCCTTAAAATCCAATATCAACTAGGTATTTCTCAAAACTGATATGCATGAGTTATTTTAGTGAATTATCAGTTATTTTATCAATAATTTCATGTGGTTCAAGTTCAAGTTCCATAATTTGACCTCTCAGTAGTTCCACCATTAGCTAGAACTAGTTAAACTGATTTTAACTCAGATAAATTGAGTTAATTAATCACAACTCAAAATAAACTCAACCAGGGATCCTATAATGTAGGATATGGTCTACATGCCTCTAGTTTGACCCTAAAATCAAATTAACTGAATGAACTAAGTCATCCTAACTTATTTAACTTGTACAAGTTGTCATGTGATGTGGAATTACAATTTTATTCTAATTTAATCAAGGGAAAATTAAATTAGAATCTTTTCTTGTTGCCATTTTCAACGCTCCCTCTCAACAAGAAAGGGATTATCTGATACCCCAATCCTGTCTCTATGGAACTCAAATTTACCTCTTAACAGTGCATTCATCAAGATGTTGGCATCCTTCTCCTCTGTAGGAATGTAATCTAACAACATAATCTTCCTCTGCAAACAATCTCTGAGATGGTGGTATCAAATATCGATATGCTTGGACCTATCATGAAAAATTGTATTAACTGAGATTTTAATTGAAATTTGGTTTTCATAGTAAATAACAGTAGGATCCATCTATTTAACAAAAAACCCAACAAGGATCTTCCTCATCCAGATGGCCTCACAAGCTCCTTGACTAGAAACCATGTACTTTTCTTCTACTGAACTGAGTGCAATTAGTATCTTCTTCCTGCTGTACTAGGAAATTGTCGTTGACCCAATACTAAAGATTCCCCCTGATGTGCTCTTCCTATTGTATGTGTTAGTGTTAGTCTAGTCACACTGCCATCAGTGATCAAAACTGCTCTTTTTGCATTTGCATATTAGGTGTCTCATACCGAATAAATTTCACCATTTCGCTAGGTCATGGATTCATGGATGGTAGTAATTTTTATCAGTTGTCCCTCATGAGGTACTTGCTGATTTTCCTTTCTATGGTCTTTAGTCATTAGTCACTTTTATTCTCAAAATCATATCAGTAGGTCATAGGATGGGTCTCATTAGTTTCTAGGGTCTCACCATGGTCAAATTAATGAGTCAGATGTCAATAATATCAGCAAGGTCATGAGGAAGTCAATAAATTCAAGTCACAACACCTGGAAGACCAAAAAGATATTTTATTCAGCTTGATGTAATTTTCACCTCAAAACCATGTTTTGAGGTGAAAACGTGATATTTTGCCTTTATTATTATTCATTATGTAATTCTATATCATCATGTGTAATAAGTCACAATTCAGAAGTTGTTATCTCCACAAAGTGATGTCCCTGCCTTCAAAGAGTTTTCCGCAGCATGTTCAGCGCCAAATCATCCTCCAAAGCAGATCCATCAGAAAGAGCCCAGAACGAGCTTTCCAACGGTATACTACACTCTCAAAACTGACTTCTGAATTGAAATTTATGCTTAAGTGAAGTAAAAGCCCTTATACCCTCATATACCTCCTATTTCCCATTTTTCCCTTTAAACTTTATATTATTAAAGTTTTATATTTCTTTAATAAAAACCCCTTTTCTCCCTTTCCGATTACAAAATCGCATTATAAATTATTTAAAAAAAATATGCAATTTAATTGCTAACCACTTCCCCTCCATTCCCGTTGAAAACTTATGATAAATATTTCAAAGGTTCGAATTTATATATATAACCCCGCTCGTCCCCAACCACTTCCCCACCATGCTTTATAATAAAAATTTATAATAAAGTTTTATGTTATAAACCCCACTGCTCTTCAATCTCAAATCGCAAAGTTTGTACTCTGATCGGGCAATCGCAACAAACTCTGATCGATCCATCGCATCATCCTCCAATCAATTGCAATTCCCTCCTTCCAATTTCCCCGATTGCAACAAACTCCGATCGATCAATCGCAACATTCTTCGATGCGATCGATCGCACCCCTCCCTCTGATTACCTGATCACAACTCCTCTTCCGATCTCCCGATCCGCTCCCCCGATGGCAAACCCTCGATTGATCTCCCCATCGTCGATTTTCCCCGCCGATCGAACGACCCATAACTAATCAGGCCATCGCAATCAGCATTCCCCATATGTGTTGCACTCCGATCCCCCTCCGATTTCCAATTGCGATTAATCCCCAGGCCCACCATACAGTCCTTCCGCCCGTTCATATATAAAAGGCCTCACCCTTTGTTAAATCGAACTTTGGTTATATTGATCACATATTAAGGGACCTCCCCCAATCACATCGGAGGCTTTATATATATCACTCTGCCCATCTCCCGATTCCAATTTCCGATTGCGAATATAATCCCCGGTCCCACCATTTAATTCCTTTTTCGTTCATTACAAAATGCCCTTCTCCTTTGTAAAAGTTAAATTTATCCATTTTGTTTATTACAAAAGGCCATGTTCCTAATCGCATCGAAAATTTCGTTTCTCCGTTTAAATAATATCCCGCCCGACTCCGATTCCGATTGCGATGGTGTCGTATTACAGTGTGTTTACCTCTCCGCCCCGTCCATTGTGATTGCGATTATGACATGGGTCCCACCTCCTCTCCCTTCCTTCCTATTCATTATTTTCCCTTCACTAAAGGCAAATTTTCATTTCAAAAGGCATGTTATTCAAAAAGTCAGTTTTCTTCAAAATGGAAAATGGAAAGAGAAACGTTAGAGGCCGAGAACCAACGTTGTAACAGTCACATCTTAAGTTATGATTCAAAGGGATCCACGCTACAGGTTTCCCTTCCCATTGGTTATCAGCGAATTTCAATTGGAATAATGTAACGTTGTTCTTTCTTTAGGACAGATTGTTGGCTCTCTAGATTTCCGTTGTTGATTCTATCAAACAGCTCCCTCCTTTTGTCGATTTGTTTTCCCACATTCCAGCCTATTTATTGAATTGTAAAATCATTTGAAAAGGAGTCTGAAATTCTGAGAGTCTGTAACTCAGAAAGTAGGGGAAAAGTGTGGAAGAACATCTCTGCGCTACATTGTACAGTTTGACAGGAATTAATAAGAGATGTAGCTCTGATTTGTGGGATCCATGTGGTATGAGAGTTAGCATTTGTTTTCTCCTTTGTTTCATATGTGAATTGTTATGTGTCCCATCCATCCATAAACATTTCCTTTTGAATGCTTTCAAGATAGAAAGGTAGAATCCATCTCTATATGCTCTGCCTTGGGAAATCATTCATACTCTGTATTTTTCTTCTGTTTGGAAAGGATCCATTTATTGTGCCCTTTTCAGCTCCTCACCAGTCTTTCCATCCCATCCTCATTAAATTTTAATTGCTAATTTTCCTGCCTATCTTGCCCCATGAAATACCCTGTGTCCTGATTTAATTCCCGGTTTCAACTGTCCCTTTTTATCCCACACGTCCCTGAAAAATTCATTCATTTTATTAAACCTTTTTCCCATCATTTTACCTAGCCTAATATCAGTCCATTTATTTTAGTCCTTTGAATATTATTTTACGGAGAGAGCCCTCTCCTGTCCTTGTAGGGCTAGCTACAAGGCTGAGCGTGGTTTATTTGTTACCCTGATTTGCCTTTTGCAGCCTGGGGTCCAATTCAGGTGCTAACAGTATGGACTCCCTATCCAATCTAAATTTGTGAAGCCTTGAAGCTTCACTCCCTCTGTTCATGTGTACCAAAGACCAAACTAAGTGGTGCCTATGAGGTATCTCAACACATGTTTGGTTTCCTTCCAATAGAGCTTGGTTGTCTTAACCATTGTTTGACTAATATGGTTAACCATGTAACACATGTACGGTCATGTGTTCACCAAGTACATAAGTGAACCCACAAGTTGCATGTAAATGGTAGCTTCTACCACTTTTCCTGAAGTAACATCTTCCTTCCTCCAATTCCTTGCTAGAGGAGTCTCCATGGGTTTTCTTCTCTCCAAGTGAAACTTCTTCAGTATTTCGTTGGCATACTTTCACTGAGAGACAAACAATTCCTCGTATCTTTGAAAAAATTCCAAACCAAGGAAATGATGCAAGATCCCCATGTATTTCATCTCAAATTCTCTTGCCAATTTTTATTTGCAAGAATTTATCAGCTTATCACCACCTATTAGAATTAAACCATTGACATATAATACTATAATCAAATAGTTACTTTCAACCATAATATGGTAAAGGTTCACATCTACTTCATTTTTGGTGAAGCCCAACCCAGTGAAATAGTTGTTGATCCTGGTGTACCAAGCACAGGGTGCTTGTTTTAGTCCATACAATGCTCAATTGAGTCTGCACACATGTGACTCTTATTCGAAGTTCTCAAATCCTTATAATTCATCTATGTACACCTCTTCCTCAATCACTCTTTTGAGGAAAGTTGTCTTTACATCCATCTGATGTATTTTCCATCCCATATGTGTTGAAAGTGCAAGAATATATTTGATTGAAGAGTACCTTACTATTGGAGAAAAGGTCTCCTAGTAAGATATTCCTTCTACCTGAGAGAACCCCTTGGCCATAAATCTAGCCTTGTGTTTCTCCACACTCCCATCTGCTACTTTCTTCACCTTGTAGATCCACCTAGATCCTGCAACTGAATTTTCCTCCAGTCTTGATACAACTTCTTATGAACTATTTCTCATAATGGGTTCATACTCCTCTACCATGGAATCAACCCATACTGGTTATTGCATTGTTTCCTCGAATGAGGATGCATCAATATCTAAAGTCTTGCTCATAAGGGCCATGTAGCCAAAGTATCGATCTAGGGACAGTCTCTATCTGCAATGTGATGTGGGGTCTCCCACATTCTCTCTGGAATCATGCATCAACCTGTCAGCCTCTCTAGTGCAATCCCTTCCATCTCTGGATGTCTCTACATGAGTGGTTGGTTCCACTCTATGCTCCCCTTCTTGTGGCTGCTCCACATCTTGAGGTTATTATTTTGGAGCTAGGATCTCCTAATCTGCATGCATATGAAGCTCCCTCTCAAGGGAAATTTTCATGGCCTTTCCTTCATTGAATTTCACATCTCTATGAACCATTTTCATCTTATGAGATGGCAGGTACACCCAATAGTTGTAAGGTGTGTCATTGTACCCCAAAAATATGCCCAAATTGGTTGTTGGTTCTAGCATTTTCTGTGCATCCTTGGTAACATGACAGTAAACCGATGAACCAAAAATTCTAAAGTGCACCACATATGTCTTCTTACCGTAAAAAACTTCCTCTGGTGTACTCATCCCAAGGATCTAATAGGACTTCTATTCTACACATACAAAATTGTGTTGCATGCTTATGCCCACAAGTGAAACAGTAGGCCCTGATCATGTAACATTGCCCATGCAGCTCCCACAATGCTTTTGTTCTTTATTTCTGCAACCCCATTCTGTTGTAGGTTATGAGGTTCTATCAACTCTTATCGAATTCCTTCTGATGCAAAAAATTTATTGAATTCATTCAACACATAATATCCATCGTTGTCACTTCTGAGAGCCTTCACCTTCTTGCATGTGTATTTTTCAACAAGTGCTTTGGACTCACAAAATTTTGAGAACGTCTGGTATTTCTTCTGCATGAATAATATCCAACACTTGCATGAAAAATAATCTACAAAAATCACATAATACATGTGCTTGGTCGTGGAGGTTATCGAGAGCAGTCCACACACATCTGAGTGAACTCTTTCAAGGATTTCTTTCACTCGATTGTCCTTATCATGAAGGTGGACTTGGTATACTTCCCCAATGTACACCCTTTGCATGTATCATGCTACTTAAGTGCATCCTTGGGAAGTCCTGTAGAAATCTGCTACATGATATTCAAGGCTTTGTGGTGTAGATGGCCCAAACTTCTATGTCGTAACTCACCAATGCCTCAGTTATCCATCTTCTCTAATTTCATGATCAAGGCATGGAAATATTTTGCATCTAATTTGTAGAGGTTCTTTACCTGAACCCTAATCTTCTTCACTTTTCCTGTGGCTATGTGACGAAGGAACACATTTCCTTCACATCATTGCCACGATATTCCAAAATAACAGTTAAAACTAAGTTCTTATTCAAAATAGGAACATACATGACATATTTTAATGTGAAAGGAGAACCAAACTCCCTCTTAAAGGATAAAATATTGATGATGGTCGCGTTATACCTCCCATCATCTCCCATCTTGATATGCATATGGAGGTCCTTCTCCTCCAATTTGTTGAGGAACTCTTTGTTGTCGATCATATAAAATGAGGCTCCATTACCTAGGTACCACACATAACCCATCATTGATGACACCACGCATGTGATTAGAGTGAAATCTAACTCGAATTGTGAAGCAAGAGCTTCACTTGTTGCTCCTCCTGAGGGATTATTTCTGGCCTTCTTGTGTGGACACTTCGTGGCATAGTGTCCCAACTCGTGACAGTGAAAACATTTAATCTTCAACAAGTACTTATTCTTTCCTGCCTGACCAGAATTTGATTTGAAATGGGACGAATTCCCTTTCCCTTTATTTTCCTTTCCACCCAAGGCACACTTCTCCTCATAATCATGTTTTGATGAAGATCCATCTTTTATGTTTCACTGAATCTCTTCTTGCACTAAGTCAGGCCAAAATCACTCCCACTTTGGTAGCTTCTCCCTCCCATTCACTGAATCCTAGTAGTTGTGCCATCTCTTGGGAAGGCCTAGAAGTTCCAGGCTCACTAGATCATCCTAAAAAATTGTAACACCAACATTTCCAAGCTCATATCGACATTGGGTGAACTTGGTCAAGTACTTTGGTATTGTGTCTTCCTTCTCCATCTTGATTTTTCTAAGCTTTTCTTTCAGTGCTAACTTCCTGTGGTCGATGTTGTTATGAAAAAAATCTATTAAGGCCTTCCACATAGCATATGGAGTTTCCTTTCCATATAGGTTCGAGACAATATGATCTCGAATACCTTCCAATATAATCCTTTTTTCCTTTGCTACGTTATTCTTCCATGTCGCCAGATCTTGAGCATGTGCTGTTGCAGGCCTAGAAATATTACTGTCTATGAAATCCTTCAGCCCGTTGTCTTCGAACATTGCTTCCATCCTGTATCTCCAAGATATGTAATTTGAACTACCTTCAAGGGAATATTCGAGCCTCAATCCAGAGAAAGAAATCATTATCTTGCTGCTAGTCCTGAAGAGTAGATATGAAAAATTAATTCACCTGCAAAAAAAAAAATCGTATTCTTCTCTTCTAGAGTGATTATTCCTCTGATACCATGTAGAAAATCCTCGTAGATTCAACTAATAATTTTAATATGCTAAAAAAATATACTTGAATCTACTCTATAAATTGCAGAAACCAGTTTAGATCTTGAAATCACAAAACATGAAAGAGAAAGAATTTAAATCATACAATACACAAGTATTTCATGGGGAAAGCCTTAGCTAAAAACCCCGTTATCTGTATATTGCATAATTCAGAAAATATGAGAAGAGTACAATGATTTTCTCCAAGCTGAGAAACCTCTGCACTATCTCTATCTGTCTCACTTATTCCTAGACAATCCTGGTTCAATACTTAACCAATTTTCTACCCTCCAGGATCCCTATTTCCTTGTGTCGTTTCCTTGGGTAATTAGACCGTATTAATTAAGGAAATTTCCAATCAATACTGCACAATACATTAGGGGCCTTCCTATGACTGCATGCACCACCTATACAATTTGGATGACTATACAACTGATAATACACTGCCCTTGATCTCCAATCTCAACTGGGTCTTTCTCAAAATTGACATGCATGAGTTATTTATGAGTGAATTATCAATTATATGATTGATCACTACATGTGGTTCAAGTTAAAGTTCCAAACTTTGACCTCTCACTAGTTACTCCATTAATTAGAACTAGTTAAACTAATTTTAACTTAGATCAATTGAGTTAATTAATTATAACTCAAAATAAACTCAACTAGTGCTCCTATAATGTAGGAGATGCTCTACACGCCTCTAGTTTGAGCCTCAAATCAAATTAATTGAACCAAATAAGTCGTCCTAACTTAGTTAACTCGTAAAAGTTGTCATGTGATGTGGAATTACAATTTTGTTATAATTTAATCAAGGGAAAAATAAATTAAAATATTTTCTTGTTGCCATTTTCAACATATTTTTGATACCCTACTAGAAGATGAGCGATCTGAGTATATAGAAGAAAAAATGAGCGTGCAGTAGTTGAGGAAAACATAGGTATTGGACATTGAATTAATACTTTTAATTTCATCCTCAATTCCGAAAATAAAATTTATGGAGGACCACCTCAAAGTGAGCCCCCCCCCTTAGAAACAAATTGGTCATTATAGTTTGAGGAGAAAAAGGCCCATTTTTGAACTGGAAGCAACGAAACAAAAAATGGAGTAATTTTCAAGAAGGATCCCACCACCAAAAAATCTTGCTTATAATATGCAAAGGAATTTTGGAAATGTTTTTTCTTCGAAGAACACATCCACTAGCAGCAAAAACAAGGCTATCGCTCTAGAACTTTCAAACAAAGCTACACCTTCAGACACTACAACATTGCCTACTAAAAATGAAGCTATTGATTATAATATGTTCGAAGACTTGAAAAGAGCTTGTGCTAACATTTTCATCTTTGAGCTCACAAACATAGCATTCCATCAAGAGCTACTTGTCCAAGCCTTCTCATATTATTCATAAGGTGACAAAGCTTTTACTTCTCAAAAGGTGTTTGGTAAGTCTCCTGGAACTCTCGAATTTGTGGTTGATGGTGTAACTTTAGATGTTAACAATCTCTTCCCCCCATTTTGGTTAACTTTTGAAATATTTAATAACAATGCCCATAACTGTTTGGTTGACTCGGGTGCATCTGTGAATGTAATTCCATTATTCGTTCCTAAGAAAATTAATGCTAGATGGGATTAAAAACTATGCACAAATTATTTAATTGGACATGTCACTTGTCCAGGCCATTGGTGAACTCAAGACTATTAGTATACACTTGTCATTTGACCACCAGGTATACTAATGCATAAACATTGTAATTGTGGACATCGATGAAGCCTATGGAATACTCTTGAGTAGGGACTGGTTAAGTAAATTACAAGGGTATTTTTCTACAGATTGGTCACACTTTTGGCTTCCATACAAGCAAAAAAAACAACCAGATTCGAGTGGAAATTGAACCTTACATAAAATATACCGTGACACCACTTGAGGGTCATAATGGACCTATTGTATTTGTAGACATAATATTTGGAAATTTTTTCTTGGAAATCGATCGAGGGAGTTATCATGCACAACCATCACCCATCCCATTAGATACATAGTTGGATCTCCATTCTTGTACTCCAACTAGTGCTAATGAATCTTGTAACATAGATGTACATAGTAATATTAGTATAGGAACCTGTTTAGTAGCTGATAATATTTGGACTTTGTACTTTGATGGTTCAAAAACACAGGATGGTTCTGGATCTGGTTACATTCTCATAGGCCCACATAACAAGAAGTACATCCTGTCATGTCATTTGGAGTTCAAGTGCACAAATAATATTGTAAAATATGAAGCACTTGTTCTTGGGTTAAAGAAATCCCTTGACCTAAAGGCAGAACTGCTCAAGGTAATTGGTGACTCAGAAGTGATTGCTTGCCAGGTATGGAACACTACCCACTATGTTTCACTAAGTTTAAAAAACTACCAATAGAAGATATGCCAACTTATTACATATTCTAAATTTTTTAATATTATTTATGTTCCTAGAATTATAAATGTTGTATTTGATACATTAGCTAATGTAGTCGCTAGAATGTCGCCTTTGAAAAACAAAATTCTATAAAGAATATATATATAACATTTGTTCTTGATAACATAAGTAGTTTTCGTGTTTTCAATGATGAACAACAAATACTACATTTTATGGTTGGCGTGGACATGTTCAAGGATGAAACCATCGTAGAAGATGAGCACGACAAGGCTTTGCAGGAAACAGTTGATGCAATGAAAGAAAATACTATGGCTTAAGGTGTATTATCCTTGGAAAAATTATATGACTTTCAAAACTGATTTAGAGGACCAACCAATACTAAGACTCAGATCTCAAAGCTGTCATTTGAACAAGTCAACCTAGGAACTCAATATGATTTGAAATATGTAAACCTCGGTACATGTTGTTCTCCACAAGAACGACAAGCATCCATACTCTTGTTAAAACAATATCGAGATGTGTTTGCATGAACCTGCAATGATTTGAAGACATATGAAACTTGTATTATCTAGCATGTCATTCCCATTAAATAAGGGGTAAAACATTTTCAACAAAAGCTAAGGAAATGTCATCCAACGCTAAACCCCTAATCCAAAAAGAATTAAGGAAGTTGTTGGATGATTAGATCATTTTTAAGGTTGGACATTCTACTTTCGTTTAAAATTTGGTCTCTGTCAGGAATAATTATAGTGAGATAAGATAGTGTGTCGACTTTCGAAACCTCAATTAGACATCAGAAAAATATAATTATCCAATGCCATATATGGAACAAATCCTCCAAACAATATCTGGGTCTGAGGTGTTCTCGCTACTAGATGTTTTTTTTGCAACAATAAAGTGCTAGTGGAAGAACTAGGCCACCTCAAAACCACTTTCAAGACCAAGTGGGGAACATTCTCCTTTAACTGCATGCCATTTAGGCTTATCAATCCCAACACTACATTTCAAAGAGAAATGGACATTGTTTCCTTGGCCTCATTGGCCAAAGCATAGCAGTTTATCTAGATGATGTAAATGTATTCTCTAAAAGAAGATCAGCCCATGTGAGCCATATAAAAGAAATATTTGAGTGATATTGTAAGTACTGGATTTATCTTAATCCCAAGAAAATCATCTTCAGTATTTCAGAAGGCACTCTCTTAGGACACATCATTTCCTAGAGTGGAATTAAAGTTTATCAAGAAAGGGTCAAAGCTACAACTCATATCATGTTCCCTGTAAACAATAAGGCTATGCAATATTTATTAGGGAAGATTAAATTCCTGCGCAAGTTGATCTCTGACTATGCTTAGATAGTTAACCCCTTACAATAGATTCTAAAGAAATATGTAGTCTATAAGTGGTACAAAAGTGAAAATGAAGTTTTTTCTCATATTAAACAAGTTGTTGTTGATGCGCTTGCATTGTTTAGTCTTAATTATGGAAAGGATTTCCTGCTTCATACTTTCATCTCAGATTCTTCAATTGCAATCGTATTGACATAAAATTATTTTGAAGGAAACAAACGACTTATTTCTTTCATGGTTTTTGTCTTATAGGGATCAGAGATAAACTATCCCATCATTGATAAACAAGTGTATGTTGTATATTAGGAATTCAAGCATTTCATGCCCTACCTCCTTAAGGATCACACAATTGTATATGTGCCTCATCCAACTATCAAAATTCTCTTTGTGCAAGAGGAGATGGATGAGAATATGGCAAATTATATGACCTGTTTGCAATAATATGAAATGGAGTTTAAGTCAGTTCATACCATTAAGGGTCATGGCCCATGTCGACTTACAGCCAAAGCAAGAGATGTCACAGATAAAGATCTATCAGGATGGGAATAAAGATGTATAATGTTGAACAAGTTCCCTAGACAAGCTCAACAATTCCATGGTATTCAGGCATACGAGAATTCTTATATCACGACACCTTTCCCACACATTTAACAAATAAACAAAAGAAGGAAATTTGCCTTAAAGTTCTATCCTCTCATCTTGTTCATGTATTTATTTTTAGAAAGCACCACAATGGTGCCTTGTTAATATTCCTAGAGCATCAAGACACAAAGAAGGTATTAATATATTTGCATGATGGATCAGTAGGTGGGCAAGAGAAAATTTTAAGGATGGAAAATTATCGTGAAGTTTAAAAACATTGGTGAATCTCACTAGTCCCTAAAATGAAAACTATAAAATGTTTATTGATGTATTTGTAAAATTATTAAATTTTATAATGATTTTATATATGTTCTATATATAATGTTGGCGATTTTTAAGGTAAAATAATTTTATATTGTAAAATTTGGGCGAATCATTTTTATAAAAAATGGAAATTTCCAAATCTTGTTTTGGGAAAAATCATGAAAAATTAGCCCACGTGCAAATATTAGCTCCTAAAATTTTCCATGAGGTGGAAATTATGTCAGCGATACAACTGCACATAAATTAATGAGGGTTGGTTATTATTGGCCCACCTTATTCAAGGACACTCATGTTTATGTTTGTAATTGCCCAACTTGTCAGAGATGTGCTAGTTGAGACTAGAAGTGGGTCACCCCACTACTACTAGTATCAGTTGAGGAACCTCTCCAATAGTTGGGACTAGACATTATTCGAAATATTTCCGCACTCATCAAAGCAACACCGATACATCTTGAAAACAAAATATTATTTTACTCAGTGGATAGAAACAATTCCTTTAAGGCAAGTTAACGATTAGGAAACCATCCAATTCCTAAAGAAAAATATTATAAACAAGTTTGGCATTCTGACGTCTCATTCCTTTGATAATGTGACTTATTTTTCTTCATTGAAAATTTACGAGTTCACATTATAAAATGGAATTGTATTAAAACATGCATCAAACTGCTATTCACATGGGAATGGTTTAGCAGAAGCAACAAACAAAGATTTCATTCACAAATTTTTTAAAAAAAATGATTTCTCCAATAAAAGGAACTAGTACAATGCTTTGGTAAACGCATCACGGGTTGACCATGTAAAACCTAAAAATTCTCTCGAAAACTCTCCATACTTCTTGGTATATGGTAAAGAAGTTATCTTACTTATTAACCTATATCTCCTAGCCTTACAACTCTCCTAATAGTCCCAAGGCAGGCCGTGCATTCTAGTTCAAAGTAGGATATATAATTTGCTTAAACTTGAGGAAGAAAGGCTCAAATATAAATAAATATTTATCGTACACCAAAACCATATTAAGTGTTGGTTCAATAAGAAATATGTAGGGATTAGGAGTTTTGATATGAGTGATTTAGTATTGAAGTGGGATAATGAACACAAAGAGAAAGGAAGAAAAACGAAGTTCTAATCTCTGTGGATAGGCCCCTACACCATCGAAGAGAAACTCAGTCATAATGCTTTCAAGCTGAAATATTTAGATAGGAGGACTGACCCTCTTCCCATCAATGATCGATATTTTAAGCAATATTTCCAGTAGCAGCTCTAAGTTGTGTTTCCTATACAATAATTTCTTTATCATTTGTTTTCGGTCTTGTGTTTATTATGTCAAGACATGTCCTGTCTCATATCGTGGTTTGGTCATTGTACATAAATGATACCTTGTGTGAAAGAGTGCACGGCTCAGAAAGGATTTGTGGTGAAATAAAGAGGAAATATGGCAAGCACAATGCCTGGATATCTATTATTTCTTCTTTGTTTGGGAAGATGCCATATGTTGAGCTAAGTCTAAATGGAAAATACAATACATCTTAGAAGAAAAGCTTGAGAGAACCTATCCGAGGTTATATTAACACTTCTCTGAAGGGGTAACCTATTATGCTCTCAATAAGTCAGGATCCCTCTTCTGCCTACTGAAATAATAGGTACGAAGCACATTCCTATTAAATAAATAAATAAAGGGTGAAAGAAGATAAAGGCTTCTTGCGCAAGGAGGTGAAGCAAGTGACTTAATAGTGGTATTGTTCAGGCTTGCTGACAATGAAGAAACACTTTTGATGCTGTAGTGACTCCACCGAGGTATTGTACATGCCTGGTGGCAGCGAAGCAACACCATAGATGAAACTCATACTCTAAATATCTTAAACTCATTGTGCATATTACCCTTTCCTAGATTGAAACAAATTATGATATGACATATATGTTGTGTGCTTGAACCAACTAAAATGGAAGAAAGGTGCTATGTATACAACCTGGTTGATAGGGGAATTCAAGGAAATATAATTTTGAATCAATAATTCATGAAGGACTAACCCTTTAACTTAAAATATATTCCCAAGTAGAGAATTTGAAGTTCGTCTACTGTGTTTCCAAGTGTTTTCACTGCTACAACACCATCCAAAACTTTAATGCATTCAAATTTTGGAGCCTACTAAATTGGCGTATCAAGTATTCATTTGGTTTTCAAGTGTGTTTCAAGTGTTCTTGATCATTCCTAAGTGTCTTCTCAACATTTATAACATATTTAGCGCACTCCATGGTTACAATACCATTTTTTGTCGTAAAACGACACTTTTGGTTGCAGTCGCACATACTTTTTTTATTGTACTTGGGGAGTGTTTGTAAATTGGCGCTTTGATGTGAATTTTTCATTTTTTTCCTTTGTTTAAGTTTTATTGATGATTTGATATGTATCACACTTTATTTTACATCTAAACGCATTGTTTTTTACCCTTGTTTTACCTTTCAAACTTAGACAGATTTTGGTTGCACAAGCTAGCCCACTAGGACTAGGAGAGCATAAAAGTGCACTCTAAAGCCTTATTCAGACTCCTTACTTGTTCTAAAGTGTGCCTTGCACCCTCCAAGTGCACATAGTGCACTCCCAATCATCATTATGCTTCATTGATCTGAACTACGCTCAGAAAAATCAAGTCTTCCTCTACAGGCACTCCTTCGACTCAAAGAATTGTGTGCTTCATGAGCGCATGAGTGCCCCTTGAACCAAAAAAGGATTCCCCCTTTGAGATTCGACTATAATCCATGCAAAATCCTTGGCTCCCTTGAGTGCACAACACACTTGGGAAGGTCAAAGTTTCATCCTCACTTGCACCCTACGCCCTCTTGTCTTCTCTTAAGCACATAGCGCTCTTCGAAAGGTCGAATCTTCATCCTTTCAACCTTCGATAGTGAACCCTGCACCATCCTTGTTTCTCTTTATTGCATAGTTCACTTTTGAAGCCTCATTAACCTTCCTTTGTCCTTCAACTTCCTCTATCTAGTTGAGCGCACAAGTGCATCTTGAAGCCTCTAAGCATACAAATTTCCCGCCTTAGTAGTGTGCCCTGCACCCAGAAGTCTCTATTGTTCCTCTCAAGCATAGTATTGAGCCATGGACAAAAAATATACATGAAACATGTTATAATCGGAGATTTTTCAAACTGATGTTTTCTTTCCATGAGTGATTTCATTTGTAGGTATTCCATAATAGCATGGAAAAGATGCATGAAGAGATTAAAGGTTAGTGAAAGGAAGCATTCAAGAACAAAGAACAATAGATGAGACAAAATGAAGAACATTGAAATCTTGATGATCAAAGCAACTCAAAAGACTCCATATGATAAACATCCCTTTGGAGGGTGAAAACATCAACAACATAGAATTTTCATACAAGATTAAATATATAAGTGGCATCATTGTCACCTATCAAGAAAGTCCATGTCATTAGTCACTATGAGTCACATGTAATTCCAAAAGTCATTTAGAATTCCAAGAGTTATATCGAAGTAGAAAGGTCATAGAAGTTGAAAATTCATATGATAAACTCAAGATTCATGAGGATGTGAAAGGTCATGTGTCAAGTAATAAAAGGGGCCTTATTACTCAAGCAAAATACTTTTCACCTTGGCTTCTCCCATAAGGCATTAGAGAGATAGAGATAATACTTTTGGGGAGAAAGTAGTGGCTATAAAACTCCACTATTGGAGCTAGTGATGTTCATTGTACTCATGTATCTTGGAACTTTTGCTAGTTAATACTTGAAGTCATTTGGCCAACACATTTTTATGCATGGATCATGGATGTTTTGAGAATTTTCTTCTAATTCTTCCGGTTTATGTTGGCTCTCATATGTACTAAAGTAATTGAGATATTTTGGTGACTTTGGTACTAAACTTGTTGGAAATGTGTTGTGATGATTTTAATGATCGTAGCATATATGTGAACTATTTCACTTGATGTCTAAAAATTATTCCTTGTTTATATGCGTGCGTCTCTACTATATTAGTACTATTATATATCCCTTAGGGCTCACTTTTTATTTCTTCCAATAAAAGAACCTTGATACATTTACAATCGAACATTCCACAAGGCACACTCTCTTTCTCATTCAAAAGCACATGCACACTACTATGTCATGCTAACTACTTAAGCCAAGGAAAATATCTAAGTAAATGGTATTTATACCATATTTTTGGATGGTACTCCTACACCAAATGGTTTGAGGTATAATTGGTACCTCATATCAGGGAGATCCCTTTTATGTTGGTGGGTTCCAACACAGTCAACATTTTGGTGCTAGAAGGAGGGTAGCCAGTTTTTTATGGATGATAAATCATCACATCCCAATCATTCATCTTCTGTAAAAGGTAGTAATATCCTGAGAACTACCCCATCTCCTATTCCTGAGGTAGAGGGTCTTCTCAACCTGGTTTAGAGTTACACTATGAAGTTACCTATGAGCAACTTTGTGAAATTCGACCTATTACTCGCCAATTTGTGAAATCTATCATCGATTTGCTTCTTGATGCTCACATTATTTCTCATCATCCCAGGAAGAAAGAAAAAACTTGTACTGGTGTATTGGTCACATTGGTGGAAGATTTAGTATTTTCCACTCTTTATAAATTAGCAGTAATCAAAAGATGCAGTCCTACAAGAGCCACTTCCACCTATCCATGAAGAGTACGAGGAAGAACTTTTATCTTTCTGATTAAAAACAACAGACAAATAATTTTGAGTTTAAAAATGAATTGAATGTTGAAGGTTAAGGCTCATCAAATTTAGAAAAGGAGGAGGAACAAGGAGACATAGACATGGATGATCACGACCTAGATTGGATGGCTTAAGGGCAAGTCGATATTCTGGATAACATTCATAAAATTCCTATACATCCAGAGAATTTGCTATCAAAGTTTGATTCTTTCAAGAAGAATAAGGCAGAGGATCATATTGATGATTTCTACATGCATCTACAAATGTTAGAGGTACGATACGATGATTTTTCTTATAGGTTTTTTCCTTTCACTCTAGGAGGTAGACAAACAACATGGTATCATAGTTTTCCTAGTAATTAAATCCATGGTTGGAGGGAGTTTAAGAATTTTTTTTTGGAGAAATTCATCAATGATAAGAATCCCGCCACGTTATTAAAAGAGGTCGAAAATAATAAGATTGGGGAAAAGGAGAATGTCAAATATTTCAATAAAAATTTCAATCGTATATTGAACAAGTTCCCCCCAAACACGCAACCACTCGATTCTAATACTATAGATTGGTATAAAATTTCCTTACTAACAAACATTGATGATTTTTTTAAGAGAGTTTAAAATGATATGCTGCCTTTAAAATTTGCAGAAGCAATCTCTGTGGAGAAGGACTTGCATGCCATTGGAGCAATTAATGATGATGAAGAATCTAAAGAATCCAAGGATACTGGAAATAAGTATCAACCTTTTTCAAGTAAGGCTAAATAAAAGGACTCTATCAATATTGAAAACTTGATCAAATATTTAAAGGCACTCACTAATGAAGTTTCATAATTAAAGAGAAATTCAAGTGAGACTTCTACTAGTAGAAATTCCCCTTAGTCTTTCCTATTCAGAAGGAATAACAAAAATCAGCCGAATAAATCTTCCTAGAGCTCAAACGTTGTGTTGAATTTTGAAAATTAAAGCATAGATAACTATTATCCTTCCATCAAGAATGGCATTCAGAGAAAAATTTCCCATAGTGGAACCACAACATGAACACTCTGGATTTCCATATTTTTGATACTCTACTAGTAGATGAGTATTTTGAGAAGACAAAAGAAACAAATGAGCCTATTGCAGTTGAGGAAAGCATGGGTATTGGACATTCAGTTAATAATTTTGATTTAATTCTAAATATTGTTAAGAAAAGAGTTGAAGAACCACCTCAATGTGATCCCCCCCCCCCAAAAAAAAAACAAACTAGTCGTTATAGTTTTAGGAGCAAAGGGCCCATTTCTGAACAAGAAGTGATGAGACAAAAACTGAGGGAGAATTTTTTAAGAAGTATCTCATTGCCAACCAATCCTGCTCTACACACCTTGTTATCACTCCATAATTTCCTAAGGTTGTACAAGAAATTCTAGAGGTAACCACAGAACCACTTTTAAGTTTAGAAGCTATCCCTTCTAAACTCAGAGAGGGATCTCTCTGTCAAATATAATTGTGTTGATTTTATAATTTTAGGCTAGAAGTTCAGAGTTTTATTTTTAAATTGTTCTGGTTTGAACAACAATGGAAAGCCATTGGGAAAATGGAGTCAATGAAACTTTAAGTTTATTAATTGCAGAAATAACAGAAAATTTTAACATAGCAAGGTAGGAAGACTTATTAGATCTAAAAATCTTTGTGATATGGTGAATAAGGAAAGATTAAGGATCCATTTAACATAGAGCAGTTAAGAATTATATCGTTTAACTGTAGTGGAAAACATTAATTTTGTTCAAAAGCCAGAATTGAGTGTACTTAAACAAATTCAAATTCTTATTTTTCTTAGAACAAAATAGATAAGATAAATATATGAATTAATAGAAAAATAAAACACATTAATAGGATAAATTAACATCACCAACAAGTTTGGCATAAGAATCCTGAAAAGCTTTCTGTATTACTTAAATTTGTCCACTTGAGCTCAAGGAACAACTTTACATTCAATGGTCTATTTTTTCATACAAATCCCAACAATAATACTTAGAATTTGGAAGTATTTATACAAAACTTATCAAAAAATATCATGAGTGAAAATCTCAATATATTTTACAAAATATCAAAAATTTCTTTACAAAGATAGAAAAAACTTAAGTATGAGGGGTTTCCGCAGTGCATTATATTAGATATCATTTTTGGGATTCAACTGCATTAAGTAAGTCATTCATCTATGACCATTTTCATGAGAGGTAGTCGTAATTGATTAATTTCTCATGATTTTTGAATAATCCACTTAGCACTCATTGCATCGGGTGATGCTCACAGGGGTGAAGAAGTGGGATTGAAACTAGTGAAATGAATCACATAGCATCAATCATCACTTCCGAGGCTTGCACCCGGTAACTAGGACTTTCCGGAAGGTCACCCATCCCAAAACTCCTTTGGCTCAAGCGAGCTTAACTGTGAAGTTTTCCCCACAATCAAGCCCACTTAGCTTGCTACCCCATTTGCAAAACCTTAGCAAGTATTGTGCCTCATGAACCATTCAAGAAGAGATCCCTTTACTCTTTGTATTTTAAGTATGAGGGGTTTCCGCAGTGCATTATATTAGATATCATTTTTGGGATTCAACTGCGTTAATTAAGTCATTCATCTATGACCATTTTCATGAGAGGTAGTCATAACTGATTAATTTCTCATGATTTTTGAATAATCCACTTAGCACTCATTGCATCAGGTGATGCTCACAAGGGTGAAGAAGTGGGATTGAAACTAGTGAAATGAATCACATAGCATCAATCATCACTTACGGGGCTTGCACCCACTTCAATCCCACTTCTTCACCCCTGTGAGCATCACCTGATGCAATGAGTGCTAAGTGGATTATTCAAAAATCATGAAGTGTCGATTCGATCGTAGTAGTCATAGATAATTAGTTACTAACTGGGTTGAATCAGAGGCAACTGTGTGAAAACAACTTATTAGAAATATGTAACTGATGTGGTTGTTGTCTCTATTCTCGAGGATGGTTGTTGATGACTGGACATCAAAAAGTGTTGCATTTTTGCCTTGTTGTTGGAGGTGAAATTGTTTTACCCTATAAATTCACATAACTTCTCCCATCGGTCTTAACTTTGGATAGAAAATTTTTCAACTTTCTATATGTCTCATCTACATCAGTATACTTTTGGAAGGTAGGATTTATGAAAAAAAAGTTTTTTACCTCATGATTGATGAATAATTCAAATTCTATAGCCTCCATGAATTCCTTCCCTGCGATGTTCCCTCTTATACCTGCAAATTTTTATTTATCTCGAATAATATTGCATAATTTATCCTGATAGTATTTTGGGTTGATTAGCTTGTCTCCCATCCCGATTAACCCTCGTAGTCCTTTTATATTTCGTACATGAAAATTTTTATGGAATATTTGAACGTTGGATTCCAGATTGTTATAATTATTATCGAGCTGCAACATAAGGTTCATTTTAGTATGCATCATTTTTACCTCCAAGATGGTTTTTGTCCTAAATCTGTCTTTACCTTCTTCACCACTTATTTGGATCTGTGTATCAATTCCTCTCACTCAAAAATAATTTGGATGGAAGGCCATATTTCAGTGATGGATTCATTGGTCTCTATCCATATACTTTCTTTTCCCTGTGCTAAAATTTATTCCGTTGGTAATTCACTTTCCAATTGTTCAACCCTCTGAGTGAGTCTATGAAATTTTTGCAATTTTTCTACATATGAAGTATCTATTTTTAATTTCTTTTCTTGCAGAATCTTAAGCTAAGTCTTTAATTTTTCAATTTCTCTCCCTTGAATGGACAAATTTCCCATGGCTTTGACCAACTCACTTGAAGGATTTTTGTTTTGTGCTTGTGTTGACTTTGATGTAGATGCCCTTGGTGTTTTTGCAACTGAAATTGGGATTGTTGTCAGTGGGACTATAGAAAACTATGATGACTGCTCCTTTTCCTTGAGCAACTTTTCCATTTCCACTTCCATGTCTCTGATTTGGTTGTTCAGTTCAGTTATTATCTTGAACGTGTCTTCTTTCTGTTTTTCTATTTCTCCAACTTCCTTGGCCTATGGATATTTTGTAGCGGGTAGCTTGAGTTGCTTTCCTAATGTTGTTATATCAACATTATTTCTCCTCAAAATTTCTTCTATTTCTTTTACATCACGGGGATTATAACCCAACTTGATCACCAAGTATTCTAGTGATTTGATCTTGGTATCCCTGGCCAAGGATGAAATCCTCTCAAGATTTAATTGTGTTTGAATGTTGCTGACTGAGACTTTTAGTCTGGAGGCTGAATTGGAGGCATTAGTTAAATTAGAGTACATAATTTCACTAGTTTTCTTATGCATATCCATTTGGTCAATTGGATGAATCTGTTGTGCATCAAAGGAAAATTTGGATTCTTTGTAATATGTTGGAGTCTTTGGCACTGGAACTTATACTTAATGGAATGCAATCTTAATTTTCCCTTTCTTTGTATCAAAGGCTGAAAGAATCCTGTGTTGTGAGGTAGTTTTTTTCTTCTAGAATTGGGTGTATGTGGTTAATTTTAGCATTTCATTCTTCTGTTTGATTGCTTTATATTTGGAAAAATGTTTGGATCAGCTATGTCTTGATCAAATTATGTTGTCTGAGCTATATCTATTGGATCTTTGGAGGTTCAAGAAGAGGGAGATCCTATGAAAAATGTCATCTTCCCTTGTAGAAACATGAGGACCTGTCATAATTATGGTTTCTTTTTCTTTACCTCCCTGTTGAAAATTGGTCTGAGTTAGTTTTCTTCTTTTTCTTATATATTAGAAATTATTTGGATCTAATTTATATCACCGGAGAAGACTCCTCTTCCCTTATCCTTTTCTCCTGTTTCTCTTGAGGTGTAGGGGTTTGAGAGGTAGTTGTGGAAATGACTTGTTCTTCAGCTTCCTGCAATGTGTTCTCTTCCCACTTACTCTGGTTCATAAACTGTTCTATCTATGGCCTTGGAGTTTGGGTGTAAGGATTGGTCCTTTGCTCCACTCTCAACTTGGAAATGTGGCTGAAAGGATTATAAGACCTATAGAAACTTAATTTCAAATTCATTTGCTTCAGGAGAAAATCTGCCTCTTTACCTGCTTTTCTGGTATTGCAAAACAAATTATCCAACCTGAGCCTTGATCTTGAACTGTGATTTCTTTTTAGCTATAAAAAACTGTAATTAATACATGTGTATCATTTTCCTTATGTATTCCAATGATAAAATTTTCGCAGGAACAAATTTTGGAAGCCTGTAGGGTGGTAATTCACACCCATAAACCTTGATCTCAGTATAATTTTGGTATAAATAACAATCCACTGTCTTTATTTGGTCACTAAGATGCAAAAATATTTGAATATATGATCCTACTTTAGGTTATATATCACTATTTATCAGACAAATCACTGTGTAAATAAATTGATCCACATGATATACAAAGGTAAAATAAGTGGAGTTTCTCCTCACCAAGGAAGTCCAATGGATGAATGATAGTGAATTACCCTGCTCATCCAACTTCTACAAAGAGAATGAAAACATGGCTGTTTGATGATAAATAAACAAATAAACTAAAATTGATGTATACTTGAAGGCCCCCTCAATAGGAAACTTTATAAATTGGTCACACATTGCATTTGCAATGAACTCACTGTAGTTGAAAATAATAGTTTTTTCACCAGTTGTAAAAACTCACAAAAAACATACAATAGCCTCATCGATCCACTGGTCATAATGGTAACCGATTATACATTAAATGATGGAAATTATGTGCTTAGTCATATATGGGAACATGGAGGATGAATATGGAGAGTTTTTCTTGGTTAATTATGCATCCTCTGGGAGGAAAACTTCAAAAAATTTGGCTCTCTGTGGGAAGATCAGATTTTTGTAGAGTTTTATGAGAGAATATACTGATAGTGGTTTTAGGGAGACATGAGTTTTTAATTGCAGCATTTTTTAAATGGATTCAATAGTTATGGTGATCATAACTTCACCATTTTGGTTGAAAATTTCTCTCTGGATGTGTGCATATATTTTATGGCACCGGGATATTAGTTTTGGAAATTGGTGAATCTGTGGGAACATGAATTGGGCAGGGATGATTCCCACAAGCTCAATTCATCACTGAGGTCTAAATAATTTTTCTTCAACCAACTATGAATTTCGAACATTTCGAATTCACAAATGGTTTCAAAAATTTATACTGTAGGTCGACTAGTGGTAGGTGGTCAAGGTCGATGGCAGGGGGCAGGATATAATTTTCTTCGGGAGTCTTAGCTTTGTTCTTGGGGGTCTTGTCTTTATGTTTCATTGTCAAAATAGAAGGAGTGAGAACGCTAGGATTACATAAGAGGTACTTGAAAGTTAGATGATGAAGTGGGGTCGTTGATGGTGGTATGATTGTAGTAGATTGACAATTGACTAGATGTTGGGACAATGTGGAGCACTGGAAATTTTGTCTGGTCATGAAAACAATGAGGAAGGGATTTAAATGGTTTTATAGTGATTTATATATAAATTTTATGGATTACCATTGTGTTTTACCATTTAAACCAGAGTGGGTCCATTGTCGTGGGATTGGGAAACATTAATCGGTATAGTGGTTGGCTAACTTGGACGAGAGAGTGCCAGGTGGCAACTTGTGATTGGGAGAGGGAATGATAACAAAAAACCGTTTGACGCAAGGGAAGTGGGGGAGTGGGGTCCGCAGAAATGAGGTGGTGGATGATGAGTGGATGAGGATGGACCATGGCAGGAGGCAATGGTGGGGTCGAGAGTCGTCGTGGCAGGCACTTATTGGTGGGGGAGTAACGGAGTCTGTGGTCAACGGGTTGAGACTTTTCGAAGGGGGTGAAAACTCCTGTGGCGCTGCCATGTTACTTGGTAGGCCCCTTCATTTCGTACCCCCCTCGTGAATAAATCATGAAAGAGCTTGAGGGGGCCTGAAATCAATCCCCCATCATTGATCTGGGCAGGGTGAATCTCGGTCGTTGAAACATTTTTAATTTTTAATACACAGCATAAAATATGATATTCTAACTATTAGCACTGCAATTTTTCAAAAAATTTCAAAGTTTGGTCATCATTGTAAGTTGTGTCTTTGATCCTCTCTTGTCTCCTAATCTATGGTTGAAGGACCTAGAGGGTTAAAATGTATTAGTTTTTATCATTTTTAAACCAAAATCCAAAATAATTTTGAGTCCAATAGTTTGTTTGTGTCATCGAGTTATTAGGGTAATTTTTCTTTTAATAAGTCTTTTAACTTCTTTGAGTAGTTAAGGTCATTGGTTTAGCTTAAGAAGTCTTATTCATTCACCATGATATTTCTATCTAGGGTTAAATACAAAATGTCAAAGTCATCAGTTGTGTTAGGAATAACACAAGAATAATTATCTTTCCTACAGAGGAAATTATTTTCTTCAGAAAATCTGGTTTTACAAGCAACATAGAAATAGTTGCATTTTTCAAAAAAGTAGCTATTACCTACAAAATTTGTACAAGGAGATAAAAGAAGCATTACTCAGGTGAAACAAACACTTCTCTTTGAATATTGAAGGTCCGTTAAAATAAGAGGTATTACTCTGAAAAGGTGGCTATTTCTAATTGGAGGATTCATCAAAAGGAGGTTGGTTATTTTAATTGCTAAGGCTAATTAAAATCTAATGCTACTCATAATGTAATATTCCTAGATTAGCATGCAGCTAATTGGAATATTAATTTTTCTCTTGACATTTAATTAGATGAATAAATGGGTAGACAGGCCCATAAATCTCTTAAGTAGGCATAAAATCCCTCTTAATGTGAAAAGGAATCATATTCATAGCTGGATAAAACACCCTCATGTGTGAGCAAGGACTAATGTATGTGGACAAGGTCAAGTTTGAAAAAGTCAACAATGATGGTATGGGAGGAGTGGATCATCAATAGTAACGTAGAGTGAATGGGAGGAAGATTCCATGATGGTGGAAACCCTAATGAGTGGGACCCAAAGTGATAAGGCTCACATTTGTTTATAAGGAGGGCAAGGCATCCATACTGAGGGAGGTGATTGATTATTTATTTTATGGTCTGCATGACTATTGTTCATTCTTCAGCTGTTTAGTTGAGATTGTTGTGTTGTTTAGCACCAGGTGTTCTCGAGTGGGAATCCCATATCTTTTCTTGAGAGGCCTCTTTGGGGAGCATTGCACTTCATTTCCACTATCAGGTTAAGGCCAATATTCAGTCTTCAGCTACAGTGCAATTTTTGCAGAGTATTGTGTTGTGTTGCAGGGTGTTGTAGTGGAGGGTTGAGAAACCCACTTCCGGAGCTAGTTTGTCATAGGAGGAAGGATTCCTCCTCTTGGGAGATCATACAGGGGGATTCTTGAGCATATTTAATATCTTGGCACTAGGCCAACATAGTCCCCATCATCTACAATAGTTTCCCTCTTTGACTGCATTTTTTCAGTGAACATTTGTAGTGGAGGTTTCAATGCTTGATTTGGAGGGTGATATATTTAGTGTTAGGATCAACCTTTCACTTGAAGGACCTATTGGAGGAGATATATTCATTATATATCATCTACATCCATATTCATCCAGTTATTTAGTTGCAGCTGCAATTTAGCCCTAGGGCTACATTCCGACATTTTGGTATTTTTGTATATTTCAGGAAACCCTTCCCGAGTTGTCTTAAAAATGTGTTTGGGAGCATAGATCTCTATTCCCGACATTATTTGAGCCCTATAACTTTAGATATATGTATTGAAATTTTATAACAAAAATTATATCTAATAAAACTACGTTGTCATATCCTTGGTTATTTTTTGTGTAGCAGGGTTCTTTATATTTCATGTACATGTTCTCTTGAGGCTAGTTTTTCCAAGCTTCAGTGACTATTTCCTCAAGGACTTGTATACATTTTGTTCATATGATATTAATGTGATGGCTATATGATATTCTTACATTACATGTGTTGATTTTTCACTGCTATTTCCATTATTGTTTTCATGTATTGTTTCTTTCCCATTTGGGAATATTACAGTGGTATCAAAGCATAATCTTGGCTCAGCCTATGAGTTTCAAGAAATATTCTATAAGAAGAAGAAGAGAAGAAAAATAGGTCTAAATTTATGGAAGGAATGAGCTTTGTCTCATCACTTTTCAGATCTATGAAGAACCTCTCCAAGGAGGTCAAGCAGATGAAAGAGGAGAGATGCAATGAAACCTTTAAAGGGTTTCAAGAAAAGGAAGGTCCATGTACTTCCTATCATCATAAGAAAGAATCTATGTTGTGTAGAACTCCAAAGCAATACAATATACCCTTCTCTTTTGAGGAAGAATACAAGAGGCATGGAGATGGGGGGCACTTGGAACATGAGATTCTAAGTGGATACCTGGCAAAATATAAGTCTCAACCTAGAGCTTTCAAGGAGACTCTAACTCTCCCACAGTTCATTCAGCTCGAAGAAGAAAGGAGACCTTGCAGCAATAGGAAAATAAAGGGCAATAGATTTCTATTGTCTACCTTTTATGGGTCATCCACATGTACAACAAGGGATTGGGGAATGAAGTTGGATGCATTCTTCCTACTACATCGAGTGGTAGAAAGAGAAGTTGTTGAGATTGCAACGCTGCACCTTGAGGGTGAAGCAAACATTTGGTGGTTCAGCCATTTGAGTAATGCAAGAGTGACTGCATTTTTACTCAAAGGTTGATCAAGAAATTTGACAAGAAGAAATCAGAAGAGAAGAGGCCTTCACCACCACTTGCTGCAGGATCACTTGCATTAGGAGAAAGAACACTTGCACCTTTGCAAAGTGGTCTTGATCTCTTGACATTTAGAGCCCCACGCACTATTCTGGAGATGCATGAGGAGGAGGAGACTTGTACCAGCACTGATACAGACATAGAGGAGCAACCATCATCATTAGTAGTTGGGAAATTTATCACACTGGAGGAAGGAACCCTTGTAGCAGTACAAGATGTTCCCAAGCTTTACCAAGGTATGCATATGTTTCCACTTTCTGTAATTTCAACACATCTTATGGAGGGTTGTGGGAATATGCCATTGCATGACCAAGGGTCAAAGCATATTGCTAATTTGGAGCAGTAGACTATCACTGCGCTGAGTAGCCATGAGTTGTTCAAGGAGGGGATAAACAATCATCATAGTTATTCATTATTGAGATGCACATAACTCCTGGGGTTGTCATGTGGATTCTTTGAGGATAGGATGAGCATTGTCCTAAACAACCCAATGCAGAACCATATGTTCAGCATTAGGCATGAGCATGAGACAACAAAAACACCATTATGGAGATCAGCAACACTGTCATTGATCAACAGTGATGAGTTAGGGGCCAAAATATTATTAGAGCATTCTGATGACCATTACACTTGTGTGACATTGGATGAACAGGTGATTGATGAGAGATATCTTATCTTTAATTATTGTGATGGATCTTTCTTGATAAGCATTGTACAGCTCAGTGAGAAGACTTTGCCTTCAACATACTTGGATTCTTATGGATTCAATATAGTCATTGGTGAGTGGTATTCACTTGGAGATCTCCAAGAGGTTTCATTTCAACATCCAATGAAATGAAAAGATAGAAATATGATTTGGGAGAAGGATGTTCTCCATTGGAGGAGTACCAAGATGGAGCATGGTAGGAGACACCCACATTTGGATGAAGGGGTGTGGATGGTAAGAAAGAATTTGGTGAGTCACCTTCATATCTATGACACAGGGCAGCAGGATGCATGGCTGCGTTGGCTACTCTTGAGAGAGTTTGGCCATCATGTGACATATTCTTATTCTAAGGGTATGTTGGTGGGTGTAACTTGGCTTGGCACTTGCATCATATGTCAGCAAGGAGTTTGTTTGCATTGTGTTGATATGACATTATTCATGTTAATCATCGTATTTTCACCTCGGGATTGGCATGATGGAGGTGTGAGGGGGCAGCAAGAGCTATTGTTGCTTTGGCTACTCTTGGGAGAGTGTGGGCAGAATTTCTCCCATACTTGGCATGATATTTCAAGAGAAAGGGATGGCACAATCAAAGTGCAAAGAGGCTACCCTTCAACATTGGAGGATCGGGAGGTACTTCCACATAGGAAGGAGAATCCCACACATAGCAGCATGATCGTGGATTAATTTCGCATATGGCATGTCAAAGAATGGAGTCATAGAGTGGCAAGAGCCTTATCACTAAGGCCAACAACGTTGTCACTTGGGAGTATGTATCTATTGATGGATTGTTCCAAGGGGAGTATGCATCCCTTCATTTTTCAGATCCTTATGAGGAGATTCTCTTGGGAGGGCTCATCTATGGACCTCACTTTTAGCCTACTCACAATGCATGGTAAGAAATGTATTTCTATACTTATTGATCATTTCATAAATTATTTTCATTATCTCACCATCTATGTACAGTGCATTGTTCCATAAGGGGGCAAGGTTACTTTTGGATTTCATGATCAATTAGAACTAACATTTATGATGGAGGTAGCCCTTCTTTGCATGACTTTGGGAAAGTATGGTGTTATTTTTATTGTGCTAAGCTGATATATAATGCCATTTACTACCTCATAGTAGACAAGAAAACATGCACAACTAGCAACTTTTTGGGAGACAACTTGCCACATGATGTTCTAAAACAACAGTTGGTAAAACTGCATTGTATCCACTAGAGAAACCATTGGAACCATCCAAAATTTCACATAACCTTCAACATTTTTATGATTTGGATGCCATATGGTGATGATGTACCATTCACTTTGTATGGGATGGTTTGGGCCAACATGATTCATGACTCTATGGGGAGGATCTTTGAAAATCTAGTCTTCTTCTTGCCTCTAGAGGGAAACATTATTGCAACCCAAAATCAACAGCTACTCTACACTTATCATAAGTGGAGAGAGAGACAGAGTGGGGTAGGCCATTTTTTCTACCATTTTCAGTTATGCAGCCCACCTACATTGCAGGAGCCAAAGGTGGAGGATATTTTTCATGAGTTACCATTTTGGAGGGTGGCTCATTTTGTATGGATTATAGCTTGGGGATGGGAGGTTCACATGGGAATGATAATTCCAAACATATTTCAGATTCTATACCTCAAGACGGCCTCTAGACAACACATTTTTGCCTCCATGGGTGTTTTACTTCTACATGATGATAACTATTTGGGATGGTTACCAAAAGCTAACTTACTTACTTGGGAGGGGCAACTTGGAGATATATTGATATGACAACATCTTGTTCCTTGGAGGATTTTATCATATGAGTATGCTACAGGAGGAGAAGAGGAGGCTCTTCAGTTCTATCCTTGCAGTTGCTTGATGACAAGCAACATTTGGGAGGGGAGGACTATAATATTCCTAAATTAGCATGCAGCTAATTGGAATATTAATTTTTCTCTTGACACTTAATTAGATGAATAAATGGGTAGGGAGGCCCATAAATCTCTTAAGTAGGCATAAAATCCCTCTTAATGTGAAAATAGATCATATTCATTGCTGGATAAAACACCCTCATGTGTGAACAGGGGCTATGTATTTGGACAAGGTCAAGTTTTACCAAGTCAACAATGTTGGTATGGGAGGAGTGGATCATCAATAGAGACAGTGCAGTGTGAATGGGAGGAAGATTTCATGATGGTGGAAACCCTAATGAGTGGGACCCAAGGTGAGAAGGCTCACATTTATTTATAAGGAGGGAAAGGCAGCCATAGTGAGGGAGGTCAATGATTATTGATTTTATGGTCTGCATGACTCTTTTGCATTCTTCACCTATTTAGTTGAAATTGATGTGTTGTTTAGCACCGGGTGTTCTCGAGTGGGAATCCCATATAATTTCTTGAGAGGCCTCTTGGGGAATCATTTCACTTCATTTCCACTATCAAGCTTAAGGCCAAGCTTTAGTCTTCAGCTACAATGCAGTTTCTGCAGAGTATTGTGTTGTGTTGTAGGGTGTTGCAGTGGAGGGTTGAGAAACCCACTTCCGGAGCTAGTTTTTCATAGGAGGAAGTATTCCTCCTCTTGGGAGATCAGCCAGGGGTATTCTTGAGAATATTTCAAATCTTGGCACCATACCAACATAGTCCCCATCATCTACAACACATTTTCCCTCTTTGACTGCTTTTTTTCAGTGAAAATTTGTAGTGGAGGTTTCAGTGCTTGATTTGGAGGGTGAGATCTTCAGTGTTAGGATCAGCCTTTCACTTGAAGGACCTATTGGAGGAGATATATTCATTATATATATAATCTACAACCATCTTCATCCATTTATTTAGTAGCAGCTGCTATTCATCCTTATGGCTGCATTTCGGCATTTTGGTATTTTTGTATATTTCAGGAACCCTTCCCAAGTTGTCTTGAAAATGTGTTTGGGAGCATAGATCTCTATTCCCGGCATTATTTGAGCCCTATAACTTCAGATCTATGTATTGACATTTTCCAGTAGTAGTTATATCTAATAAAATTGCGTTGTCATAGCCTTGGGTATTTTTTGTGTAGCAGGGTTCTTTATATTTCATGTACATGTTCTCTTGAGACTAGTTTTGCCAAGCTTGAGTGACTATTTCCTCAAGGACTTGTATACATTTTGCTGCTTTGATCTTAATGTGATGGCTGTATGATATTCTTACATTAAATGTGTTGATTTTTCACTGCTATTTCCATTATTGTGTTTATGTATTGTTGCTTTCCCATTTGGGAATATTACACATGAAGTGAAATGTATTAATGTTGAAGTACGCGTAGCTATTAGTTAATAATGTGATGGAGTGAAAGATTCAGTGGAATGAGTTGGCAGCAGAATTTAAATCTTTTTGGTTTCATTTCATTCCCTCTCACCATGATTTATGGCATGCAGAGCTCTGTTCCCATTTACCCTCGTGAAAGCTACAGCAAACCATTTTTTTTATCTTCCAGCTAAATAGTTTATTACCTTGTGCTAGCAGTTAGGGCTTCGTCGAGGTTTGTTGTTAATTTTCTTACATGTGTGCATTAGTGGTTAGGTTAAATATTAAAAACATGGGTCAGGGTGGTAAGGTGAACCGTTCAGAAACTGCTGATACCCGTTTTGTTGACCATCCTGCTAAGCCTCAGTTCCAAGAAGCAGGGTGGTATCAGTTTTTAAAGATTTTTTCAGGTGAAAATGTGGCAATGGCTCAGGAATTTGCTAATACTTTCGATGGAGAACAGGTCAAGCTAGGGTCTTGGACCTTCAAGATCACATATACTATCATTGCAAGGGCTACCCAAACACCAGCTACAGGTGAGTCCTATTACAAGAACAAAACTCTGCTTAAAGCTGATTCGAATCCATATATAAATATTGAACATGAAAATATTGGTTGGACCCCTACTATTCATATTTCATATTTTAGGCCTGAGTGGCAAGATGTTATTACCATTGTGTAGCGTTACATAACCTGTGAGGGTAGGTTTTCTACTGTGCATAAATACCAGATGAGGTTTCTAGCTCACATCTCGGGCTCTAAACCTATGAATCTACCATTTTTCCTTTATAAATATTTGTTGTCAATGTCCCGAAAAATACAGATAACCCAAGACTATTCTCTTCACAATCTCTATCATGGAGGTTTGATCAGAATATTGGTGGTTTATCATATGAGAAAGAAGAAAACCACATGGGAAATTATTTTAGCAGATGAGGGATTTAGCAGTATTAACTCAAGGAGAAAGGTAGGAAGGCCTATAAGGCTCGGGACCCAAGAGCACCAGTCAATCCCTACACCTACATTGACCCCTTCACAAGTTGGTCCATCTTCTACACCATCTAGTAGACAAACAAGGAACTCAGCTAGGAGAACTAGAATTCAAACCACCACTCTTACACCAACCATCACTCCTATACCTATAGTGAAACCAGCCAAGGAATTTTACACTAGAAGACCACCTAAGGAGCCATGGACCTTGGGGTATTTCATGCAGGAGCATGCAAGCAAACTCAAACAAAAATCTACCCTGCCTGACAAAAATACCATGTCTAAGAGAAAGGAAGAGGTAGCTTCCTCTTCAAAGAGTTAACACAGGAGAAAAATTATTTTGACAGAGGGAACTCCAGTGGAAGTTAGCCCTGAAAGCTTGATACCAAGCCCTTTTATATAGGATAGACCAGGGAATCAAGAAAACAATGCCACTCCAGTACCAGAGGAGCCTACACTTGCACAAGTCTTTTCCTCACTCAAAATGGGGAAAAGCAAAGTTTCAAAGACCACTACAGTAGAAGAACCTATTGTAGCTCAGCTTTACTCATTTATCAGTTCTTTAACCAAAGGGAAGAATAAATCTCTAATCCACTCATATTCATCTTTTGAGGAGGATAGCAGTGAAATAGAGTTCAGTGGGTTAGAGAAGAAGGTTAGTCAAGCATATTTATACATGGGAGAAGGAAGCCTTCATACATTCCAAATCCATTCAAAGGCCTCACACCAGACCAAAGAAAAAGCTTAGACTAGCAAGTAAACTCATAGCCAACCCTGCCCTAAGGGAGGAAATAATAAACATAGATGAAAGGCCAGAAAATGAACCAAGGAAGAAGAAGACTCAGAAGAAAAAGCAAGTACAGAAGAGAAATCCAAACAAGAGGGTCACCAAGGCAGAAGCTATTAGGATTTTTGCTTCTATACTAGATCTTTGATGATTGAATGTACCAAACCATGAAAATATGAAGGATCATGTCATTTTTGGCTTACACATAGTATTTTCATAAATAGCTACCCTTTTCAGAAAAGTAGATATTATTTTCGGATTTTGTATAAGAAGGAGAAAATGTTGCTTTTTGGTTCTAGTTTCAAAAGAATGACACTAAATGATGATAAAGTGAATGAAAACTCAATGGTAATGGTCTTTTTCCAAGTGTCATCAAATCAAGCTATCTTCCATATCTCATTTCATTTGGTTACTCCTACACTTTTGCAAATAAGGGTCCAGATGTCCTTTTCAGTTGGCAGTTGCACTTTTTTTTGAGGAAATTTTTCTAGGAAATGAGGAGCACTCAGTCACCTCAAATCAGTCATTTTGAGCTCCATACTGTCATGTTCTATCTTCGATTGTATTCAGTTTAATTTTTTGTTATGTTTAAGATAAGATCTACTATATGTAGAGCATTGTAATAAAGTCTCTGAAACATAATTGCACTTTTTATGAAGGCTTTAACATAACTCCTTTTTGTATATATACTCCGTAAAGAAAAGAAGAACGGGTTCATTGGTTGTATATTTCATTACATACTATGTTGTATATTTTGAACATATAATATATCCAGAGGCACTCTTGAGGACTCACAAATTGTATGGTGTGTGTATTGTTTATCTCTTTATGTGTTTCCATAATTTACTATTTCATTCCAGATTATGATCTACATAGTTTTATCTCATGTTTTTATCAATATTATGAACCTCCAAGACATATTAATCTCTTTTTGTAATCTTGTTCCAATCTTTCCTGATTCAATATGAATTGGAGATAATTCATAAGCATTCCTTGAGGTTGAATTAAATCCTCTCTCATACTCTTATAAGTCTTTTTCTCTAGCATTACATGATTAATATGTTTTTTTCAATCTTGATTTATCAAGCATTCCTGATTAATGAGGTCATGTTAGTTGGAAGCATTCTATGTAATGGGATTCTTAAAATGTAGAGTGATAATCTTGTAATTATTTTAAAGCATTCTTTCACTATACATTTCCGGTCTATATTTTTTGTCACCCTTTCCTCTTAAGTAGCGGGCTTCTGTTTTACATATCCACTATTTATCTTCTATTCTTCTAACCATCAAGCTACAAACCCAACCTTGCTACCACATTATACACCAGTGCCCCATTATCTATGAGAGATTCTTATTTTCTCAAAACCCTTTCAGTGTGTGTGATTTCCAACCACTTTCCAAAAAACTCAATCAAATTATAAGAAAATCCCTTGAGCTTAATATGTGTCTGGTCGAGCGCTTCTCACAATCCAAGTGCTCATTCCAGCTCTAACATATTTTAGTGCATCTGCAAGGAGACGAAGATTTTGAACTATGTATTCTCCCAAAGTTTTTTTCATGAATGTCTAGTACTATTTTTTAAAGGTGAATAAAAACTAGTCATTTTTCTGATTTAAATTGGTTCACCTGGCGACTCCACAAAGAGGACGAGTGGTTTCAAGACTGCCTAACACAATGAGAAATTAGAGATCACCTCCCGTGATTCTAATTTCTCACCTAGAGAAGATCATAAAGGATGCAAGAGGGAAACAGAAATCAGCTGAAGCTACATCACATTTGGTGAAAAAGGTATATTCAAAGTACATTACAAAAGAAAAGGTACCATCATCTATCTCACAACCTAAAGAAGTTTTAGTTTCAAAAGAATCTCCTGAAATATTTTAAGTTGAAACTACTTCCATAAAAGGAAAAGTAGATGATATTAGCCTAGATTCAGCTGAAAGTATCTCTCAGTCATAATTTAGCAAATCAAAAACAAGTATTATTCTAGTGAAAGAAGAAAAGTCAAAAGTTTTAAGTGTTAGTGAAGAAAACCAAAAATCAGAAGCCTTTGTCTTAAAAGAATGGGAATTAGAACAAGTATTGGAAATTGCACCTTTCCTAGATAGGGTTATTTTAACTGAAGAATATATTAAAAAAATTCTAAGATTTGTTCAAACTCATTCTAAAAATCAGTCATCTTTTAGCCCACAACAGGATTATTTTCCTTTGTCTTGAAACCAACCCATTGGCTCATCCTCTTCTCATCAAGGAGAAGGTAACCTTCTTGAAAAATTGACTTTTAATGTCTCTAACTTTTTAGCTCAGCAAAACAAAGTTGAAGCTACACCAATCCTTCAAGAATCTACATCTAAATATGATTCTCCTGGAGATGTGGAAATAAAGCCTTTTGCTGTCCATTTCTTTGAAAATCCATTGTTTTCAGCTCCAAAGCCTAAGGAACCAAAAAAATAATTTCAATCTTCTGCAATTCCAAAACAAGTACAAACTCCACAAACTGTAATTTCCAACATTCAAACATCTGCATTAGGAAGTTTTCCAATATTTGTACCTCAGAAAATCATGGCCCAACCTCCTCCTACAAGGATGCAGCAGATTGCTGCTGCAAGATATGCACCACTAGCTCAAACTCAACCTTTGCATCCTCTTCCTCAAGAGGATTATCTGAAATATTTTCCCAAATACACAGGGGATGGAGAAAGAGTATATGTTGAAGAACACCTACTTGCCTTTTACAGTTATTTTGATAACCAAAACATCAAACATGAATATTTCTGGTCAGGAATATTTGTTTAGAGCTTAGATCGAGAATCTCGTAAGTGGTTCAGAAATTTTCCACCAAATTAAATAACAAGAATAGATGCTTTGGAGAAAGTGTTTGTAAAAAAATGGGGTGACTGTAAGGATTAATTGTATTACCTTACAGAGTTTGGGGTTTTAAAGAAGAAGACCAATCAATCATTGGCATATTTTACAAAGAGATTCAATAAAGTCTATCAAAATATTCCTATAGAAGTCAAACCTTCTAAAACCATAGCCATGATAACCTTTGACAATGCCTTAGACTCCAAGTTTTCACTGTGGTTGAGAGTTGAGAAGCCACAAAAATTGGTAGTTATGCAGGAGGCTACTATTGGAGTGCAGTCCAATATTATGGCCTCAAACAAGCTAAAAATTGAAGAGGAAAAGGGGGAAAAGGATAAAAAGAAAATGGAAGAAGAGAATCCATCTTCCTCTTCTAATACTTTCATAGCTAAAGAGAAGCTTGATCAAATGTCTAATTTGATTAAATGTCTAATTTGATTAAATATCTTGCTTCCAAAATGACAAAACTGGAGTTAGAAAACATGCTTCCTGCTAGGCCCATTCAAAATGAAGGAAATGGAAAGTAGGCTCCTTTTAGGAGACCCTTTCAGCCTCAGAAAATTTTACAACGCCAAAGAAGAAATCCTGATGATTAAAATTTTCAGCCTCCATTGAATAATTATTCTAAAGAAAATTAGCAAGAACAAGAAGAGGAGGATGAAGATATAAATCTTATTGGGGAGACATCACAGTCAACTTGTTTGACTTTGCAAGAGTATGAAGATCAGTCTAGAATAAATATATTTTCAGATGATGAAGAAACTCATATTCATGTTCAAAATGAGGAAAAAAAATCCTGAAAATCAGACAAGAAATTATCCTTTGAAGTCAAAAGGGGTTGTCCAATAGCCTCAACAAAAACAAGATTATGAAAACATGCTTCCAAACAAAAGTAAAAATTTAATGATGTTTCTCCATCACCTAACCTTGCCCCAGTCATAAAAAATGCTTCATAAAATAAATACTTGGATCCTCTTAATTTCAGTTTCAAGTCAGAATTGAAAAAAAGATTCTGGTTCCACTCCTTGAATTGTTGAAAAATACAACCTACAAAGAGGAATTTAAAATTTTGTTATAACAATCTCTTTCTCCTGATTCAGTCAACTTAGAGGATGACCATCCTACCATGTACCTGGGAAGCCATGTCAAAGATCAAAATGATTACAATTCTCCACCTTTCTATATTTCACTTAACATTCATAACAAATTGCTGCATAATCACCTATTAGATTTTGGGGCCTCTCACAATTTGATGCCTAAGAAAGTGATGGATGCATTAGAATTAGAAATCACTAGAAAATACCATAAAATTTATAGTTTTGACTCCAAAAGGGTCAAGTGTTTAGGAGTGATCAAAGACTTGGTAATTTCTCTTACCCAAATCCCCATGAAAATTCTAGTGATGGACATAGTGGTTGTAGATATACCTTCTAGATTTGGAATGCTTCTTTCCAGATCTTGGTCCAAAAATTTGGGAGGCACTCTTCAAATGGATATGAAATATGCTACTATCCCAGTCTTTGGAGGAGAATTTAGGAGATTGCATAGGGAAACACAGATGGCTTATATCATAAGTGATCATAAAAATCCCTCAAATCATCCTCTATATGCAGAGGAGAAGGAGTTAGGGTCATCCATTTTGCACCTTGTTGCTGATGACAACAATTTTCAACCTGAAATCAGTAAAAAATAGCATTTTCAAGTCACAAAAGAGTAGAATTTAGAAGCAGGGCAGATCTGGAAATTGTATTTTTATGGAGCCTCGTCAAGAGAGGGATTAGGGATTGGTGTAGTTCTTATTTCTCCCACTCTGCAGGTAGTGACTTTATCATACAAATTACAAATTTTCACTACTAATAACACTGATGAGTATGAAGCACTCATTTTGGGAATGAAGGCAACAAAATATTTGGAAGCTGAACAATTAATTGTTTTTGGTGATTCAGATTTGGTGGTACAACAGGTGAGAGATAATTATCAAGTGAAAAAATAAAAATTGAATAATTACATAAATTAAGTGTGGGATTTAATTGAACATTTTTTTTAGCATTCAATTTGACTTTTGTTTCCAGAGAAGAAAATGAAATGACAGATTCACTGGCCATTGCTGCTAGTAATTTTAAGGTTCCTCTTGATGTTAAAGCGACATATGATGTTCAGATTAAAAATAGAACTTCCATTCCTAACAATATCAAACAATGACAAGTATTTGAAGATGATAAAGAAATTCTGAAATTCTTGGAATCTGTGGAGGATTTTTCAGACATTCAGATTGATAATGAACAAGACACAACTGCAATTCAAAACAACGAGCCATTCAAAAAGACTATAGTTGGAAAATACATTATTGATCTAAAACCAAACTTCATTCCTAAAGGCTTGGTTCCTTTGGAGAGGTTGTTTGACAATAATGATGTATTTTTAAAGCCTGATAGTAAGATAGATGAAGAGAGTACAATTGACTCCAATATTGGTACAAAAAATCAGCTTAGATATGTTAAAGTTTCTAAATTTCTTCCTCAAGAAACTAGAACTAAATATGTCAAGTTGTTGAAGTAGTATGCCAACAGTTTTTCTTGGTCCTACAGTTATTTGAAGACATATGACAGAAGTATAATGGAGCATAAAATACCTCTTAAATCAGAAACAAAGCCTGTAGAACACAAAATAAGACATATTAATCCTATGCTGCTCCCTATCATTGAAAAATAAATCAGAAAAATGTGGGAAGCCAAAATAATTTTTCCTTTCAGATTTTCCAATTGGGTAGCTAATATAGTCCCAGTTCGAAAAAAGAATGGCGAAATTATAAATTTTGTTGATTTTTGCAATTTGAACCGGTGTTCGTTGAAGGATAACTATCCTTTACCCAAAATGGATCATATTTTGCAGAAGGCTATAGGCTCAAAGAGGTTGTCAATGATAGATGGTTTTTCAGGATACAATCAAATTTCAGTTGACAAACAAGACAGGGAGAAAACAACTTTCACTACACCCTGGGGAACTTTAATGTACAATAAGATTCCTTTCGGTTTAATGAATGCAGGTGCAACATTTCAGCGGGAAATGGACATTTCCTTTACAGGGGAAAATTATAGATTTGTAGTCATTTATTTGGATGACATAATAGTCTTTTCAAAATCTGATTAGGATCATTTAAAACATTTGTGGCAAGTGTTTGATAAGTGAAAAAAATGTGGTTTTTCTTTAAACCCAAAGAAATCATCCTTTGTTGTTCAAGAAGGAAAACTATTGGGGCATACAGTGATATAAAATGGTATTTGCATTGACCCACAGAGAGTTGAAGCTATACAGAAAATTGGTTTACCCAAAAATAAGAAAGATTTACAATCATTTTTGGGTAAAATTATTTTTTCTTAGGCGTTTTGTTCCAAACTTTGCAGAATTAATTAAACATATAAACGTCTTGTTGAATAAATATGCAAAGTTCAGGTGGCAATATGAAGAAAAAAACTCTTTCTTAGCAATTAAATCTGCCTTAACTTAAGCCCTAGTGTTAATCATCCCTGATTTTGAGAAGGATTTTCTGATTTTTTCATATGCTTCTGAGGAAACTATTGCAGTAGTTTTACTTCAAAAGAACAAGGAAGGCTTGGAGCAGCCAATTTATTTTTTCAGCTATGCATTAAGAGATGTTGAGCTAAAGTAAAACCTAGCTAAAAAAAAGGCATATGCATTGGTAAAGGATTTGAAATCTTTTCGAGTTTGTTTTTTGCATTCAAAAGTAATTGATTTTGTGCCAAATATTGATGTCAAGGATGTACTGTTGCAGCCAAACACAGATGGTAGGAGGGTAAGATGGTTAACAAAGATTCTGGAATTTGACATTAAAATCAGACCTACTAAGTTGATAAAGGGACTGGGCTTAGCCCGCTTGATGGCAGAATCAAATTTCAAAGCTCTAAATCTGAACATGGAGATAACTGAAGAAACAGATAAATAAGGTATATATGATTATCCTGAAATCTTTTATTCTGATTGGTACAATTATATAGTGTATTTTTTATTAAAACTCATTTGTCCTCCAGAAATGGAAAAATCAAAGAAAAGAGCTTTTAAACTAAAGGTTGTCAAGTATTGCATAATGGAAAATCATCTTTATTGGAAAGACCCTGTAGGAGTTTTGTTGAGATGTGTAGATGAAACTGAAGCTCAGAAATTTATGTCAGAGATACATGCAGGGGTGTGTGGTGGAAATTTATATTGGAAAGCTACTGCAAATAAAATTCTAAGAGTTGGAAATTATTGGCCAACTCTTTTCTCTGATGTTTTTGCTAAGGTCAGAGCTTGCACTGAGAACCAAACGTTTTCTGGTAAGCAGAAGCTACTCCCACTACCTCTCATTCCCATTTGAGCAGATGCTCCTTTCTAGCAGTGGGGGCTAGAATTCATTGGTGAGATTCATCCACCATCATCAGGATAGCACAGGTGGATTCTTACAGCCCCAGACTATTTCACCAAGTGTATTGAGGCCATTCAACCAAAAACGCCACTAACAAGGAAATAATTAAATTTATGTTGGAAAATATTATGTCTAGATTTGGCTGCCCTTGAAATTTGGTGACTGACAATGTAATGGATTTTAAATATGCCAAGATGAATAATTTCTGTTAGAAGTATAACATTGGTTTGACTTATTATACACCTTATTACCCCCAAGGAAATGGGTTAGTTGAGTCATCAAATAAAATCCTGGTAATAATAATAAAGAAGATGATGATAGCAAAAAAGAAGAAGGGATACTTAGCTAGTTCATGCTCTTTGGGAAGATAGGGTGAGTAGCAAAATATCAATTGGATTTTATCCCTTTCAACTTGTTTATGGTGTCGATGTTGTGATGACATTACAGTTGGCCCTTCCTGTTATGAATTTTTTACAAGATGAAACTGATAATTCAAATCCCATTCAGAGAAGGATGATGCAAATGATAGAAGCTCATTGGATCCTGGAATCCCTGATGGACAAATCACAGAAGTATTACGCCAAATTAAAAGTTTTCTTTGATAAAAGAGCAAAACAAGATCTATTCCAAGAATATGATTTGGTATTGCACTGGGATGCAAGAAGAGAAGATCATGGAAAGCATGGTAAGTTTGACAACTTGTGGTTTGGGCCATTCAAAATTGTTCGAGTTATGGAAAATAACACATTTCTGCTAAAGAATTTAGATGATGATCAACTGGTTGGAGGTTTAGTAAATGGTCATTTTCTCAAAAAAAAATAAAAAATTAATAAGTCAGTCATTCTTCCCATTGTAAATATCTGGAGTGTGGTCTCAATAAAACTCCATGCCTAATGGTATTTGTGTCTGTAAATAGAGTCAGTTTTCAATTCAGTCAATAAAAGTCAGTTCTTGTCATTAGCTTTTTAAATTTAAAAGTCCTGAGAGTTTAAGGCATTGAATCTACAGTCCTTGAAGCCTCACAGGGAGGACTTCATCCCCAATAGGAGCCACTGTTAGCACTACAATTTTTCAAAAAAATTCAAAGTATGATCATCATTGTAAGTTGTGTCTTTGATCCTCTGTTATCTCCTAACCTGTGATTGAAGGCCTTGGACAGTTAAAATTTATTAGTTTTTATCATTTTTAAACCAAAATCCAAAATAATTTTGAGTCCAATAGTTTGTTTTTGTCATAGAGTTATTAGGGTAAATTTTCTTTTAATAAGTATTTTAACTTCTTTGAGTAGTTAAGGTCATTGGTTTAGCATGAGAAATATTATTCATTCACCATGATATTTCTATCCAAGGTTAAAGAAAAAATTTTAGATTCATCAATTGCATTAGGAATAACACATGAATGACTATCTTTCCTATAGAGGCAACTATTTTCTTCAGAAAATCCAATTTTACAAGAAACACAGAAATAACTTCCTTTTTAAAAAAAGTAGCTATTACCTAGAAAATTTGTACAAGGAGATAAAAGAATCATTACTCAGGTGAAACAAACACTTCTCTTTGAATATTGAAGGTTTGTTAAAACAAGAGGTATTACTCTGCAAAGGTGGTAATATCTAATTGGAGGATTCATCAAAAGGAGGTTGGTTATTTTATTTTCTAAGGCTAGTTAAAATCTAATGCTACTCATAAATTGAAATGTATTAAGATTAAAGTATGAGTAGCTATTAGTTAATAATGTGATGGAGTGAAAGGTTCGATGGAATGAGTTGGAAGAAGAATTTAAATAATTTTGGTTTCATGTCATTCCCTCTCACCATGATTTAGGGCATGTAGAGCTTTGTTCCCGTTTACCCTCGTGAAATCTATAGAAAACTATTTTTTATGTTCCAGCTAAACATTTTATTACCGTGTGCCAACGGTTAGGGCACCGTGGAGGTTTTTTGTTCCTTGTCTTACAGATGTGCATTATTGATTAGGTTAACTGTTAATAATATGGGTAAGGGTTGTAAGGTGAACTGTTCAGAATCAGCCAATACCCATTTTCTTGACCATCATGCTAAGCCCGGTTCCAAGCAGCATGGTGGTATCAGGTTTTAAATAAATTTTCAAGTGAAAATGTGGAAATGTCTCAAGAATTTTTTGAGACATTCGATGGAGAACGGGTCAAACTGGGGTCTTTGACCTTCAGGATCACAGAGACTATCATTGCAAGGGCTGCCCAAAAATCAACTACAGGTGAGTCCTGGTACAAGAACAAAAATATGCTTAAAGCTGATTCGAATCCATATATAAATCTTGAACATGAAAATACTGGTTGGACCCCTACTATTCATATTTCGTATTTTAGGCCTGAGTGGCAAGATGTTATTACCACTGTGCAGTGTTATATAACCTGTGAGGGTAGGTTTTATATTGTGCATAAATACCATATGAAGTTTCTAACTCACATCTCGGGCTCTAAACCTATGAATCTACCAATTTTCCTTTATAGATCTTTGTTGTCAATGTCCCGAAAAATACAAAGAACCCTAGACTTTGATCAAAATATTGGTGGTTTATCATCTGAGAAAGAAGACAACCACATGGGAAATTTTTTTAGCAATTGAGGGATTTAGCAGTATTAACTTAAGGATAAAGGTAGGAAGGCCTAGAAGGCTCGAGACCCAAGAGCACCAGTCAATCCCTACACCTACATTGACCCCTTCACAAGCTGGTCCATCTTCTACACAATCTAGTAGACAAACAAGGAACTCAGCTAGGAGAGCTATAGTTCAAACCACCACTCCTAAAACAACCATCACTCCTATACCTGCAGTTCAACCAGTCAAGGAAGTTTACACTAGAAGACCACCTAGGGAGCCATAGACCTTGGGGCCTTTCAGGAAGGAGCATGCAAGCAAAATCAAACAAAAGGCTATCATGCCTGAAAAAAATACCATGTCTAAGAGCAAGGAAGTGGTAGCTTCCTCTTCAAAGAGTTAACGCAAGAGAAAAATATTTTTGATAGAGGGACCTTCAGTGGAATTCAACCCTGAAACCTTGGCACCAAGCCCTGTTATAGAGGCTAGATAGGAGAATCAAGAAAACAATGCCACTCCAGTACCAGAGCAGCCTACACTTGCACAAGTATTTTCCTCACTCAAAAAGGGGAAAATCAAAGTTTTAGAGACCACTACAATAGAAGAACCTACTATATATTAGCTTTACTCATCTATCAGTTTTTTAGCCAAAGAGAAGAAGAAATCTATAATCCACTTATATTCATCTTTTGAGGAGGATATCAATGAAACAAAGTTCAGTGAGTCAGAGTTTGAAGAAGGGCAGTCAAGCAAAATTATACATGGGAGAAGTAGGCCTTCATAGATTCCAAATCCATACATTCAAAGGCCTCACACCAGACCAAAGAACAAGCTTAGACTAGCAAGTAAACTCATAGCCAACCATTCCCTCAGGGATGAAATAATAAACATAGATGAAAGCCCATAAAATGAACCAAGGAAGAAGAAGACTCAGAAGAAAAAGAAAGTACAGAAGAGAGAGCCAAATAAGAGGGTCACCAAGGCAGAAGCTATTAGGATTTTTTCTTCTATACTATATCTTTGATGATTGAATGTACAAAACCATGAAAATCTGAAGAATAATGTCATTTTTGGCTTATACATAGTATTTTAAGAAATAGCTACCCTTTTCAGAAAAGTAGCTATTATTTTTGGATTTTGTATAAGAAGGAGAAAAGGTTGCTTTTTGTTTCTGGTTTCAAATAAATGACACTAAATGATGATAAAGTGAATGCAGCCTCAATGGTAATGGTATTTTTCCAAGTGTCATCAAATCAAGCTATCTTCCAGTTGTCATTTTAGTTGGTTACTCCTACACTTTTGTAGATAAGGGTCCAGGTGTCATTTTCAGTTGGCAATTGCACTTTTTGTGGAGGTAGTTTTTTCAGGAAACAAGGAGCACTCAGCGACCTCAACTCAACCATTTAGAGTTCCATACTGTCATGTTCCACTTAAGTTGTATTTTAGTTTACTTTTTTGTTATGTTTAAGATAAGATCTAATAAATGTAGAGGATTGTAATAAAGTCTCTAAAACAAAATTACACTTTTTATGGAGGCTTTAAAAGAACTCCTTTTTCTATATATTCTATGTAAAGCAAAGAAGAAAGGGTTCGCTAGTTGTATATTTAATTTCATACTGTGTTGTATATTTTGAACATATAATATATCCAGAGGCACTCTTGAGGACTCACAAATTGTATGGTGTGTGTATTGTTTATCTCTTTATGTGTTTCCATAATTTACTATTTCATTCTAGATTATGATCTACACAGTTCTATCTCATATTTTTATCAGTATTATGAACCTCCAAGACATATTCATTTGTTTTTGTAAGTCTTGTTCCAAGATTTCTTGATTCAGTATGAATTGAAGATAGTTCATAAGCATTCCTTGAGGTTGAATTAAATCTTATCTCATACCCTTATAAGTATTTTTATCTAGCATTACATGATTAATCTATTTTTGTTAATCTTGATTTATCAAGCATTCCTGATTAATGAGGTCATGTTAGTTGGAAGCATTCTATGCAATGGGATTCTTAAAATGTAGAGTGAGACCCTTGTAATTATTTTAAAGCATTATTTCACTATACATTTTAGGTCTAGAATTTATGTCACCCTTTCCTCTTAAGCAGCAGACTTCTGTTTTACATATCCACTATTTATCTTCTATTCTAACCATCAAGCTACAAACCCAATCTTGATACCACATTATACACAGTGCCCTCATATGTGTGATATATTCTTATTTGCTAAAAACCCCTTTCAATGTGTGTGATTTCCAACCACTTTCCAAAAAACTCAATCAAATGATAAGAAGATCCCTTGAGCTTAAGATGTGTTTGGTCAGGCACTTGTCAAAATCCAAGTGTTGATTCCAACGCTAACACTAACTTTACTACATTTTGCGATAATCACAATTTGAAAACGTGATTAATCTTGCTAAACCTAAATTAAATCTCTAAAAGCGCATTTTAACATGCAAGCCTATATTTTATATTTTTCTAAGGTTTTTTCATTTTATTCATAATCGTGGATTAATCAAAATTAAACAGTGTGGTTAACTTGACCTTTATTTTATCTAACCCAATTCAATCATGATTAAATTGTGTGATTGATTATTCACTAACCTAAACTAATTTTATTTCAGCCTAATCATGTTTAAACAATGTGATTAGCACAACTATTCTACTTCTCCTATTACATTGTGGCATCTTAACTAGCAGCACACTTTATTCAAAAATTTCTAAGTAATGATTGATGCATTTTTTTCATTTCTTGATTGGCATTTAGGCTTCCTCACTCCTATAATTTTTATTTATTTTTATTTAATTTTTTTGTGGCGTATTTTATTCTTTTTCTTTTTCTCATGTTTTTTTATTTTTTTGTTCTTTTCACATATCTATTTTTTATCCCCTTTTGTTTATTATTTCTTTTCTTTTATTTCTTTTTATTTTTTTTGTAAATAAATTTGTAGAATGGAAAATTATTTACAACTTATCATGTACAAATTTACAACTACAATCAAGTCATACTATAAAATATAGGACTCTAATAGTGGCTCCAACGGGGATGGCACTCCTCTTGTGAGGTGCCAAGAACACTTTATATCAGTAGACTTAATCCATTGGGCATGTTGTCTTTATCCTACAACTCAATATGATCCACCTTCCTGTTATTTATAAATGTGGGAAACCAATCATCATAAGCTCAGGGCCTTCTCTCTGGGCTTCAACTTGTGATGTAAACCGCCCTCACTCTTGCAATATAAAAGCAAAGTGAAATATATACAATGATTCTAAATGAAATTGATTTATTCTTGAAGAAATTAATGTTTAAGAAGTATGTCATTCACACTTCCACCAGGAAGTGCTCCTTCATTTAAGTCCTTCAAGAAAAATGCGTTGTCACCTCCAATAGCTTCAATCTTGTATGACCCTTTCCACAAACTATCAAAATTCCCATTCTTTCCTTTAGCTTCATTCCTTGACGCCCAATTCAACACCAAATCTTCCATTTGGAAATCATCAACTTTTTTCCTTCTGTCATATATATTCTTGAAATTTTCCTGAATTAGTTGAGTCTTATTGTAGGCTTCTTCTCTATATTGCTATAATTGGATGGTCTAGTTGATTCTTCTCTGTAAATCATTGGTTTCCTCTTATGCTTCTTGCAATAATTTTAGTACTGGGATAACTAATGAAGTAGAAAAAATTGCATCAACCCCATATACTATCTGAAATAAATACATTCCAATAGTTTTTTTCGTAGTAATTTGGTCATCCCATAGGAAATTAATCAACTTTTTATGCCAGGACTTTATTTTCCTGCAACAAATTTTTTATTATGTTGACTAGACTTTTGTTTGAATACTTGACTAATCTGTTTCCTTGTGGGTAGTAGGCAGTGGAGTGTCCTAGTTTCATATGGTTTTTATCACAGAATTGCACCATTTTCTTTGATTTAAAGGTTATGACATTGTTAACGGAAGTTTTATAGGGACACCCAAACCTAGATAGAATATTACCTTCTAGAAATTGGATAATGACAGTATTTGTGGCTTGTCTATTAGGGATAGCTTCAATCCATTTTGTAAAGTAATCAGTGGCTGTTAAGATCCATTTTTGTTGGCCTAAGGAGGTTGGATTAATTTCACCTATGAATTCTAGAGCCCACTAGTGGAAAGGGACTTCAATTGAGATAGGTTTTAATGGTAAGGGTAAAAGATTTTTCTTGCCTTCAAAAATTTGGCATTGGTGGCTAGAGGTGATTTTCTTATGCACATCTGCAAATAAAGTGGGGTAGTAAAAACTAGCTCTTAAGATTTTATTAGCTGTGATTTTCCAATATAAGTGTCCTCAGTCTCCTTCATGGAAATCTTGTATAAATTTATCTCCTTCAACTTTCAATAAGCAGTTTAGCAAGATACCTCCAAAATATTTCCAATATAAACTTTGATCTAAAATTCAGAACTTCATGGTTTTCAATTTCAGAAATCTAGCTTTAGTATTTGTTAAATCAGGAAGAGCTTGTAAATTATGTAGTACAAAAATGATGTCTACATACCAGGGTGAGGTAGAAAATGTTTCTGATACTTGTGGAGTCACCAAATCTTCATGTTCATCAAGTGCAGCAAAAACAATTATATCAAGGGCATGAAAATTGGAATCTGCCATCATTTTGGCCAACCCTTGACCCTTAATGAGCTTAGTTGGTCTTATATATATGTCATATTCTAGGATGACAACAATAAATTTCCCTCTCCTGCCATCTCGGTCTATTTGTGTGAGAATATCCTTCACCACAACATTTGGGACAAATGCAATTATTTGAGAATGTAACATGTAAACTCTAAAGTACTTTAATGCTTTCACCAAAGCAAAGGCTTGTTTCTCCATGATGGTGTACTTTAACTATGCATATCTCAAAGCTCTACTGAAAAATGATATGGGTTGTTCATGTCCCTCGCTATTTTTCTATAACAAGATAGCTACAATAGTATGCTTAGAATCAAAATAAAAAATCATAAAATCCTTAGTAAAGTCATGGATTATCGAAACAGGGGCAGTAATTAAAGATGATTTTACTTCACTAAATGATTTATTGGCTATAGTACTCCATCTTATTTCAATATCTATATTCATCATGTTTGTAATTGATCTTAATATTTCGGCCAAATTAGGAATAAATCTCCTAAGAAATTTTATTTTTCCTATGAAGGATTGAACTTCTTTCTTGTTTCTGGGAGGATAAACTTTGAGTATGGCCTCAACTCTATTGGGATCCATTATAATGCTTTATTTTTAATATATATGACCTAGAATTTTTCCCTCCTCTAAACCAAAAATAGTATTCATAGGGTTTAGAGATGTGCCAAATTTCCTGCTCTTTTAAAAAAAAAATCGCAAACGCAATAAGTATTCTTCATATGTTTTTTAAAATACAGTAATATCATCTAGGTATATTACAATGAATATATCAATTTCATCAGCAAATTCTATGTCCATTTCCCTTTGGAGGGTGGCCCTAGCTTTCATAAGGTGTATTAAATGTTGTTTTGTGTTGGTCATCATGATGAACTAAAACTTGGTTGTAACCTGAAAATACATATAACAAGGATATTCTACTGGAGCCAACTACCTTTTGTAATATGTGATCCATTTTAGGGATTGGATAGTTGTCTTTTAGTGAGACTTTGTTCAAATTCCTAAAGTCTACACATAGTCTAATTTAACATGTTTTCTTCCTCGTTGGCACTAGTTTAGAAACCCATTTTGAGAACCTCAATGGTACTATGATTTTGGCATCATATAGTTTCTTCACCTCTTTCTGAATCAGAGGCAATAATAATGGATTTACTCTTATCAGTTTTTTCTTAAAGGGCTTTTTTTCTTCTTTGATGGGGATGGTGTTCTTAATGATAGAAGTATCATAAGATTTTAAGTCCACATAACTCCATGCAAACACATTAAATAATTCATTAAGAAGTTCAATGTATTTATGCTTTTCTTTAAGAGGCAAGGATTTAGACAATTTTACAATTTTGGGATTTTCTAGTGTTCTAATCTTACAATATTCTACATTATCACCCATAGATTCAATTTTTGGTTTTTTTTCCACATCATTGAAATAAAAAATCTCTTCCAATGGTACTAATCCTCTTGGCAGCACATTGTCTTTCAATTGTAAAACTTCCAATTCTTCTTGGTTATCATCAGTTTCATTTAGTTCTATTTTTGTTTTGTTTCTATTTACATTATTACCACTATCATTATCTATGTCAATATTTACACAGTCAAATTCATCTTTCATATGTGAAAAAAATTCAATTTTCTCATCATTTCCGAAAACTTGCCAATATCTTACATTGTCATGGACAACTGGCGTATGTTTTACTTCCACCACATATTTCCTATTGGGGTGAAAAGGAATTTTACATGTATTGGTTTAAAAATCCAAGGCATCAACTAAAATTTTCTGGCTTCTAGGGATAACAAACAAATCATATTCAGCGAAACATTGCAAAAAGTATAAAACTACATTCGTATAGGATCTTAATCTAGGGTGTTTAGCGGCATATTCACCCTTGATCTATTTGATAATTAAATTAGAATCCCATGCACATAAATCATTTTTTCTCCTTCTCTCTTTAAAATTTTCAGCCCTAAGATCAAAGCTTCATACTTTGCTATGTTATTGGTGCACTGAAAATTTATGTTATAGCCATGTCCCTTGGACATATTGGTTGATGATTTGATGATGAAAACACCAACTCTTGCACCATATTTACATATAGCCCCATAAAAATCCATATTCCAAAGAGCTTCTTTCTCTACATCTTGTTTTTCAGATGCATTTATTTGGTATGGTTTGGTGGGTTCAATCTCTTGTTGTGGTATTTCTTCTTCAATTGGTTTTTCATTGTACATAATGAAGGAATATAATTCAGAGTGCACAAAGTACATGGGTAGTTGTTTGGTTCATTTGGGCTACTGACCATGTATTTCATCAAATTTTCTCTATATAACCTTCTTTGCTGACCAAAGACAGGAATGGTGGCATAGGTCATATCCATTTTCAAAGTACCCTATAATTTTGCACCCCATGATCTTGAAAGTAGCATCCCATACTTGGGTGGTATTTCTGCTACTACAATGTCCATAACTAGACTTTTGGCTGGTATTTGAACTAAAGTGACACACAAATATTTAATTAGTCCTAAATATCTCACTTTTCTAGAATCAAATGAATAGAAGTCTTTATAAGGTCATGTGATGTCTAGTCCTAGTTTTTCCATGATAGATTTGGGCATTAAGTTATGGGAAGTACCATAATAAAGCATTGATTTGTGTAATACTTTGTCATGAATATTCAAGCTAATGTAAAAAGGTGGAACACTTCCATCCTGGGATTTTCCTTCGACCTCAGGTCCAAAAAATAATTCAGGACGACCATCATTTAAATTAATTGTGTTTGTCCTTTCTATTATCTTCAAAGCTTTCATGACTTGAATCTTATAAACATATTTAGTCACCAATTTAGTAAGAGGAATGGGAATTTCTACTTTGGCCAATTCAGTTTCAATGTTAAAGGATGTTTGGGATTTTTCAACATTTTTGACATTTGCATCTGGTTTCTTAGGTATTTCCTTTTGAGGATCAACTTTTGTTCGCTAGTCGAAGGAGTATCTAGTTTTTTAGAGATTTCTTTTGGGGATATGTTTTTGTTTAACTAGTTGAGGGAGTATCTTTTTGAATTTTTTTAGTAGGATTTTCAACACCTTTCTTTCTCCTTAAGTTGTATTGTTCGTGTAACTCCATCATGTCATTTTGAGATCCCTGTTTGTATTCCTTAGATTCTAAAGGGTCTTGCTCCCATTGTGATAACAAAAACTGATCTTCTTCTTCTTTACTCAAGAATATTTTATCTATCTCATTTATTCCAAATATTTTATCTGATTTTCTTCAGGTTCCTCTATTAACTCAGTTTCTTCATTAGAATATATTTCCTGAAATGGATGCCTAATTTGTTGTTTATTAGCAGGGATTCTCTATTCTCTTTGTTTGATTAGTGGGGTATTTCTTCTGAAATTAGGATTTCTAATATGAGGAGCTCCTTGATTTTATCTTGGAGGAGTTCTATCAGCTAAGCTTATCCTTTCCATTATTCTCTCCATATTTTTCACTAAGGTATCCAACTTAGCATCTAAAGAAAAATAAGATGGTTCTTCTTTGATTTGGAATTTTCTTTCAGTTTTCAACTTAGCTCTATTTGCTAACAGGTTTTCTTCTACACTAACTGCATTTCTTCTAAGGTGGCATGGTTTCTTTCCCTAACTGGCAGGGTTTCTTTCCGTAAATTGGTAAGCCAATTCAGGGTCAAAACCCTCCAGAAATTTTAGAAAGGCTAGTTCGGGAGGACGTTGAATTGTAGTTGGAATAGAATTATAAACATTTTTGAACCTAGTATAATAATATTGGATGGATTATCCTGGAGCTCTCTTGATACTCTCATATTCAGCTGAGATCTGGAGAGGGTTTTTCTTGACTTCCCATCTTTGAAGAAAAAATTCATGAAATTGAGTTAGATCTAGGATGGAGGCGACTCTTAATGATTTAAACCATTTTTTAACTTTTACTATGATATTTTGGGAAAATAAACTCATTATAACATCATCTTCATCAAATTATTGTAAATAAATATAATCATTCACTTGATATATGTGTTACTGAGCAGTAATTGGTCCAATGCTATCAAACTGAGGTATTTGAGTTTGATAACCTTGTGGCATGGAGTTGAGTTGCCTAGGTAAAATCATAGGTGCATAAAGATCAGTCATGATGGGAATATGGGTATGAGAGGAATATGTAGTAGTATGAGGTGTGGGTATAGTTGGTATGAAAGGGGGAGTTATAACAATTTGATGTATTGTAGAGGAAGTGGTAGGAATGGTAGATGAACTGGGTGTAAACTGATTGAACTAAGTGTGGAGATGTTCAGAGGGACTAATGGAGGAACAATACTAACAAGTGAAATTGGTTGTGTAATAGGAGATGATGCAGTAGAAGAAAGATTAGATGATTCGGGAGATTTATGACCCAGAGATTTATGCTCAGTCTCATCAGATTTATGAGGTGGTAGTAGGTCCTTATCCACAAAAATTTTAGGTACAAAGCTATCAGATTTACTTCTAAAAAGTGTATCTTCAAAATAAAAATCAAATTATATGTCCTCTAAAGTAAAAAAAAATTCAGGAATGGAGTTAAATCTTGGAAGAAGACTTTCACTTGACTCACTTTCAGTTGCACTTTTCCTCCTAGTTATTTTTTCAGGATTATCTACAATTTACAGAGGATCTAGATCTGGGTTTGCTCTAGTGTATGTCCTTTTAGAAGCCATATCTACTACAATATATTTACAGATATTGAATATATACAAAATTTGAGTGGAAAACAATCTTAATCAGATCTATTTCTCAACCACAAACCTAGAAATAGCTTTAAGCATTGTAACAAATATTTCACCACGGAAAATTGAATTTAAATGAAAATTTGTTCATCCCCAGTATGGTCGCCAAAATGTCATCACTCTGTAATTTTCTAAGGTTGTAAAATAAATTCTAGAGGTAACCACATAAACACTTTTAATTTTAGAAGATATCCCTTTTAAACATAGAGAGGGATCTCTCTATCAGATTTAACTTTTTTTATTTTATAATTTTAGGCTAGATGTGAAGTTCAGAGTTTGATTTTTAAATTGTTTTGGTTGGAAAAGAAATGGAAATCCATTGGGAAAATGGATTCAATTAAACTTTAAGTTGATTAATTGTAGCAATAACAGACAATTTTAATAGAGCAAGGTAGGCATACTTATTATATCTAAAAATCTTTGTGATATGGTGAATAAGGAAATATTAAGGATCCATTAAACATAGAGTAGTTAAGAATTCTATTTTTAACTTCAATGGAAAACATTAATTTGTTCAAAAGCTAGAATTGAGTGTACTTAAACAAATTCAAATTCTTATTTTTCTTAGAACAAAAAAGATAAGATAAACAAATAATTTTATAGAAAAATAAAACACATTAATAGGAGAAAATAACATCACCAACAATCTGACACAAGAATCCTGAAAAGCTTTCTGTATTACTGAAATTTTTCCACTTGAGCTCAAGGAACAACTTTACATTCAACAGTCTATTTCTTCATACAAATCCCAACAAGAATATTTCGAATTTGGAAGTATTTATACAAAAATTATCAAAAAAATCTTGAGTGAAAATCTCAATATCTTTTACAAATAAAAAACTACTTTACAAATATAGAACAAAATTATAGTAAATATGAAATTGATGTGGTTGTTGCCTCTATTCTTGAGGATGATTGTTGATGATTGGACCTCAAAAAGTGTTGTATTTTTCTCTTTCTGTTGGGGGTGAAACTGTTTTACCCAATCAATTCACATAGCTTCTCCCATCAGTCTTCAATTGGGATAGAAAATTTTATCAACTTTCTATATGTCTCATCTACATCAGTATACTTCTCGAAGGTAGGATTTATGAAAAACAAGTGTTTGACCTCATAAATGATGAATAAGTAAAATTATTTAGCCTCCATGAATGCCTTCTATGTGATGTTCCCTCTTATAACTGCAAATTTTGATTTATCTCGGGCAATAGTGCATAATTTCTCTTGATAGTCTTTTAGGTTGATCAGGTTGTCTCCCATCCCAATTAACCCTGGTATTCCTTTAATATTTAGCACATGAAACTTTTTATGGAATATTTGAATGTTGGATTCTATATTGTTACACTTATTCTCAAGATGCAGCATAAGGTTCCATTTAGTATGCATAATTTTTACCTCCAAGAAGGTTTCTATCCTAAATATGTTTTTATCTCCTTCACTACTTCTTTGGATCTATGTATCAATTCCTCCTGCTCAAAAATAATTTGGATGGAAGGCCATATTTCAATGATGGCTTCATTATTCTCTATCCATATACTTTATTTTTCATGTGCTAATGTGCCACTGTTGATTCACTTTCCAATTTTTCAACAGTCTGAGTGAGTCTATGAGATTTCTGCAATTCTACTACATATGAAGTATCTATTTTTAATTTTTGTTCTTGTAGAGTCTTAGTCTTAAGTTGTCTTTAATTTTTCAATTTCTTGCCCTTGAATGGAAAAATTTTCCATGGCTTTGACCAACTCACTTGAAGGATCTGTGTTATGTGCTTGTGCTGACATTGATGTAGATTCTCCTGGTGTTGTTGCAACTGAAAGCGGGACTGCTATCAATGGGACTATAGAAAACTGTAATGATTTCTCCTTTTCCTTTAAACACTTTTCCATTTCCACTTACATGTCTCTGATTTGGCTGTTTTGTTCAATTATTATCTTGAACAAGTCTTCTTCTTGTTTTTCTATTTCTCCAACTTCCTTAGCCCATGGATCTTCCGTAGTGGGCAACTTGAGCTACTTTCTTAATATTGCTATATCAGAATTATTTCTCCTCACAATTTCTTTTTTTTCCTTTACATCACTGGGATTATAGCCCATCTTGATCACCAAGTCTTCAAGTGATTTGATGTTGGTATCCTTGGCCAAGGATGAAATCCTTTCAGGCTTTAATTTTGGTTGTATGTTATTGACTAAGACCTGTAGTCTAGAGGCTGAAATGCAACATTAGTCAAAGTAGAGTACATAATTTTAATAGTTTTCTTATGCATATCCATTTGGTCAATTGGATGAATCTGTTGTCATCAAAGGAAATTTTTTATTCTTTGTAATTTGTTGCATTATTTTCCACTAGAACTTTTGCTTCAAGGAATGCAATCTGCATTTTCCCTTTCTCTGTATCAAAGGTTGATAGAAGCATGTGCTATGAGGTAGCAGTTTGCTGCCAAAATTGGGTGTATGAGGTTAATTTTAGCATTTCATTATTCTGTTTAATTGTTTTATATTTGGAAAAAATGTTTGGATCAATTGTGTCTTGCACCAATTCTGTTGTCTGAGATGTATCTGGTGGATCTTTGGAGGTTGAAGAAGAGGAATATCCTGTGAAAATTTCATCTTTCTGGTAAGCCTCGGTTTTGCACCAAGAATGTTGCAACTCTTAGAGGCTGCCCTAATTTAATTTATCAACCCAGGGTTTATACAAAATTGGAGGTGACAATTCTATATACACAGAAGATGCATTCTACTCATGTCATCCTCTTCTGAGCTCTATGAAAGTGTGTTATTTCTAGGGTTTCTAGATGAAGTGTGGAACACTTCTGAATTTAGACATGGGTTGCAAATGATTCAAATCCATTACTTTATCAGAAAGAAAAGAACTATTTGATAGATTGAAAGTACATCTAGCTACCTTGAAATGAAATAAATCTACACATTAAGCTATGATAAGAAATGGAAGAAAACTAGGCATCTTGCATGAAGTAAATTGTTGAATTGAAATTGCATAAAGGAAACTAACATAATCACACTTTTCTGGGCCAAATGGATAAAAACACACTATCTAATCTATGTTAAATCTATCATGATTTTAATCATGCAGCTAATCATGACCTAACTATTATTTTAAATGCATTATTTTGCAGCTAGGAGGAGAAATAGCTAAAGTGGATTATGAAGGGATTAGATTCATGGGTGCAAGGTTAAAGGTGTCTGGGTGGCTTTAGCAGTTATGAATGAGGTGGATGGTGGTTTTTGGGCTTAATTAGGTGCCCACTGGTGCTGCTACAAGTGTTGCTACAGGTTTCATGTAGTGCTATAGGAAAGTCATGAATTTCTACAGGAAATATTATCGGGGAAATCCAAGAAAAAAAATGGGTGCGAAAAGTGTAGGGAAGGTGTATTGAAGGTGGGTTTGGATGAGTGGGATGTGGCCCACCCCTTGACCAAGCTCAAAACCTCTTGAGATTCATGTCTTCCACCTCTAGGGCTTGCTCATGGTGTGAAGATAAAAAATTCGAAAACAGGGCTGATGGAAATTTTAATTAACATAAGGTTGATGAAGGGTGATAAATGAAGCTAAAGATGCTGGTGAATTCCTCCTTTGTTGTGCTACTTGATCCTGCAGTCAAACTACCTGTTCATGCAATAAATATTGAAAAAATCATGATAAAGGTGGAAAAGATGAGTTGAATTTTGAAAGAAAATATACTTTAGCCTACGAAAAGAAATCTAACACAACATTCTAAACATATTCATGGAACTACAACAACCTAAATATTCATTCCAAGAAATCATAAACTAAAAATTAATTTCGGCCTGTGGAGAAGGCCTACCCTCCTCAGGCTCCAATGGAAGAGATGAGAGATGTATGCTTGACACAAAACTTTCTAAGTTTATAACATATTCTATCAACATGTAAGAAAGTTAAATCTATAGCAAAGTAAAAATGGAAGCAAACTAAAAAGAGTGAATTGAAAAGTAAGAAAACTAGCTAAAAACTCATAAGAAAACTAGCTACAATGACATAAAAGCAAGGAATGAATACAGAAGAGAGACTAAGGCCAATGGATTGGGCCCTAACCCACAATCCTAGCCCTCTGAAACTAGATCAGTGAATCACAATTTGAATACTCATTTTATTGCAGAAGATAGTGTCATTACATCAACATGAAAGTATCAAAAACCTATTACAAGAGCTAAGAGCCTATTAGCTTCCTTCAAATTTCGAATCCTAATGAGATATTTCTCAGTCCTATTTAACCTAGAGGGTAGTTACCAACAACTCCCTAAAAGTAGGTGATGTGTCCACTTTGACTGCAAGTGAAGTGTAGTGTGGTGCACTTGATCTTGAGTTTGCTTGGTTTACTTTGATTTTGAGCTATTGGAGGGAATCTAGAGGATCCCTTGGCTGCCTTTGGGAGTTCAGGAGATGGAAAATCCCCCTATAATCTCTCCTTGTTGTCTACTCTGAGCTTTAATGGAAAAATATTCACAAAAAAATTAATATCTTCATGGTTTTCCTACATTTAACTCATGTTAGGCATTCTAAGTATGACAAGCCTCAATCACCATCTACGCTAGCAACATAAGACCATAATATAATTAAAATGCAAGAAAAAGATACTTAATAAGTAAAAAATGTGACAATTAACCCCTCCAAATGTACCTTATGATGGAGCTCATCATCACCTCCTACCAAATGGTTGCTCATCCTCTGAACAACTTAGTCCTCCTTCTGCATTTCTTTCAAAGCTTTGATGGACCCTCTGACTTCCCAAGGGAGAAGTGCGAGAGTCCCTTCAGGAGGGTTAAAAAAATCATTATTTTCTGCTTCTTCCCATTCTATGTTCTGCACATCTTGGTCCTTTCCATCACTTAGCCCCAGAAGCAAGGGTGGACTGAGCTTCAAACCAAGCTACTGAATATTTCTGTCTGGCATGGCCCTCTTGTATAATGGTTCTCTTTCCAGGGCACCTTTCAATCTTTCTAGTGTGTGGTACTCCATTTTTCTAAGGCTATGAGGGAGGTTGTTCCATCTCCTTTGGCTAGCCATAATGCACTCATCTCCCAACAACATAGAAACATCATCAAAGTGAGCCATGGCTTGAGCTTGTGTGTGGAGGTATTTTTCTGCAAGTGCATAATCCTTTTCTATCTTAATATGGTTGTTTTTGACTCCACTAGGGATGAATAGTTCTGCCCTAACGTGTAAAGGTTACTTTTTTTCCCTCCTCATAACCCATTTCATTTCTTGTGATCTGGTCTCTTCATTAACCATCCATGATGCCAATGCCATTAACTGCATGTCTCCCATCCTAGGATTGGGGTCTCAAATGTTCAAGTCTGTCAACACAAGGTTGTGCATGTAGAACTCTGCCATTTTTTCCTTGTCTTCCATACTTGATTAGTTTCAAAAATCAATGAAATATATGAAATTTTGAAAAGGTAAGGATCCATGGGAGGCAATGTTTTGATTTGAAATAGGATCCACTACTCCTTGAGGTAAAATGCTTAGGAATCTGATGGTTATCTGTGTTGAATGGTCTCCATGCACAAATTTTCCATGGTGGCCATTTGTTTGTCCTTTTGATAAATTTGATCCTCAAATGCTACATTCTCTACTTGGGCCTTCTAAAGTTACTCTTTCAACAAGGATTCTTTGAGCCTAACATCAGAAAAATCCTTCCCCAATTCAGCCACTTTTCCCTCAATGACCCTTATGTCATGCAAACCTGTATATGTGGCAAGATGCATCCAATGATGAGTGTGTGCCCTCTCCTCTTCCAACTAATGAAATAAAGGCACTCTGAACTTTTGAGGAATCAATCTGCCCCTTCAATGTATGTGTAGTATGAGATGAGATTGGGTTTAGGGTTAGGGTTTTTCACTACTGCTACATCTTTGAGGACCATTTTTAGTGAGGTAGGTTCCTCCTTGTCTTCTTTTTCTACCTATTTTTCATTGTTTCCTTCATTTTGTGCCTTGTCCTCGACTTCTTTGACCTCTTGCCCATCTATGGTTGTATTTTCTTCCTTAAACAAGGCCCTTTTCTCTAATTCTGGGCCTGTTGGAGTTTCCTGTAGCAAAAACAGTGTTTCTTGTATCAAAATTTTTTTTACTTCCTGAAGACCCCATTTTTCTTGTTTTTCTCTCTTTTCAGTTTTTGGAGGATCTGTGGGGTTTTTATGAGGTGTATGGGATGCCAACCTTGTTGAGTGTCTTCTGATGTAGGATACAGGGGTCCTCATAGGTGAGGTGACCTCTTTCACCCTTCCTTCCTCTTATCTTATTTCATCGTCTTTCTTTGGGGATTACTCAATGGAAATAGGCCTCTTGGTGGGAGTCTATGGTTTCCCTTGCCTCACCATTTGACTCTTACTAGTCCTAAAATACATAGATGTTTGCCTCTTCCTTCTTTTTTTTGACAGGTGTGCTCAAAGTGGCTAGGGTAGCAGCCACTTCCTGATCTGTAATGTTTGGTGACATGTTGGTGTCTTGAGGGGAGGTTTCACTGCCTAGGATAGGGTCCAATCCTTTCTTTTACTTACTCTTTTCTTCCCCCCTCCCCTCATATTTTTCTTTCTATGTCTCTACTATCTCTGTGTTTTCTACTTCAATCTCCATCCCTTATTTTCTTCCTCATCTTCCGCCTCCTCTTATTCTTATTCTACCTCCTCTTCAGCCTCCTCTTCTTCTTCTTCTACCTCCCTCTCTATAAGGCAGAGGTTTTCCCTGTTTGGGTAGCTATGAAGGCTTCCCTATCCATGTCTATGAAAGAAGACCAAGATACAAGTATGTTTAATCTTCTCAAAGCATCATTCACTATAATTTTTATGAGGCCATGATGAGCCAAGTGTTGGTATTTTATTTGCCTCACCTTATTTCTCATGTCAGTTATGGAGTTCAAGAGGAAATGAGGGATGCTTAGTCTCTATTCTAGAGGGAGTTCTCCTTGAAACCTAAGTTCATTCAACAATCTGAAATGATACCCCTAGACCACACTAAGTATGCCTTCACAAGAAATAATCTTCATGATATGGAAGGATACTTCATCCCATGGGTATGGAAGGCTTTCTCTCCTCACTTCTTTTTTGTCTTCAATGTATTCTTCTCCTGGCAGAAAGAATTTTTTCTTGGCTGCAGTGCTAGGAATTCTTTCCTTAACCCATTTGACTCCTAAGGGAAAAGTTGTAACTCTTCTTATGAGTTCAGGTTATACTGTGATGGCTAGGCCTCTAACCACAATGGTGGCTCTCTCCTCTGAGTGTGATTGAAGAACCACTGCAAATTCTCAAGCTATCTCTTCATCAAAACCTTTCAAAAGCTCGAAGAACCCTAGACATTGGTGATTTCTGAAGATTTCCATGACTTGAGGATGCTACCTAATTCTGTTAATGTAAGTGGGCTCCCTTCTGTTGAATCCCCCTCCCAATTTAATGCTTGTGATATGAAGGTGGTGAGATGTTTGAGAGTCATGTCTTGGAGATGGAGGTCTTTAAACAAATGCAAATTTTTTTTACCCTTTAATTGCCAAATTTAACTTTTTGTGTGCAAATTTCATGGAGAAATCTCAGTGATGGAGGATGGAAACCACTTACCTTTTTCCTCTGGTGTTTTTTCTTGAGATATGTTGGCTTTGGGAAGTAATTTCATCCATAGGTGACTCTGTGTTGCCCTCTATACCCTTGTTGATATGCCTCTGAAGTTGCCTGTAGCAAATCTATGTTTATTGTATCACGATGGTGCATGCAAGTTCTAATCCTGATGCTGCTTTCACTGATGGATCCCACTACTCTCTTGCTCTTGCTTCTCTTCGAAATTCTCATCAAAATGGTGAAAATGAGACAGAATTCACCTTCATGGAATTTTTAACTAAAATTGGAGCATTGTGTTTACTCGTACTTAACACAAGTTTTCCTCTTTGAGACCGTTAGTCCCACTCCAGTGAATGATTGTTGAGCCTCGTAATGACCTTATTCATACCCATTCACTCCCTCTTGACTTGATTTGACTTGCCCAGGTGGCATGTACTTTCAATTTTCCTCTAGTTTAACTTTACGAAGGTGGCCAAGTTAATTGGCCACCTTTTTGCCTTTTAAATTTCTAAAACTAGACATTAAACCATTTTGGTCATTATGAATTCTTAGCGAGAGGTGAAGGGCCATACCTAAGCTTAACTGGTGCTGGTGTGGTGCTGAATGAGCTGGTGCGAGGATCTGGAGCTGGTGGTTACAACCATGATCTCTTCTTTGTTGTATTTTTACTTCCTTGTATATTTTCTGAGTGAGCAGCTTTTTCTGAGTGCGCTGCTTAATATTTTTTGTTTTTATTCTTCTATTCGGTGTTGCATGGAGGTATTCGGGTGCCATGGTTGGTGTGCTTACTCTCTTGGAGTCTGTTGGTGGTATTTTGGAGTCATCCTCATCAAATTTTCTTCATCTTTTTGCCTTATTGTGCCACATACAGATTTTCTACATGAAACTTTCCAATTCCTATAGCAATCTTCTTCTTTCTTCTTCTTGCTTTAGTTTGATAAAAAATGGAGGGAAATGGATCATGGAGGTGTTGGGGTCAGTTTACTAAGTAAACTAACACAAATGTTTAACTTGTCAATCCAGGTTTGTAGACTTGGAAGCATGTCCAAAATATATGGATTTCAGGTGAAGTCAATTTTATAAGAAGAAGTTTAAAAGTTGAAAGAAATGCATATTAAAAATATAAGATCTAACTAAAATGTTTCTGATTCAAGATGCAGTAAGCAAAGGAAGAGGCTCCTAACTTAGGAGATCCTATTTGTCCTTCCCCATAGTACTATCTTCAAGAAGAGAAACTCAAGAGAAGAAATTAGTGATGTAGAAAGCAAGAGAAGAGGCTCCTAAATTAGGATATCTTAGTTGTCCTTCTTCACAATTCTACTCCAACAATATTATTGTTGCATTAAAACTAGAAATTCAAGAAACAATTCAAGAAAGTAAACTAAAGAGCAATATTTTATGATGTGTAGAAAGTAAGAGAATAAGCTCCTAACTTAGGAGGTCCTAGTTGTGCTTCTTCATAGTTCTATTCCAACATTATTACCATTGCATTCAATTATAAATTAGAATTCAAGAAATGTAAAGAGGATGAATTTTAGTTGTTGTTCATAACTGGATAGAAATAGAATTTAACGTAAATTCCTTGTTGTCCTTTCGTATGAATATTTAAACCAATATTCATCCAACAATCATAAGAAATCATAACACATTTAAATGACTAAACCATAAATCTGAAGCAAGAACTATTGAATCAAAACTATGCTAATTTAACCAAAGTGTACTTAGCTTGGTATGGGGACCCTCCACCCTTGCCTTGCCCACTTAAAGAACTCTCCAGCTACAAAAAACTTAATAAACCATCCACATAATGAACAGAAAATAGAACAATAGAACTAGTTCTTCAAATTATCTCAATGTCTTCAAAAGTCTCAATACAAAATTACATATATTCTACATGCTTGAATGGTCCATAAACTTTGTTTAAATAGGAAAATCATAAACACACTTAGCTATAATGTCTCTAATAGTCTTATAAATCCTAATCCCATCCATATAGGTCGAACTCATCCATTATGGTTAAAAAATCAGGAAAAATCCCACAAAATAATAAATCTGCCACTTTTTACTAAGGATTCTTGAATGATAGGTCAAGTTTAACCAGCGTTGATCGGGCCTATTTTTGCTCAGTTTGACTGAACCAATATTTATTTATCCATTTGTGCTTCCAAATATTTCAATATGATCATATCTCACCCAGGTGTCCTGCACATATGACTTCAATGAAGCTATTACGGGAATTTTTAGTACAGTCCAAAAATTACTCTTAAAACCCAACTTTTACAAAAAATTCTAAAAAGTGAAAAACTTAATTTAATTACCTGAATATGCATAATAAGTCTAAAATGAGGCATATATGGATGAAATAAGATGTAATATTGTGGTAAATAGATGGATTTATGATAGGCAAAAATGACCAAAATTGAGGGCCAACATCTCCCCCTTGTTGATGTTCAAGCACGAACTCATGCTTGCCTCCTCCATTTGGATCTCCTGAGTGATGATGCCCCTATTGTTCTTGACCCTGTAGCCTCTTCCTGTGCAGCTTGAAGAAGAAATTAAATACCCTCATATTTCCCTTCTTTGTAGATGGCAACTTTCACCTTCTGCTTCTCATATTTGTAATGCCATGACTTTTTCTCCTTTAGCCATTTGTAGGCTTGTTTAGAGATGAGAATATTCTGAGTTTCAAGCCTTTTAATATTTTTTCTCAATTTATTTTTTTCCTTGATTATGTTATCATTTTTTTCTTTATACATATTAGTCTCCTTTTTCAAGTGTGTTTCCATGATATTGTTGTCCTCCAACTCACTTGTTAGTACTTCTATCTTCTTAAGGTATTCTTCATTATGCAACTCTCTAACTTCTTCCCTAGTCTCCTTAGCATATGAATGAGATGAGGTAGCCCCTACCCAAGCATTCTCAAAAAATGAATCTTTCTATATGGGTTCTTCTTGGACTTCCCTCTCCATTCTTTGTATTATCTCATTAATCTACTTTGATGTTGGTGGAGGTTCAACAATTTCAATTTCTGGATCTTTTTCCTTGTTGCTTGGTTCCCTTGTTTTTTTCTCCTAGGCTTGCTAGGAATGGATAGAAAGGATTTCTCTTTTTTTAACCATAATACTATCATGCTTCTTCTTCAATCTCATCTTAGGATACAAAGGGGAATTCATGATACTTATTATCACTTGCAAATGTTCAAACTTCTCTTATGTTGTTTTTTCTTCAAGGTGATTCTTAGCCAAAAACTCTTTCCAAATCATTCCCTTAATTCTTACCTTATACTCCACAATTATTTTGATTAGCACGTGATGATAGATGTTGGATTCCTTCACTTATGTTTTATTCTTAATGCTCTCTATCATTTTAGTTAAGCTTCTTGAGGAGAAGTAAGATAAATTGATTTTTCAATCTCCCTTCATATGTTGAAGCAACTTAATGTGATAAAGATATATCACACTGTATCGATTATCACAGGAGAAGTATTTTTGAATGATCAAAACCAAATATGACCATGGGTCTCTGAGCCAATCTCTTGGAATTCATTTTGTCCTATCAAAGGATCCCTTCCTTTGTTTCTCCAAGAAAAGGTCCATCCCTTCTCCTTAAAATGCATACCCTTGTGATATCTTCTCCTATCAGAGGAAGGTCCAATGGTTGAGAAAGGCAGGTTGGGTTCACTAGTATATAAAGTTCACCAATTCTAGTTTACCCATGTTCAAAGTGTTCTATGAACTCTTGTGTAATTTTATCATTGTGCATATTAAAATTCTTTTCTTGTAACTCTTCAATTTCTATGTGTTCTTCTGCAAATGATACCCAAAAATAATCCTTTGTATGTAAGACTGAGTAAAAAAACTTTTAATGTGTGAAATATCATTAAAATATCTTCTCTGTGAAAGAAAATGTTTCATTGGTTTGCAAAATCGTGCTTCAATCTCTTCTAAGTTTTCAAAATTTTCTCATAAAATTTAATGAAAACTCCTCTCTCTTTCAAAAATTATGTATTGTGTAAAATGAGACTCACTGCAATTTTTATATGCAAATTTTTTTACAAAGATAGTATGAAGAAATCGTTTGGAATACATGAACTTCAATTGACTTGTAGAAATTCTTGTTAAAGATCTGTTCTCCTTGTGTTAAACATACAATTTCAATTAAAACTCCTCTCTCAGCATCTCGGAAATTCATGGATTATGTTGGTGGAAAAGTATGTTTACGATGACAGAGCATTGCAAATTCACAATTGGTGTCATGTTTTTCTCACATTGTGACACATCTAAATGAAATATTGAGTTTAACCATTTTCGAAATCGTTCAATTGTTCATGAAATTATGGATTTGACTCTTACATGCCACTTGCGTAATTATTGGGATTTGTTGAAGAAGTAGGCCAGCTTGGAGCAGAGAAAATATCGGTCTCCATATCCTTGTTTAAAAGAAATGCATCTTCTTATTTCTTCACACAATTCTTTCAATTTCTTAGCCCAATTTCACGCTATTTCTCCATTTCTCAGGGTTCTTCTCTCATACACAGTTCTCTCTTATTCTCTACATTCTTCTCTACGTATTTTTCTTTCAATGAGGGTTCTTATATGCTGTGGGTGAATGCATAGTGTTTCCCTCCAATTCTAAGTTGGGTTTAACTGTGATGATGAAGGAGAACACACACAGAGCAAGCTTTTGAAATGTTTTGACCATTTGTTGTTGTGTTTCCCAATTCATTATGACTGTTTCTAACCTTTGTACTCATTTCTGCCACTTGTGCTTCCAATGTGTCATGGTTGGTTGCCTTCTCCTCTACATTATTGTCCTTACTTCCATGGGTTTTTATGCTCAGTTTATCACCATTATGTTTTTTTTATCCTCGATCTCTATTTTGTACAATCTCAATGCTATATCATGGCTTTGCAATTATTTAAGGTCTTTGCTTTTATCTCTTGTATGTCTATTGCAAGATTTCTCAATCATGCATTGTTATGTAATTGAAAATCCATTGTTATTGCATGTTGCATATCCATATCATTACATATTTTCCTTTTTATGTCATTATTTCCATATGCTTATATATTACTTTGTTTTGAAATGATCATAACCTAAGTTCATTTCAAATAAAATTCTCTTTGTAATGACACTAACACTTTTGTTCTAGTCTTATAGGAAAACTAATCCTTCATGTTTTTGCAGGAAATTTCTATGAGGAAAAAAAAATATTTGGCCCCAAAAAGGAGATGTGGCCAAAAGTTTGGAAAAAAAAGCTCATGAATGATGAATGTAGGATTATGATGAGCTAATCTAGGGTTATGATGAGGTTACTGAATGAAATTTTTTAATGTAGGGTGATGTAGGATGTATGATAATGTAATAGGATGCAGGATGATGAATTCATGAATAAATGAGTATTGCATATTCAAGTTTAAATTAGTTTATCAATCCTACAAAAAAATTCAAATCCAAATGTTTTAAGAATACTTTAAACTTACAGTACTTTCCTTCCACTTAGTAGCTCATTGTCAATGCTTGTTTTGTTGATAATGACCTTTGATATTTTGTCAACACTTGACCTTTTTCCAATGATGATAACTATTTGACTTCAAAGATTAATTTTCCTAAATGATTTTGATGGATTGTAGTTGCTTGTAGCTTCTTCTCAGATTCCTTTAATGTCGATTATGATGTTTCAGGGTATTTCTGGAATAACATATGACATTGAACTTTTTCAGGTCCCTCACTAATGAATATTGATGTCTCAGGTCCCTTCTGCAATACACTTTCTTGTTATTAAACTATTTGCATAGTTTATTGGTTTATTATGAATCTTCCCCCTTGCCTATTATGAGACTTTTCCTCAAGTCTTTGAATTCTAGAGGATGATTTCTGCAAAATGAAATTGAAGAAAAAGTAAAACACAATAGAGAATTCATATTAACCAAACAATTTTGTTTTTCGATATGAATTCGAGTTTGTATTATGCTAGTTTCCTAGATTTTCACAACCAAACTCCTTTATTATTATTTGTTTTTCTATATTCTGGAAGTAGGGAATGAATATCACTATGTTGTTCCATTATTTCCATATTGTTTTCATTTGAGACTCTTTTCAAAAAGTCTTCTTTATTAATAGGCTTATTATAAACTTTAAGTCTATGTCCATTAACTAGAAATGAAATTGTTGCTTCATCAATTGTCTTGATATTAACTGTTCCATTGTCAAATATTTCTATCTCATATGGCCCAAGCCAATGAATAGTAAAATTAGCTTTGAAGTCCTTTTACTTGGATTCAAAAAGAAGTTCCTAGTCTCCTTTATGAAAATTTTTGTTTTTGATAAATATCTCATGCCATTTGATTCTCTGTTTCTGTACTAGTGATGTATGCTCCACTGCTTCTTATTTGATTTCATATAATTCATTTAGTTGCATAAATCTCTATTGTTGTGCTTCTGAAAGATCCAGTCCCAATTCTATTGCAAGTTTAACAGTATGAATTTGAAATTCGATTGGTAACATAACATCCTTACCATATACAAATTGATATGGGTTGAATCCAGTTGTATTTTTCCATGTAATTCTGTATGCCCATAATGCATCTCTTAACTTGTCTAACCAATCATTTATGTTCATTTGCACTGTCTTTGTCATGATTTTTTCCAGAACCTTATTAATATATTCTACTTTTCCATTTGCTTGAGGATGATACGGAGTAGACTTTCTATGTTTGATTTTATATGTTTCCGTAAGATCCTGGACAAGTCTAGAAGTGAACCGTGATCCTTGGTCTATAACAATCTGTCTTGGAACTCCAAATATTACAAATATTTCTTCAAAGTGGAATGAAACCATTGTTTCTTATGTTTCTCTTGCCACTTCTTTCACTTCTACCCATTTTGTAACATAGCCTGTACACACTAAAATGTACTTCTTTCCATTTGAAGGTGGGTTAATTGGTCCCACAAAGTCAAGAGCCCATTGTTCAAATGGTTTTATAAGTACTTGTGGTTTCAATAGAATTTCATATGATATTACAGGTCTTCTAGCTCTTTCGGAGTTATCACATATTTTGACATAGGCTTTTGAGTCCTTAAAATTGCTGGCCAGTAGTAGCCAAGTTTGAGCACCTTGTATGTTGTTCGCTTGTCTGCAAAATGGCCACCACATGGCTCATCATGACATGCTTTTAAAATATCAATAATTTAATCTTCTCTAACACACTTTCTTATCAAAATATCAAAACTAGTATAAAAGAGGTCACCATTGACCTAACTATATCTAGCACTTTCTCTTATTATTTTTCTTTTCTGCTTGCTAGTGAAATGAGATGGTAATATTCCAAAGGATAAATAATTAGGTACATATCAAAAACATGGGGTTTTAACTGTTATAGAAAATAAATGTTCATCAGGAAAGTTTTCTGAAATAGGAATAGGTTCACTAGGTGAATGAAGTCTTGACAGGAAATATGCTACTTGATTGTCTTTACCTGGTAGATCTAGAACAGTGAGATTGAATTCTTGCATTAGTAACAACCATCTAGTAATTAAGCCATTGGTAATTGCTTTGTTCATTAATTATTTAATGGTTGAATGATCTGTATGAATAAAAACTTGATAGCCTATTATACAATGCCTAAATCCATTTATTGCATACACAACATCTAGCATTTCTTTTTCAATTACTGTATAGTTCATTTCTGTCACAGTTAAATTTTTTCTTATGAAGTAAATGGCATAATTAAACTGATTTTATCTTTGTCCAAGAGATGCTCCTATAGCTGTATCTAATACATCAATAGATATGTGAAATGACAATGACCAATTTGGACCTCTAAGAATTGGTGTTATTGACAATTTTTATTTCAGTTTTTCGAATGCATTTTGACAATTTGTAGTCCATTGAAACTCAATGTCTTTTGCAATTAATTTGAACAGTGGTAGATATATTTTACTAAATTTTTCAATGAATAATTTGTAATAGCCTACATATCCCAAGAAAATTATTACTTCCTTTTGTGTTTTTGGTGGCATTAAGTTTGCAATGACTTGTATCTTTGTTGGGTCTACCTTTATTCTAAAAGAAGAAATGTGGTGTCCCAACATTATCCCTTCAGATAGCATCATAAAAAAAAATTCATTGCTGAGGGATAGGTTTGTAACTATGCACCTATTTAGAAGTTTTTCAAGGTTTTTGAAGCAATCATCAAATGTACCTCCATAGGTTATAAGATCATCCATGTAGACCTCTACACATTCATGAATTAAATCAGCAAAGATGGCTACGACTGCTCTTTGAAATGTAGCAGGTGCATTACATAATCCAAAAGGTAAAAAATTATAAGCATATGTTCCCCAAGGACAAGTAAATTTAGTTTTATGTTGATCCTCCAATGCTATCTTAATCTGATTGTAACCGCTAAATCCATCAAGAAAATAAAAAAAAAAATTATTTCCTGCTAGTGAATCTAGTACTTGGTCAAAGAATGGTAATGGGAAATGATCTTTTAATGTGGTTTTATTTAGTTCCCTATAATCTACACATATTCTCCAATTTCCATTTTTCTTTGGTACCACAACTAAGGAAGAAACCCATTGACTATCTGAAATAGGGTAGATGAATCCCACCTGTAACAATTTTTGCAGTTCTTCTTTGACTATTTCTTTCATCATAGGATTCATTCTTCTTTGTGGTTGTCTAACTAGTTTGATATGATCATCAGTATAGATATGGTGAATACATGTTTTTTCGATGAATTCTCAACATGTCTGTATAGTCCCAGGCAAAAGCCTTTGGATATTTATGTAATAATGCAATTACCTGTTGTTCTTGTGATGATTGTAGATTATTACCAATATTTAGAATTTTTATAGGGTTGATTTCAATGATTTTTCTTTGTGAATTGGTAATTGAGATGATAGGAAAAATTATTCAAAATGAATTCTACATTGATTGAATAGTACAACTTTCCTGAAAACATTGATTCAAAAGATGATTTTCAATTTCATTTTGTGTTATTTATAGCTCCTCATAAATATCAGATTCTGAGATGAAAAGATTATTAAATCCTAATTTTCTTCCTCTTCTCTAAAATTAAAGACTTCATTAATGCTTATAATAGATTGAGTTTCTTGTTGTTGTTGGTCATCAAGCCATGATAATAAAGAAGGAAATTGAGCCGTAGGATATCGTGTAACATGTTTTCTTTCATCTCCATGTGCTAAGATCATGCTTCTTAATCTACATCCAATGAAGGCATCTTTTGTGGCTAACCATGGTCTGCCTAGAATTAAAGGATGGCCTCCTAGATTTGTTTTTGGTTGCAAGATTAGAAATTCTATAGGGTATTCTCATGAATCCAAAGAAACAATGATGTCTTCCAGTATTCCCTCTTGTACAACTTCATATCTATCTGCTAGTTCTAAAATTGTAGTAGTAGGTCGAATATTTGGCCATTTTAAATATTTCATAGTCTATGTTGTCATGAAATTTATAGCAGCTCTTAGATCAATTAAAGTGTTGGTAACTGAAAAATTATTGATTGAAATGGTAACCATAGGTATCCCAGGATCAATATATTTTTCAATTGTTGTTTTTGTAGCATGAGACTAAATAATTTTCCAATGACTTAGATTATGGGTGGATCTCTTTTCTTTCTACCAATTTTCTTAAGACATAATTCCTTTATTATTTTGGCATGGATTGGAATATCTTTGATAGCTTGCAACAAAGAAATTTTGACACAATAATTCTTTAATTCATCCAAAATATAAAATTCAGGAAGAGAAAATGAATTTTTCTACTCTACTAACCTTTCTGGAAATGGTGGTGTTTGAGTCATAATAGTTTTTCCTTGTTGAATTTGATTTTATGGATTAGATTTTTCAGATTGTTCTCGTTCAGTTTCTTCTTCTATGATTGGTGGAGAATATTTGTGAAATAATTTTCTAGACCTTAAGTGGATGTCTTAAACAAGAAGAATAGAATATGTAGGAAAATATGTTTCTTTTTCCACATTATATGTTGGTCTTTCCACTTTGTTACTCGAATTTTCTATTGGTTGAGCTGGTAATTGATTTGGTCTAGGTGGGGGTTGGTTAGAAGGCAGCGGTAGCTGCTGTGGTTGAGTTAGTAAGGGTACATGATTTTGTTGTGGAATGACATTGGCTGAGGGTGTTGTTGGAATTGTTGATATTGAAATGGTTGTTGAGGATATGGTTGTTGATATGGATGTTGAGGATAAGTTTGGTATTGTTGTCGAGGATGGATTTTTGAGGCAGCTGGGTCCCATAACTATATCCTTGCCAAGTTTGTCCAAGTTGGTTTTGGTATTGTTGTGGAGGCCAAGCCTGCCATGGAATAGGAGTATTCTATGAAGTTTGAGAAGGATATTGATAATTCTGAATGATTTGTTGAGTAAATTGTTGAGGTAAATTTTGGGTCATACTTGGAAAATGTGGCTGCCAAGGTCTCCTTGGTGCCATATAGTAAAGAGAGTCAATCCCTTGTACTTATTCCATTGAATTTACTTGCAATTATTTAAGCTTTGAACAATTTTTAGTTGAATGATTTTTTGTACAACATCCACACACCTAAATATTATCTAAAGGACATTCTCTTAGTGGATTCTTCTTTCTACACTTAGGACAAAAAATTGATATTATCTTATCTTTTTCATCTTGATTTTTCTTGGCTTTAAATACATCAACCTGTGTTCGTAAAGTGCTCAAAATGCCAGTTTTAACTTTTTCTAAGAAACTCCCTATTTCTGCTCTTGTTACTCCTCCTATTGTTGATTTAGATGCTCTTGAATTTACATCTCTTTTTCCACTCTTTGCTCTTCCCCTAGAATATTTTTGACATAGTTCAAGAATCTCATCAAATGGAAAATTTGAGATGTATCCTTTCCCCATTGCATTGAGAATATCAAGGTATTCATCTCGTATACCTTTGAGAAAAATTGTGCGAATGGTATCATGATTTAAAGAGTGTTGTTTGGATTTTTGTAAATTATAAAGAAATCATTCTAAATATTCTTCTAAATTCTCATATTCTTGTTGAGACCTCCTGAAAATATCTTCTTTTGAATATCTAGGCCTACAATAGGCTTGATACTTCTTAAGAAAAAATTTCCTCATGTCATCCCAAGAGGCAATAGTGTGTTCTACATATCCATAAGTAAGAGGCAATAGCATCCCAAGAGGCAATAGTGTGTCATCCCAAGAGGCAATAGCATTTGCTTTCAGAGTAGCAGGAAAAATATGAAGTTTATGTGTGTCATCTATATATCCATAAGTAAGACATAAATATTGAAATAAAAAATGAATGAATTAGGATCTTCAATAGACATTCCATAAAAAATAGGTAAAACAGAAGGTGGAATATTATTCATCTTTACCTCCTCTCCAAGAATTTCTCTTGTCTCTAGAATTAGGAATCCAAAGGTAGCTTCCTGATCATTGTATGTTTCTATATCATTACGTATTTTATTGTTATATTCTCTTTTTGCATATTCTTCTCTTTTTCTTTCTGCTTCTATTCTCATTTATTCCTCTCTTTTTCTCTGCCATTCTCTTTGTTGTCTTTCATACTGAATCCTTTGTTCTGGAGTTAATATTGATATATCAGATCCTTCTCCATCCTCCGTCATTTTGTTCTCATTTGTTTGTAATGTCTTAATAAGAGGTTGAGTTTGTGTTTCCTCAACTTTCTTTATTTGTTCAAGAATTGGTTGATATAATTGTTTATAAATTAGTGTCCTTGTCTTCTTTTGTTTTCTATGAAAGATGTTTCTATCGATGTTTGTTTTCTTTTCACTTCATAGGCTAACAAGGTTTTTTCTTTCAATAAGAGTCAATCTTTGTCCTAATCTTTGTTTTTCTTCCAATTCTTCTAAAGTTGGTTTTCTAGCAACTGGTGTAATTAGTCCTGATGGTCCTACTCCTATGGATGGTTGAGTTGTTGGGGGGGTTTTGTTTGGAAAATATACCTTTTTGATCTCTTTCTCTAGGCATAAAGAAACATAACTAAAAACAACTAAATTTTGTTGTTGTTTTTTTTGTGTGTGTGTGTGTGTGTTTTGTTTTTAGAATATTCCTAATTGACTATATGGAAGTATGCTTCAACGAAAAACGACGCCAAAAAATGTTGGGGTCAATTTACTAAGGAAACTAACACAGGTGTTTTACTTGTCAATTCGAGTTTGTAGACTTGGAAGCATGTCCAAAATATATGGATTTTAGGTGAAGTCAATTTTAGAAGACAAAGTTTAAAAGTTGAAAGAAATTAATATTAAAAATATATACTAAGTTTTAAGATTAATGGAAATTCATATTACAAATATAATATCTAACTAAAAATTTTCCGATTCAAGATGTAGTTAGTGAAGGAATAGGCTCCTAACTTAGGAGATCCTGGTTGTCCTTCCCCACAGTACTATTTTCAAGAAGATAAACTCAAGAGAATCAATTAGTAATATGTAGAAATCAAGAGAAGAGGCTCCTAAATTAGGAGGTCATGGTTGTCCTTCTTCACAATTCTACCCCAACAATATTATCATTGCATTAAAACTGGAAATTCAAGAAACAATTCAAGAAAGGAAACTAAAGAGCAATAGTTTATGATGTGTAGAAAGTAAGAGAAGGGGCTCCTAACTTAGGAGGTCTTGGTTGTACTTATTCACATTTCTATTCCAAAATTATTACGATTGCATCAAATTAGAAACCAGAGTTCAAGAAATGTAAAGAGGATGAATTTTAGTTGTTGTTCATAACTTGATAGAAAGAGAATTTAACTTAAATTTTTTGTTTTCCATTCGTATGAAAATTAGATTTAAACTAATAATCATCCGTCAATCATAAGAAATCATAACACATTTAAATGACTAAATCATAAATTTGAAGCAAATTATAAATATTGAATCAAAACTATGCTAATTTGACGAAAGTGTACTTAGCTTGGTATGGGGGCCCTCCATCTTTGCCTTGCACACTTAAAGAAATATTTAGCTACATAAAACTTAATAAATAATCCACAACGAAAATAAAATAGAACAATAGAACTGGTTCTTCAAATTATCTCTCAGTCTCTAAAAGTCTCAATACAAAATCACATATATTCTACATGCTTGAATGGTCCATAAACTTTGTTTAAATAGGAAAATCATAAACAAATTTAGCTATAATGTCTCTAACATGCCTATCAATCCTATTCCTATTCATATAGGCTGAAATCATCCATTACGGTTCAAAAAATCAGGAAAAATCCCACAAAATAATAAATCTGCCCCTTTTTACTAGGGATTCCTGAATGACAGGTCAAGTTTGACAAATGCTGACCAGGCATGTTTTTTCTCATTTTGACTGAACAATTAGGTAATTCTCCATCTTTAGTTCTCAATATTTCAAAATTTATGATCAAATCTCACCCAGGTGTCCTGCACATATGAATTCAATTAAATTATTACGAGAATTTTTAGTGCAATCCAAAAATTATTCTTAAAACCCATTTTTTACAAAAAAATTTAAACATTGAAAAACTTAATTTAATTACCTGAATATGCATAATAAGACTAAAATGAGGCATATATGGATGAAATAACATGGAATATGGTGGTAAATAGATGGAATAATTATAGGCAAAAATGACGAAAATTAAGGGCCAACATCCCCCCCTTACTAACGTTCAAGCACGTTCTCATGCTTGCCTCCTCTATTAGGATCTCCTGCGTGGTGATGTCCATGTTTTTCCTGACCTTGTAGCCTCTTCCTGTGCAACTTGAAGAAGAAATTCAATACCCTCATATTTCCCTTCTTTGTAGATGGAAACTTTCACCTTCTTTTTCTCATATTTGTACTACCATGACTTTTTCTCCTTTAGCCATCTGTAGGCTTGTTTAGAGATGAGGATATTCTAATTTTCAAGATTTTTAATCTTTTTTCTCAATTTCTTTTCTTTTCCTTGATTATTTTATTGTTGTTTTCTTTATACATATTATTATACTTTTTCAAGTTCTTTTCCATGATCATGTTGTCCTCCAACTCACTTGTTAGTTCTTCTATCTTCTTAAGATATTCTTCATTATGCAGCGCTCTAACTTCTTCCCTGGTCTCCTAAGTATATGAATGAGATGAGGTAGCCCCTACCCAAGCATTCTCAAAATAAGAATATTTCTCTATGGGTTCTTCTTGGACTTCCCTCTCCATTCTTTGTATTATCTCATTAATCTACTTTGATGTTGGTGGAGGTTCAACAATTTCAATTTTTGGATCTCTTCCCTTGTTGCTTGGTTCCTCTTGTGTTTTTCTCTTAGGGTTCCTATGAAGGGATAGAAATTATTTCTCTTTTTCAACCATAATACTATCCTGCTTCTTCTTCGATCTTCTCTTAGGATACAAAGGGGAATTCATGATACTTCTTGTCACATGAAAATGTTCAAACTTCTCTTATGTTGTTTGTTCTTCAAGATGATTCTCAGCCAAAAACGCTTTCCAAATCATTCCCTTATTTCTTACCCGATACTCCACAATTATTTTGATTAGCCCATGATGATAGATGTTGGATTCCTTCACTTATGTTTTATTCTTAATGTTCTCTATCATTTTAGTTAAGCTTCTTGAGAAGAAGTAAGATAAAATGATTTTTCAATCTCCCTTCATATGTTGAAGCAACTTAATGTGATAAAGATATATCACACTGTATTGATTATCGCAGGTCAAGTATTTTTGACTGATCAAAACCAACTCTGACCATGGCTCTCTGAGCCAATCTCTTGGAATTCCTCTTGCCCTGTCAAAGGATCCCTTCCTTTGTTTCTCCAAGAAAAGGTCCATTCCTTCTCCTTAAAATGCATACCCTTGTGATATTCTTCTCATATCAGAGGAAGGTCCAATGATTGAGAAAGGAAGGTTGAGTTCACTAGTATATACAGTTCACCAATTCTATTTTACCCATGTTCGAAGTGTTATATGAAATCTTGTGTAATTTTATCATTGTGCATATTAAAATTCTTAAGGAACTCCAGTAACCCTCCTTGGTATAATTTTTCTATTGTTTCCTTTCCTCGGTTTTCTATCTTGAATTCTTTGGGCTTAGTTTTAGTTCCCATTTGTATCTGCTCTGTATACCATTTTCTATAGCCTTGTCTAGTCAATAACCTCATTATAAATTAGAAATATATATATATATATATATATTTGTCCTTCATGCATATTTTTTAGGATAAATACCATGGTGAATGTACTTACCGGATCTCTGAAGCTCTAAAAAAATGAGACTAATTACATTGCTTGTAACTCTTCAATTTCTATGTGTTCTACTGCAAATGATACCCAAAAATAATCCTTTGTTTGTAAGATTGAGTAAAAAAACTTTTAATGTGTGAAATATCATTAAAATATCTTCCCTGTGAAAGAAAATGTTTCATTGGTTTGCAAAATCGTGCTTCAATCTCTTCTAAGTTTTCAAAATTTTCTCATAAAATTTAATGAGAACCCCTCTCTCTTTCAAAAATTATGAACTATGTAAAATGAGACTCACTGCAATTTTTATGTGCAAATTTTTTTACAAAGATGGCATGAAGAAATCGTGTGGAATACATGAACTTCAATTGACTTGTAGAAAACTTGTAGAAATTCTTGTGAAAGATCTGTTCTCCCTGTGTTAAACATACAATTTCAATTAAAACTCCTCTCTCAGCATCTCAAAAATTCATGGATTCTACTGGTGGAAAAGTATGTTTACGATGAGAGAGCATTACAAATCCACAATTGGAGTCATGTTTTTCTCACATTGTGACACATCTAAATGAAATCTTGAGTTTAACCATTTTCGAAATTGTTCAACTGTTAATGAAATTCTGGATTCGACTCTTACATGCCACTTGCGTAATTCTTGGGATTTGTTGGAGAAGAAGGTCAGCTCAGAGCAAAGAAAATCTCGGTCTCTATCTCCATGTTTAAAAGAAATGCTTCTCCTTATTTCTTCACGCAGTTCCTTCAATTTCTTTGCCCAATTTCACACTATTTCTCCACTGCTCAGGGTTCTTATCTCATACACAATTCTCTCTTATTCTCTACATTGTTCTCTACGTATTTTTCTTTCAATGAGGGTTCTTCTATGTTGTGGGTGAATGCATAGTGTTGCCCTCCAATTCTAAGTTGGGTTTAGCTGCGATGATGAAGGAGAACACACGCAAAGCAAGATTTTGAAACGTTTTGATCATTTGTTGTTGTGTTTCCCAATTCATTATGAATGTTTCTAACCTTTGTACTCATGTCTGCCACTTGTGCTTCCAATGTGTCATGGTTGGTTTCCTTCTCCTCTACATTATTGTCCTTACTTCCACGGGTTTTTATGCTCAGTTTATCACCATTATGTTTGTTTTACCCTCGATCTCTATTTTGTACAATCTCAATGCTATATCATGGCTTTGCAATTATTTAAGGTCTTCTCTTTTATTGCTTGTATGTCTATTTCAAGCTTTCTCAATCATGCATTGTTATTTATTTGAAAATCCATTGTTATTGCATGTTGCATATCCATATCATTACATATTTTCCTTTTTATGTCATTATTTCCATATGCTTATATATTAATTTGTTTTGAAATGATCATAACCTAAGGTCATTTCAAATCAAATTCTCTTTGTAATGACACTAACACTTTTGTTCTGGTCTTATAAGCAAACTAATCCTTCATGTTTTTGTAGGAAATTTCTACGAGGAAAAAAAAATTTGGCCCCAAAAGGGAGATGTGGCCAAAAGTTTGGTAAAAAATGCTCATGAATGATGAATGTAGGATTATGATGAGTTAATGTAGGGTTATGATGAGGTTAATGAATGGAATTTTTTAATGTAGGGTGATGTAGGATGTATGATAATGTAATAGGATGTAGGATGGTGAATTCATGAATAAATGAGTATTGCATATTCAAGTTTAAATTAGTTTATCAATCCTACAAAAAAAATCAAATCAAAGGTTTTAAGAATACTTTAAACTTACAGTACTTTCCTTCCACATAGCAGCTCATTGTCAATGCTTGTTTTGTTAATGATGAACTTTGATTTTTTGTCAACACTTGACCTTTTTCCAATGATGATAATTATTTGACTTCAAAGATGAATTTTGCTAAATGATTTTGATGGATTGTAGTTGCTTGTAGCTGCTTCTTAGATTCCTTTGATGTTGATTATGATGTTTCATGTTCTTTCTGAAATAACATATGACCTTAGGTCCCTCACTAATTAATATTAATGTCTCAGGTCCCTTCTGCAATACAGTTGCCTGTTATTAAAATATTTGCATATTTTATTGGTTTATTATGAATCCCCCCCTTGCCTATTATGAGACTTTTCCTCAAGTCTTTGAATTCTAGAGGATGATTTCTGCAAAATGAAATTGAAGAAAAAGTAAAACACAATAGAGAATTCATATTGGCCAAACAATTTTGTTTTTCAATATGAATTTGAGTTTGTATTGTGCTAGTTTCCTAGATTTTCACAACCAAACTCCTTTATTATTATTTATTTTTATATATTCTGGAAGTAGGGAATGAATATCACTATGTTGTTCCATTATTTCCATATTGTTTTCAGTTGATACTCTTTTCAGAAAGTCTTCTTTATTGATAGGCTTATTATAAACTTTAAGCCTATGTCCATTAACTAGAAATGAAATGGTTGCTTCATCAATTGTCTTGATCTTAACTGTTCTATTGTCAAAGATTTCTATCTCATATGGCCCAAGCCAATGAGTAGTAAACTTAGCTTTGAAGTCCTTGTACTTGGATTCAAAAAGAATTTCCCAGTCTCCTTTATGAATTTTTTTTTTTTGATAAATCTCTCATGCTACTTGATTCTTTGTTTCTGTACTAGTGACATATGCTCCACTGCTTCTTATTTGATTTCATATAATTCATTTAGTTTCATAACTCTCTGTTGTTGTGCTTCTGACAGATCCAGTCCCAATTCTATTGCAAGTTTAAAAGTATGGATTTGAAATTAGATTGGTAACAGAACTTCCTTACCATATACCAATTGATATGGTTTGAATCCAATTGTATTTTTCCATGTAATTCTGTATGCCCATAATGCATCTCTTAACTTTTCTAACCAATCATTTATGTTCATCTGCACCATCTTTGCCATGATTTTTTCCAGAACCTTATTAATAGATTCTACTTTTCCATTTGCTTGAGGATGATACGGAGTAGACTTTCTATGTTTGATTTTATATTTTTCCGTAAGATCCCGGTTCCTTACCATATACCAATTGATATGGTTTGAATCCAATCGTATTTTTCCATGTAATTCTGTATGCCCATAATGCATCTCTTAACTTGTCTAACCAATCATTTATGTTCATCTGCACCTTCTTTGTCATGATTTTTTCCAGAACCTTATTAATAGATTCTACTTTTCCATTTTCTTGAGGATGATACAGAGTAGACTTTCTATGTTTGATTTTATATTTTTCTGTAAGATCCTGGAAAAGTTTAGAAGTGAATCGTGATCCTTGGTATGTAACAATCTGTCTTGGAACTCCAAATATTACAAATATTTCTTCAAAGTGGAATGAAACCATTGTTTCTTATGTTTCTCTTGCCATTTATTTCACTTCTACCCATTTTGTAACATAGTCTGTACACACTAAAATGTACTTCTTTCCATTTGAAGGTAGGTTAATTGGTCCCACAATGTCAAGAGCCCATTGTTGAAATGGTTCTATAAGTACTTGTGGTTTTAATGGAATTTCATATGATATTACAAGTCTTCTAGCTCTTTCGGAGCTATCACATCTTTTGACATAGGATTTTGAGTCCTTGAAGATTGTTGGCCAGTAGTAGCCAAGTTTGAGCACCTTTTATGTTGTTCGCTTGTCTGCAAAATGGACACCACATGGCTCATCATGACATGCTTTTAAAATATCAATAATTTCATCTTCTCTAACACACTTTCTTATCAAAATATCAAAACTAGTATAAAAGAGGTCACCATTGACCTAACTATATCTAGCACTTTCTCTTATTATTTTTCTTTTCTGCTTGCTAGTGAAATGAGATGGTAATATTCCGAATGATAAATAATTAGCTACATATCAAAAACATGGGGTTTTAGCCATTATAGAAAATAAATGTTCATCAGGAAAGTTTTCTGAAACAGGAATAGGTTCACTAGGTGAATGAAGTCTTGACAGGAAATATGCTACTTGATTGTCTTTACCTGGTAGATTTAGAACAATGAGATTGAATTCTTGCATTAGTAACAACCATCTAGTAATTAAGCCATTGGTAATTGCTTTGTTCATTAATTATTTAATGGTTGAATGATTTGTATGAATAAAAACTTGATAGCCTATTATATAATGCCTAAATCTATTTATTGCATGCACAATAGCTAGCATTTCTTTTTCAGTTACTGTATAGTTCAATTTTGTCACAATTAAACTTTTGCTTATGAAGTAAATGGCATAATTAAATTGATTTTATCTTTTTCCAAGAGATGCTCGTATAGCTGTATCTGATGCATCAATAGATATGTGAAATGACAATGACCAGTTTGGACCTCTAAGAATTGGTGCTATTGACAATTTTTCTTTCAGTTTTTCGAATGCATTTTGACAATTTGTAGTCCATTGAAACTCAATGTCTTTTGCAATTAATTTGAATAGGGGTAGATCTATTTTACTAAAGTTTTCAATGAATATTTTGTAATAGCCTACATATCCCAAGAAACTTATTACTTCCTTTTGTGTTTTTGGTGGCATTAATTTTACAATGACTTGTATCTTTGTTGGGTCTACCTTTATTCTAGAAGAAGAAATGTGGTGTCCCAACATTATCCCTTCAGATAGCATCATAAAAAAAAATTTCATTGCTGAGGGATAGGTTTGTAACTATGCATCTATTTAGAAGTTTTTCAAGGTTGTTGAAGCAATCATCAAATGTAACTCCATAGGTTATAAGATCATCCATGTAGACCTCTACACATTCATGAATTAAATCAGCAAAGATGGCTACGACTGCTCTTTGAAATGTAGCAAGTGCATTACATAATCCAAAAAGGGAATAAATTATAAGCATGTGTTCCCCAAGGACAAGTAAATCTAGTTTTATGTTGATCCTCCAATGCTATTTTAATCTGATTGTAACTGCTAAATCCATCAAGAAAAGAAATAAATTATTTCCTGCTAGTGAATCTAGTACTTGGTTAAAGAATGGTAATGGGAAATTATCTTTTAATGTGGTTTTATTTAGTTCCCTATAATCTACACATATTCTCCAATTTCCATTTTTTTTTGGTGCCATCACTAAGTGAGAAACCCATTGACTATCTGAAATAGGGTAGATGAATCCCACCTGTAACAATTTTTACAGTTATTCTTTGACTATTTCTTCCATCATAGGACTCATTCTTCTTTGTGGTTATCTAACTAGTTTGATATGATCATCAGTATAGATATGGTGAATACATGTTTTTCCCATGAATTCTCTGCATGTCTGTATAATCCCAGGAAAAAGCCTTTGGATATTTATGTAATAATGCAATTACCTATTTTTCTTGTGATGAATGTAGATTATTACCAATATTTTAAATTTTTATAGGGTTGATTTCAATGATTTTTCTTTGTGAATTGGTAATTGAGCTGACAGGAAAAATTCTTCCAAATGAATTCTAAAATGATTGAATAGTACAACTTTCCTGAAAACATTGATTCAAAAGATGATTTTCAACTTCATTTTGTGTTATTTATATATCCTTAGAGATATCAGGTTCTGAGATGAAAAGATCTATTAAATCCTCATTTTCTTCCTCTTCTTTAAAATTAAAGACTTCATTAACGCTTAGAACAGATTGAGTTTCTTGTTGTTGTTGTTGGTCATCAAGCCATGATAATAAAGAAGGAAATTGAGCCGTAGGATAGAGTGTAACATGTTTTCTTTCATCTCCATGTGCTATGATCATGCTTCCTAATCTACATCCAATGAAGGCATCTGTTGTGGATAACCATGGTCTGCCTAGAATTAAAGGATGGCCTCCTAGATTTGTTTTTGGCTGCAAGAATAGAAATTATATAGGGTATTCCCATGAATCCAAAGAAACAATGATGTCTTCTAGTATTCCCTCTTGTACAACTTCATATCTATCTGCTAGTTCTAAAACTGTAGTAGTAGGTCGAATATTTGGCAATTTTAAATATTTCATAGTCTATGTTTTCATGACATTTATAGCAGCTCCTAGATCAATTGAAGTGTTGGTAACTAAAAAATTATTGATTGAAATGGTAACCATAGGTATCCCAGGATCAACATATTTTTCAATTGTTGTTTTTGCAGACATGAGACTAACTAATTTGCCAATGACTTGGATTATGGGTGGATCTCTTTTCTTTCTGCCAATTTTCTTAATACATAATTCCTTTATTGTTTTTGCATGGATTGGAATATCTTTGATAGCTTGCAACAAAGAAATTTTGACATAAGAATTATTTAATTCATCCAAAATATAAAATTCAGGAAGAGAAAATGAAGTTTTCTGCTCTACTAACCTTTCTGGAAACAATGGTGTTTGAGTCATAATAGTTTTTCCTTGTTGAATTTGATTTTATGGATTATATTTTTCAGATTGTTCTCATTCAGTTTGTTCTTCTATGAATGGTGTAGAATATTTGTGAAATACTTTTCCAGACCTTAAGTGGATGTCTTAAACATGAAGAATAGAATATGTAGGAAAATATGTTTCTTCTTCCACATTATATGTTGGTCTTTCCACTTTGTTACTCGGATTTGCTATTGGCTGAGCTGGTAATTGAGTTGGTCTAGGTGGGGGTTGGTTAGAAGGTAGTTGAAGCTGTTGTGGTTGAGTTAGTAAGGGTGCAGGATTTTGTTGTGGAAATGACATTGGTTGAGGGTGTTGTTGGAATTGTTGATATTGAAATGATTGTTGAGGATATGGTTGTTGATATGGATGTTGAGGATAAGTTTGGTATTGTTGTCGAGGATGGATTTTTGAGGTAGCTCGGTCCCATAACTATATCCTCGCCAAATTTTTCCAGGTTGGTTTTGGTATTGTTGTGGAGGCCAAGCCTGCCATGGAATAAGAGTATTCTATGAAGTTTTAGAAGGATATTGATAATTCTGAATGATTTGTTGAGTAAATTGCTGAGGTAAATTTTGGGTCATACTTGGAAATTGTGGCTGCCAAGGTCTCCTTGGTGCCATATAGTAAAGAGAGTCAATCCCTTGTACTTATTCCATTGAATTTACTTGCAATTCTTTAAGCTTTGAACAATTTTCAGTTGAAAGATTTTCTTTACAAAGTCTACACACCTAAATATTATCTAAAGGAAATTCTCTTAGTGGATTCTTCTTTCTACACTCAGGACAAAAAATTGAAAGTATCTTATCTTTTTCATCTTGATTTTTATTGGCTTTCAATACATCAGCCTGTGTTCCTAAAGTGCTCAAAAGACTAGTTTTAAATTTTTCTAATAAACTCCCTATTTCTACTCTTGTTACTCCTCCTGTTGTTGATTTAGAAGCTCTTGAATTTACATCTCTTTTTCCACTCTTTGCTCTTCCCCTAAAATATTTTTGACATAGTTCAGCAATCTCATCAAATGGAAAATTTGAGATGTATCCTTTCCCCAATGCATTGAGAATATCAAGGTATTCATCTCATATACCTTTGAGAAAAATTGTGCGAATCGTATCAGGATTGAAAGAGTGTTGTTTGGATTTTTGTAAATTATAAAGAAATCGTTCTAAATATTCTTCCAAACTCTCATATTCTTGTTGAGACCTCCTGAAAATATCTTCTTTTGAATATCTAGGCCTACAATAGGCTTGATACTTCTTAAGAAAAAATTTCCTCATGTCATCCCAAGAGGCAATAGTGTGTTCTCCTAATCCCATAAACCATTTCAATGCAGTTGCTTTCAGAGCAGCAGGAAAAAGATGAAGTTTATGCGTGTCAACTATATATCCATAAGTACAACATAAATATTGAAATCAAACATGAATGAATCAAGATCTTCAGTAGACATTCCATAAAAAAGGGGTAAAACAGAAGGTGGAATATTATTCATCTTTACCTCCTCTCCAAGAATTTCTCTTGTGTCTAGAATTGGGAATGCAAAGGTAGCTTCATGATCATTGTATGTTTCTATATCATTACGTCTTTTATTGTTATATTCTCTTTTTTTATATTCTTCTCTTTTTCTTTCTGCTTCTATTCTCATTTATTCCTCTCTTTTTCTTTGCCAATCTCTTTATTGTCTTTCATACTGAATCCTTGGTTTTCCATTCGTATGAAAATTATATTTAAAACAATAATAATCCATCAATCATAAGAAATCATAACACATTTAAATGACTAAATCATAAATCTGAAGCAAATTATAACTATTGAATCAAAACTATGCTAATTTGATGAAAGTGTACATAGCTTGGTATGGGGGCCCTCCACCTTTGCCTTGCACACTTAAAGAAATATTTAGCTACAGAAAACTTAATAAATAATCCACAGCATAAAAATAAAATAGAACAGTAGAACTGGTTCTTCAAATTATCTATCAGTCTCTAAAAGTCTCAATACAAAATCATATATATTCTACATGCTTGAATGGTCCATAAACTTTGTTTAAATAGGAAAATCATAAATAAATTTAGCTATAATTTCTCTAAGAGGCCTATCAATCCTAATCCCATCCATATAGGCTGAACTCATCCATGATGGTTCACAAAATTAGGAAAAATCCCACAAAATAATAAAAATGCCCCTTTTTACTAGGGACTCCTGAATGACATGTTAAGTTTGACAAACGTTGACCAGGCATGTTTTTGCTCATTTTGACTAAACAATTAGGTATTTATCCTTTCGTGGTTTTCAATATTTCCAAATATATGATAAAATCTATCCCAGGTGTCCTGCACATATGAATTCAGTGAAATTATTATGGGAATTGTTAGTGCAGTCCAAAAATTATTCTTAAAACCCATTTTTTACAAAAAATTCTAAACATTGAAAAACTTAATTTAATTACCCGAATATGCATAATAAGGCTAAAATGAGGCATATATGGATGAAATAAGATGGAATATGGTGGTAAATAGATGGATTTAGTATAGGCAAAAATGACCAAAATTGAGGGCCAACATCTCCCCCTTGCTAATGTTCAACCACGTCCTCATGCTTGCCTCATCTCTTAGGATCTCCTTAGTGGTGATGTCCCTTTTGTTCCTGACCTTGTAACCTCTTCCTATGCAGCTTGAAGAAGAAATTCAATACCCTCATATTTCCCTTCTTGTTAGATGGCAGCTTTCACCCTCTTCTTCTCATATTTGTTCTGCGATGACTTTTTCTCCTTTAGCCATTTGTAGGCTTGTTTAGAGATGAGGATATTTTGAGTTTCAAGATTTTTAATCTTTTTTCTCAATTTCTTTTTTTTCCTTGATTATTTTATTGTTGTTTTCTTTATACATTTTATTCTAATTTTTCAAGTGTTTTTCCATGATCTTGTTGTCCTCCAACTCACTTGTTAGTTCTTCTATCTTCTTAAGATATTCTTCATTATGCTGCTCTCTAACTTCTTCCATGGTCTCCTTTGCATATGAATGATATGAGGTAGCCCCTACCCAAGAATTCCCAAAATAGGAATATTTCTATTTGGGTTCTTCTTGGACTTCCTTCTTCATTCTTTGTATTATCTCATTAATCTACTTTAATGTTGGTGGAGGCTCAACAATTTCAATTTTTGGATCTTTTTCCTTGTTGCTTGGTTCCTCTTGTGTTTTTCTCTTAGGGTTCCTATGAAGGGATAGAAATTATTTCTCTTTTTCAACCATAATACTATCCTTCTTTTTCTTCAATCTTCTCTTAGGATACAAAGGGGAATTCATGATACTTCTTGTCACATGAAAATGTTCAAACTTCTCTTATGTTGTTTGTTCTTCAAGATGATTCTCAGCCAAAAACTCTTTCCAAATCATTCCCTTATTTCTTACCTTATACTCCACAATTATTTTGATTAGCTCATGATGATAGATGTTGGATTCCTTCACTTATGTTTTATTCTTAATGTTCTCTATCATTTTAATTAAGCTTCTTGAGAAGAAGTAAGATAAATTTATTTTTCAATCTCCCTTCATATGTTGAAGCAACTTAATGTGATAAAGATATATCACACTATATTGATTATCACAGGTGAAGTATTTTTGAACGATCAAAACCAACTCTGACCATGGCTTTCTAAACCAATCTCTTGGAATTCCTCTTGTCCTGTCAAAGGATCCCTTCCTTTGTTTCTCCAAGAAAAGGTCCATCCCTTCTCCTTAAAATGCATACCCTTGTGATAGTCTTCTCCTATCAGAGGAAGGTCCAATGCTTGAGAAAGGAAGGTTGGGTTCACTAGTATAAAAGGTTCACCAATTATAGTTTTCCCATGTTCAAAGTGTTCTATGAACTCTTGTGTAATTTTATCATTGTGCCCATTAAAATTATTAAGGAACTCTAGCAACCCTCCTTGGTATAATTTTTCTATTGTTTCCTTTTCATGGTTTTCTATCTTGAATTCTTTGGGCTTAGTTTTGGTTCCCATGTGTATCCGCTCTATATACCAATTGATATAGCCTTGTCTAGTCAATAACCTCATTATGAATAATAAAAATAGATATATTTTTCCGTCATGCAAATTTTTTAGGATAAATACTATGGTGAATGTACTTATCGGATCTCTAAAGCTCTGAAAAGAATGAGACTAATTACTCTACTTGTAACTCTTCAATTTCCTTGTGATCTACTGCAAATGATACCCAAAAATAATCCTTTATTTGTAAGACTGAGTAAAAAATCTTTTATTGTGTGAAATATCATTAAAATATCTTCTCTGTGAAAGAAAATGTTTCACTGGTTTGCAAAATCGTGCTTCAATCTCTTCTACGTTTGCAATGTTCTGTCCCAGAGGATTTTGTCCATAGGGTTATAATTTTGATAATTCTTCCCATACACTGGTTGAGGACCAAGATATTTATTCGGAGTGAACCATTGGGGTCCTGTCTGAGCAACATAGGTATTTTGTTGTAGAATTTAAGCAATGATTTGGGGCAGACCTTGTACCATTGAATATTGACCTTGAGGAATGAAAGGTGGGCCCTGGGGCTACATGGGCTGCCCCTAGGGTGTAGGTTGACCCGGATACCGAGGTTGAATAAGTTGTCCCTGGGGTCCAGGTTGGCCTGGATGTTGAGGTTGGACAGGCTGTCCTTGGGGTGCAGGTTGGCCTAGATGTTGAGATCCACCAAGCTGCCCCTAGGGTACAGGTTGGCCTAATGGTTGAGATGAGCCAAGTTTCCCCTGAATACTAGGTTGGCCCAGCTGAACAGTGGAGGGTTGACCTTGTTGTACAAAATTTAGGCCTTGTTGAATGCAAGGTTGGTTCTGTTGCATAAAAGGTTTTCCCTAAGATGGATAGTTTTCCCCTGGGAACATAAGATGCTCCCTATTGAACATGAGGTTGACCAGGAGGACCGTAGGGTTGTCCCAATTAGACTGAAGTTTGTCCCTAAAAGGGTTGTCCTTGCGGACCATAGGGTTTTCCCTGTAGGTATGTAAACTAGTTGGGGTAAACTGGCATTTGAGGGGTTTGAACATACAACGGACCTTGTGGGTGAGGCTCATACTGATAGATGTGATTTCCATGCTCATCGTAGTAATGCGGGGGATCGATAGGAGCTTGAACCTACTGAGAACCCTGGGGAAAATAGTTTTGTTGTTGAATGGCCATCATATACTACTCATACGTCAAACCTCTAGGAATAGGATGAGATAGGTGCACTACCAGTAGGCTGATGGACTCTCGATATGTGAGGCTTTGATCCACTCACGGTGGGTCCAACAGGTACCATGGAAGTAATAGGTAGCATCCCATGAACAACAGAAGATGGTGGAAATGATGGAATCACATGAAGCCACACAAACTGTGCATTAGGTTGGGGCAAATGTAACGATCGTTGACACAATGGGAGTTGAAGGGGATGGAACTGATACAAATGACCCCTCTGAAGGAGTCAATGTACGTGACCATATTGAGTTTTGATCCAAAGATGTAGCACCAGAAATCATCTGACTCATTGAATGATAACCAGTCGAGAGAGATGAGGGCTGTGAGGAAGGTTGACCCGAGACATAAGGAAAATTCTTCGGAGGGAAATGATATTCTCCCATAGAAACATAAGTCTCTTCACTACCAATAGGACTTGTGGCATGCATTTCGGATGAAGACATGCTGTCAGCGAAAATGCGATGAGCAGTGGCAAGTAAAGCACGGGTTAATGGTGATTCAGGTGGTTGCGAGGGATCTTCCCTCAAAAAAGCCCAAGAATACAAAGGTTTCCAATTGATATCAAACAGTTCCTTAGGAGGAGATCAAGTGGAAAGAGGTTGAACACTCAGAATAATAGAACGCCAGTAACCTAGAGTCCTAACAGACTGAGATGTCTCTGAAGAAACTTTGGGGGAAGGTTCTTCACTACGATTAATGAAGGGGATAATGAAACTGGAGGTTCTGCCACCATGACTTTGTCTAAAAAACAAGAGAGAAAAGAGATAATCATTTCAAGGCTTCAAGACCAATAACTAAGGAATTATGTATGAACAAGCCAAGAAAATAACTTTAATGGGCGTGTGATCATAGGTAATTAATTTTATGACACTGAAACAAAACTCTGCCTTTTCATATTTTAAGAGTCGAGAAAAGGGAAAAAGGTGACTCTAGTCACTTTCAGTTTGGACGAGCTTGAAAGGACAAGTGCTTGATGATCTTTTCAAATTTTAGAGAGTCACGGAAAGATCAAAATGACTACTCAAAAAATCTAAGCAAGAGGGTGTATCAAGCTCCCGTGAATTGCAATATACACCTTGGTGATCAAATGAAAGAGAAATGACCAAGGACTTAACATACGTGCAAGAAGTCTCCCTGAATGTTATGTTCAGTGTATCATGGTTATAGGGCGGTAGACTCAGCTTCCTATGGATAAAGGGTTGCAACCTATGAGGGTTTCCCTTTATATATGCGACAGTACAGGGAGCACAAGTCCATACTAGTGTTGTCTAATGCCAGATGGAAAATGATAGCTACTAGGTTTAATGATGCCAGAACACGTCGCTAGCCTAGACTTCTAAATGTGAACGTTAATTTTCAATGGTTCCTTAGGTTGATTGAGTTCATTTTGAATTTTATCTTGAAATTATGTTTCAGTTTCAAGGCCTTACCGAATGTAATCTCAAATCTCTAATGCACAACTACATGGGAAAGAATGTCATTTCAATTCGATGAACAACTAGCTAAGGGAGGGATAGGAGTTCACAACGAAGCAGCAATCAATCGAATGCAAGAAGAAATTTTCCCTAATGCCACTAACACAACCAAAGTATAAAACAAAATGATTTTCCTTGATGTTCACTTTTTAATGAGAAAGCTACTTATGCAAAAGAATACTTTTCATTTTCAAAAAGAGAGCAAGAATGCCAATTTTGTTCTTTTATATGAATGAGAAGCAATAATGCAATGTTACACTAAAAGGAAAAAACAAACACTAGCTTTGAGAAACTCAAATGAAATGATCAAAACACAAAGATATCCATACAAAAATGAATATAAAACACATCAAAACCATACAAGCATTCTTTCACGTAGAGAAAGAGGACTTTCAAATCGACTCAATGACCAATGTGATCCATGCTCAGGGTGACACCAGGATGAGAATTTGACAACGCAACAACACGCAGAATCGAAAGAAAATACCAAACAATCAGTCAATAATCTAAAAATATGAAAGACTAAACTGACTCATACACAACTCAGAAGCTCAGTCAACATGTGGCCAAACAAGCAATCGAAGACACCTAGAAACCCTGGGAGGACAAGCAGCACAGGTCAGATGAGATACAAACAATTGAAAAGAATGAGACAGAGAAGTTCAAAACAATCCAAGTGGACTAATCCAAGAAGGAAAAACCAACCTAGAGGGTAAGATGCACTGGAAAACTCATGGAAGAGGCCTAAATCCAAACCTACAGGTGCGGCTGTTCAGCCGTAATCCACGCTGAATAGGGGAAATCACACTTGTAAAACAGGAAACCCGTGCCAATAGGCATGACTGTCAAAAAAACAACAGTTCCGAGTAAGGAAACCAAGGAAAGGAGAAAAAGTAGTTGAGGAAAAGCCAGGCTTAACACTCTGAGAATAGGTGAGATGGCTTGAAATAGTTAGATAAGCCAAACAAATCAGAGAAATGGAAATACGACCAAAGTCAGACAGACAAGAAAAACTCCAAAATGAATCAACGAGAGACGATAGACACATTGATCCCCAGTATGGTCACCAACTTGTTGAGCAGGAAAATACCCTCTGCGGATAGAGGTGACCCCTCTAGCCCTAGGGTGGATCTAGAAATAAGGGAACATGCTGGACTCCTTAATTCCTAGCTTATAAATGAAATGTGAACCGAAACAGATATCCTACGTCAGTCCAATGTTTTTGTCGTGGCACGTGGCAGCGATCCTTCAATCTTTGTCTTCATGCCTTGCGCTCCGTGTTGGCGACGATGTTCACATGTATGCACAAAGATCAAACAAACGATGACAACATACAAGCATATACATTCATTTATAGATACTCAGCTAGTCAAGGAGAGCTAAACACTTTGCATATAAATGGAAACAAATTTGGAACCAAAAACCAGTCATGTATTATTGATAGATAAAAATAATTTTACAACCTTATGCCTTGATGTTGCATATCTCCTTCGACCGGTTCATTTGGGCGCATCTTAAGCATTCATTTGGAATTCGACTCAATGAGGAAATGGGCTTAAACTCTTTCTTAACAATGGATTCTTCTCTACTTTCTTCAACACACCAACTATAGTAATGATTGTTCTGCTAGTTGAATCAATGTGAGGAGGAAGAATTTAGAGGAGAGGAGGAGGAGGTTTTGGATCCCACATAAGGTGGAGGAGAGGTCTCTCCCTTTGGGGAGTTGCACAATTGTAGGAACTAACAAGCCAAAGGGAGGAAATCGACGTGATTCAGTCGAACAAACCATGATGACTCCACTCACAAATTTGTTAAGCATGAAATCTTCGTTTCTATTTTAAAAAACTTTCCAAAAGCAGCTCGAATCAGGTGCCCTTCTGAGGCAGAGCACCAAAGGTCGCAAGGCCCAGTGTTAATTTCTCCATGGGAACGAGGCCATAACTACCTACTAGCGTCGACCCAAATTCATATTTTTTTGAATATTGGCTTGAGGAATGATCAATAGAGATTACGATCTTGACATGCCAAGGGATGCAATGACATTTATGGCAATGTATGATAGTACACAGGGGTCACTGAAATGGTCCTCCAATATTCAAGATGGGTATTGCAGGGATGGTGAAAAAATAATGTGTAACAATAGGCCAGTAATGAAATGGATGTCCTCCTCAGTGGGCGCGTACCACTGGTTAGGACCAACCCGAAAAGCCTGTAGGTGGGCATTCCACCTGTGGATAAGATGTCGCCAAAGCACACCATGGCCCTTTAGGGATGTAGCCTCCTCATAGAACTTGAGGAGGCCTTCCTGCCTTAGGAGCCCCTGGGTAGCTGCTATAATAGGGTGAGGGTACGCATCTCTCTCCCTCTCTCGTGCCTCCCACAGGCGAACAATGTTATACTGGTCCGCCTATTATTGTTGTTGCTCCCTCTCTTCTCTCCTTTCACACTGATGAATGATTGACATATTAAATACAATTTTTTTATTAAATTAAACATGTATTTAGGAATATACATATATAAATTTTTTTGAAAAAAATAAAAAATAGTCAGTGCGCCACGAAAAATAGGCATGCACCAGTAACAGTGCGTCTTTTTTTTTGTCACACACTGGAGGTGATGCACCAGAAAATTTTCAGTGCAACGGAGGCGGTGCACCTGCAAATTTTCAGTGCACCAACCTCCTGGCATTGTTACAAGGTCAACAGTGCAGTCGAGTAAATGACCGCACCGTTGAATTTGTACTGATGTTAGGAGGGTGGTGCGCTGACCAAAATATACACCCCGGGATGTATAGTTTAGGAAGTGCACCGCCCTCCTGACATCACTACATAGTCAATGGTGTGGTAGTTTACTCGGCTGCACCGTTGACCATGTCGAATTGCTGGAATATGGTGTGCTGATAAAATTACCCACCTGGGGGCGAATATTTCGCTCAATGCACCGCATTACTGCAATTCGACATGGTCAATGGTGCGGCCGAGTAACCGACCGCACCACACTTTTTTTTAATTTTAAAAAATCATGGTGCATCATTTTGGTACCGCTCTAGAAATGGTGCAGATATCGTTAGCACTGGTCGTGGTGTGGCCTGTAAATTTACAAGCAGCACTTCCAACTGGTGCAAGCCAAATAGCTAGAGTGCACCGCGCGGAAAAAAAATAATTAAATAAGGTGAATTTTAAGCTATTTTACAAAAATAATCTTCTAAAAGGTTTAATTATGGAAAAACAAGGAAAATACCTGTATATTTGGCCATCGAGGAGGCATATTGGCTATAGAATTTGCAAGCTAAATTTTCCCACCGTTTTGCAAAATTTAAAATGGAGATAGTGGGCAATGGACAACAGCAGTGCGTGCAATGGGAGCATCGATGGCAAGGCGCCTCACACAAGGTAAAGTTTCGTCGGTGCTTGAGATCTCTCGAGCACTGAAAAGTGAAAAATGCAGAATTTTGGCCGTAATTTTTTTTTTTTTAACCCTGTTCCGGTGCAGGGTTTTATAGGTGCACCAGTGCGGTTTCTTACGACCGCACCGAGCTGTTTCAGTTTTGGTGTGGGGTTTTAGGACACACCGATGTGGAATATTTGTAAAGCAATGGTTTTCTACAGTAATAAGATGCACTGGGCAAGTTTGTACCGAGCCCACAGTGTCCCAGTGTGCCAATGTTTTGTCCACACTGGTGCTTTCTCTAGTTGACCGCACCGGTGCGGTTTAGGATGATAAACGCACCGAAAGAAAAACATCCACAAAAACCTCCACCTGCCAACCTCCTCTAGTAACCTCCGCTACAAATGAATGTCTGGAGTATTTTTATAAAAGGTTCCTCAAAAACATTTGCTAAAGAGTCTTTTCCTTGTAGTGTTAAAATAAGAACTAAAAAAGAAAAAAAAAATCACAAGTAATTATCAATATAAGAAAATACTTTCTTCCTTTTTTTTATTTTCTAACCAATAACACCCTAGTTCTACTTTGCATTTCAATTTGGCTTTACATTTACAACTTAATTCTTCATTTCTATATCAACTTCTAAATCACATGCAAAACACTAATGCTCTACAAATATTACCCTGATTCTACACAAGGGATCGACTTGGTTTGGATTTCCATAGTTTGGATTCTCTTGATCAATAGGTTCAGTCTACATTTTTTCAACACATAAGTAAATCATTTAAGTTTTATGTATAGTGGTAGATTTTTCATGTTATTTCATTACTTTAGTTTCTGACGTGGTAGAGAACTTCCACCCCCACCCATAATAATGAGCAAACTATAAAAACAAAAATATTAGTTTCCCAAGTCACACCCATAATATGGTACAAAGTGTAATTACTTAGATTGTTTATTTTTTAAGTGATTTATGTCATGGTATCCATGTTGGTGTTATAACAAGAAATACGAATGTTAACCATAATCCCATGCAATGTGAAAAACCCAATTTGTTTTTTTTTTAAAGTAATTCATGTCACAATGGTCATGTTGGTGTTATAATGAGAAATATGAACATTTGAATTTGTTTCAAGTATTTCATGTCATGACATTCATGTCGTTGTTATAAATAGAAATATGCATGCCTAAATTGTTTACTTTCAAAAAATCATGTTACAACAATCATGCTAGCATATAGAGAGAAATATGTGTGCCCAAATCGTTTGTTTTTTAACCAATTCATGTCATAATAGTCATGTCATCGTTGTAGCAAGAAATGTGTCTACCTGAGTTATTTTTTTTTAAGTAATTCATTGTTATAATAAGAAATAAGTTTGCATGGACCTTTTTTTTTTTATGTAAATCATGTCATAGAGGTTAGGTATGCTTTTTAAAGTTACTACGGTATGTCGAAGTTATAGTGAGATGTAAATCTTGAAAATTTTTCAATATCAATATAATGCATGTTATCATGGCCATGTTGACATTCTATTTTTAAAGAAATCATGGAGATATTTCAATTTATTTTCCTTTTTCTCTTTTTTGTTTTGTTGTGTGGGGGTGGGGGGAGCTAGACCAATGGGTTTTTGAATTGGCGACGTTCACACCAGGAGAGCCTTAAAAATACACTCCACCCATTGACTATTCTACGCATCATGGGATTTTAATTTTTTTTTCTAAACCAACCAAGTTATATATTTTTTGAATTGTTTTGCAAATGCTTACAATATTGCATATTAACTAAAAACTTCAATCTAGTGTAAATATTGTTTGATTTTAATCAAAACCTATAATTTCATGTAATTTATGGTGAATTTTTCATGTCAATGCATATCAATACACACACCCACTATATTACATGTTTATTTTTTTCATTCTCTTCATTTTGTAGGAATATGAGTTATACATTTTTATGTTGTTTGCTTCTTTTAACTTGCCATGATTTTGATGATGGAATTATAAGTTGATCAATGGTAAGGAAAATGTAGAATCATGGTGGAACAAAGCTACACAATTGAATTTGTGACCAATAGAAATTATTTTATGTTACATGGACCATTGCTAAAATCCCTCCACATCTTGCTCCTCTTTCCTCATAATGGTGTACACCACGCCAATAATGGTTGACATTCAATGGCCCCTCTTCAAGAGTTCACACCATTATTTAATCCCTACATAGTAGGTTGAGGGACAAGCAGGTTCAGGACACTAACAAGGTTCCTAAGTATACTATGTTTCCCTGTTATCATGCCTATGCATACATGCAAAATTATGAATAAGCATGCACACTGGTGATATATTTCCTAGTTCATAAATTTTGTACCCTTTTCGACATTCAACCACCTCATCAATTGGATATTTTAGCCAAGAAATTTAGGATAAAATTAAATAAAATAAATGCAAAAATGGGATAAAAAACACTTTTAGAAATTGCATGCAGAAAATAAGGTTGGACAATCTGCATCCAAGGTTAAAAAAAACAATTAATACTTGGTGTTTCATTCAGTTTCAACATTTTTGTTACTCATAATATTATATTTGCATGTATGTGTGGAAGGAAAAATGAAATAAAAAGTAGCCCCTCCCTCCAAAGGACACACAATGAAAGGTTGTAAAAAAAAATGAAAATTTATTTTTCTTCCTTTGAATGATCATTTAATGAGGACCCCATTTTTAATTAAATTTTGTTATACTATTTGTTTAAATTTAAATTATGTTAAATAAATAACAATAAGAATTATATAGTTGTGAATTCAATGTTATACTTACTATGCTAAGGCATTGAAGTTTTTTTTTTCCAGAAAAGAAAATAACAACAGTATTTTATATTAACAATAGGTTGCTTACATATAGCAATTTTTTTAGTAAATCACCATTTCTGGTGAGTAGCTTGTATGCACAAAAATTTATCACATATCTCATATAGAAATACGTCTCTAATGAGAATTTAACATGAAAAAACATATTATGTTCACTACATCTCAAAAAGTTATGACATATATACTGAAAATTGAAAGAAAAAAAGACTTGCATATAGAGAGAGAAAAATTATGTGTAGATTTTCCACATCCTTTGGAATTGAAGTTATGCTTCGCCACAGTTATCACTTTTTAACATGGTTTTTTAAAAACTGGTTTGTATAAGGCACCCATCACACACAAAATACATATGTTGATGTAGATGATTATGTGAATGGTATTATAGTGGAGACACCCAAACAAAGATTATGTAGTTCAAATGTTCCAGAAAAAATAGATGTAAAACTTTTTTCAATAATTGTTTAGGTCTTTGTTTGTTTCAATTCTCGATAAGGATAAAAAACGTTGTGATTTCACTATGCAAGTTATCCCTACTACCCTATGTGGGACCCTGTTATAAATATAATTCATAACGAATATAACAAATATAATTATTAAATATCCAATTAAGGATTATGTAAGTAGTCATTAAGTTAGTGAAAGGGCATGTCTAAGAGACATGCCCGGTCATGAAAGGTCACCTGTGTAGGTATATAAGTAGGGCCTCATTGTAACATTTTATCATCTACCTATCTATCTCATATCTTTTATAATATAATATTTGTATCCTCATGGATATCTTTGTATTCCAAGTGTTCTGGAGTATTTAAGCTTGAGAAGGAACTTTTTTCACTTCATTTGGCATCAGAGCAGTCAATCTTCTGGCCGCTCATCGTTGCACATAGCTACGCTCCTTGATCCAAATCTTTGACCATAAAAATCGTCAACCTTGTTTCCGTCGTGACTAAAGTGTTTCGCTATCAATCTTGGAGTTTCTCCATTTTCACCACTAGGCCTTTGGCCATAATAAAAAATTGAAAAAAAAGGAAGAAATATATATAAAATATATATATTAATAAAAAAAATAAAAGAGAGAAGGAAAGTTAACATAAAGGGGGAAATAAATTAAAAAGAAAAGAAAAAAATTAAAAGAAAATAGTTCCAAAAGAAAAAAGAAAAGAAAAGAAAAAAAGAGATATATATAAATAAGTACATATACGTACATACCAAGACAAATTAAAATTAAAAAGGAAAAAGAAATAAGGAAGAGTAGGTAAGGTTATTTTGATTATTCTTTCACTGGTTTACAAGATCGTGGTTTTGGAAGCCCATGGTAATTGTCCATGCTATTTGCAAAGTAAAATAATATGTAAATGAATAAAAAATCTCTTGTGAATGATAAGTTTACTTTTACGTGGAGAAATACACATAAGTGGACATATATTTTATAGGTGAATATATGTGAATAGCCACGTTTCACTAGGGTTGTAACCTTTCAACCAAAAAAAGGGTTAAAAAAAAAATCAATTCTTAAAAGAATATATATATATATATATAATTAATTAAAATGATTTAATTAATTAAATTATTAAAAAAAATTGAAGGAATAATAACCTCATTAAAAAGAAGAAGAGAAAGTTAGGAAGGGTTACCTTTAAAACCCTAAAAAGTCAATTCAATAGACAAAATGAAATCAATCATTGATGAAAAGGAAATTAAATCCAATTCGAAAAGGAAAAAAAGGAAGATTTCCTGAAAATTATAGTATTTTAACAAATACAAGATGAAGAAATTATTATCCATAAAACTTTGAGGACAAAGTTCTAAAGGAAGGACCAATTCATAACAAATAAATAAATAAAATTTGATATATTAAATTGTGACAAAAGCAAATGAAGAAAACGGTGTGTGATTGAACTGAAGAAAAGTGTCAACTGTAAGCTTTGAGGACAAAACTTTTGAAGGAAGGGGCAATGTTATGAATATAATTCATAACGAATATAAAAAATATAATTATTAAATAGTCTATTAAGGATTATGTAAGTAGTCATTAAGTTAGTGAAAGGGCATGTCTAAGAGACATGCCCAGTCATGAAAGGTCACCTGCGTAGGTATATAAACAGGGCCTCATTGTAACATTTTATCATCTACCTATCTATCTCATATCTTTTATAATATAATATGTGTATCCTCATGGATATCTTTGTATTCCAAGTGTTCTGGATTATTTAAGCTTGAGAAGGAACTTTGTTCACTTCAAACCCCAACAAGGTTCCATTCAACCTCTCACATCATTAAAGACACAAATGAAGAGGATTGTCCCCTAAATATTGCTATCTAGAGACACCACCTCATCTTTATATTTTCGATTACAAAGATGAAGACGATGAAAAAATATTAATGATGTCATAGTAGATCCATCAATGGAAAGTTTATAATAAATGTAGACTATGAAGCAAAAATATCAAACACAATAATTGTTAAAGTCATATCACATACATACAATCACATTGATCTCTTTCATACATTTTGTAGGCTTTTTCATATTCTAATAGAAACCTATTATAAAGAAGGAGGTGGAGAGATTATTTCAATTATTATCCAACAACATCCATTAATAATTTGCATATTCGAACACCCCATATTAAGGCCTATAGTACTGGGAAAAAAAAACTTAAACCAAACACATTGGAGTATAAATAATAGAATCAAACAATCTCTAGAAGCTTCTTCTTTGAAAATAGTTCTTGGATCAATAAGACTCCTAGTTGTTCCCTATTTCTTGAAAAGCTATAGTCTCCCAACTTAATACAAGTTCCTATGTAATTTGACATCATTTGCACAAGAAATGTCTCATAACTCTTGTAAATGTGAAATGTTAAACTCCAACATCCCAGATCTCCCCTTAACTATTGGAAAACAATCCCCACATGCATGTCTCATAAACCAAGTGACATATAGTTTCTACTAGGATCACCTCAAAATATTGATTAGCTGTCTACCTTCCACCTCATCCCTCCCTTTCTTCAAAGTGTGAGCTTATTTAAAATGTGAAGACACATGTTCTTTAGTGAAATCATCACCATTGTCAATATTTAGTAGATCTTCAAAAATGGCTATATTTGTTATTTCTTCAAGATTCCCTTTGAAAAGGTCATGATTCTGCAATTATTTTTTGTATTTCCTATTTTTCCATGATAGTAACACTAAATCCCACACTTATCTATCATATATTTCCCATTCTTTATATTGTAGTATAGTGTAAACTTTGGTTGAGAGTCTCTTTTTTAATCTCTTGTAGTTCTCTTTTTTCGACTAAAAGAGCTAAAATCACGTCTTTTAGAAAAGGACATCTAATTCATAGAAAAAATGGCATAGTTGTATTTAGATTGCAAGCTATTTAGCAAAATGGATTTTGCATGTTTTTCATCTACCTTAGCATGGACTTTAGGTAGTTCTCTAATGAAAGATCTACAAAGTGACTTCGGTAGACATATTAAATCTAAATAGTTGTAGTTTCAAAGAGAATTTTCCGTTCATTGGTTTTGATCCAAACAACTATTTAGTCCATTGAAAATTTCCTTATATTATATTTCTAGATTAAAATGATATAATTTCCAAATATAAAAGAGTAACTCCAATAATGAACTTGGATTTGTTATCCATATTTTCTCTCAATCAATTATTTAGATTTTGCAGGTTTTATTTCTTTGATTTTCACTATACCTCATAAATTTGTGTTCATCAATTACATTTGAATTTTATTTTCTATGTGTGAGAATTAAGGCCATTATTTTTTCTAGATGATTTTCTATTTTTCTCAAATTTTTAGAACTAGTCTAGATCCATCTTAATTCCATATTTACCAAACTCCTAGAAGGATCAAATATCATGAGGTGAAAACCTCTTTTGAAATGAAAATAGATTTGATCCCTCTCTGAGCTTGGTAGATCTAGATTTAAGATGGATCTAGGCTGGTATTATATAATTTTCACATCTCTATATATAAAAGTATTCTCATTTTTTATTTTATTAAAACCTTGATTTAATCTTTATGGAATATCCACAAAATATTTATAGTAGTAGTGAGGGTAGAAGGTTTAAATATATCTCAAAAGTATAGCTTTTTTCTTTTATATTTAATTTAAAAAATGTTATAAAATTAAATTAAAATATAATAGTTGTAAATTATTTTGATTTTTAAATAGGTTATGGTTTTTGGGCATGCGGTGTTATAAGCTATGGTATTGGCCCCTCGTATAGTTGCAACGCCTATTTACAAGTTAATAATATCCATGGTGAAATTTTATTGTAAGTATTAAGATTTTATGTGTTTAATAATTAAATTTCAATATGGTTACAAAATCATTGTTAGTCCCTGAGGAGTCTAGCAATCCATTTTTCAGTTAACCATTATTAGTTTGGCATTAACCATTGCAACTTATAATGTTTAGCTTTCAAAAATATAAATTTACCTTTTAATATTATTTTAAAAAATATATATTTATAATGCCATGTAGATAACGACATCACATATTTTATACAATAATTTATAGATATGGTTCCAATATTCATGCATGAGTTTTAGATATTTGTGTAGTGTTTTTTTTTTAATCCGAAAACAAAATCCTTGATAATAATTCATACTCACATAAATAACATGTTTACCATCAGTTACTCCCCATCATTATTTAAGTAAGTATTTGCATAAAAAATGGAAAGAAATAAGATGTAAATAAATATACTTATTAGGATTCACTTCTCACCATTATTTACGTTTTCCTTGACACTTCAGTAGGGGTAAAATTGTAAATGTGTAGACTTAGTAGTTGCAGGGAAAATTTTAAGGATGGGAATTTATTTTAAAGTTTAGAAACCTTGGTGAATATCACTAGTACATAATATGCAATTTGTAAAATGTTTGGCAATGTTTGTGTAGAAGTATCGAAATTTTTAATAATCTTATGTAGTCTCTATATAAAATTTTGGAAAATTTTAAGGTATAAACAATTTTATACTATAAAATTTGGGCGAATAATTTTTAGAAAAAATGAAAATTAACAAATATTTTTTTGGAAAGTTCATGGAAAATTAGCCCACTTGCAAATATTAGCCCCTAAAACTAGTTGTTACTACCCACCAAAATTTATGCAAGCCCTTGTCTCTCAACAATCAATTAATTTATCCACTTCAAGTGTCAATTTATTAGATCCTTCCAAAACAAGACTATAGAATTTGATTTTCCTGTTGACCACTCAGTGCAATTAAAACATATGAAGTTGATATATATATATATATATATCATCAACTATTGCATGTCAACATTTTTAAATGTAATATATATATATATATATATATATATATATATATATATATATATATATATATATTACCGGACATTTAAAAAATGTTGACATGCAATCTTTCTTACATTAGGCCTAATGCCTACACATCTCTCCCCCATACTGGGTTTTAGAGGGCCTCTCGGTGCAAAAAACAATAACATTATTTATTGTAGGAGTAAAACTTCTCCCTATTGTCAGACTTATATAAATAACTTTGTAAGAATTTTTAGTAATATTTGGGTCATTAGCCTACATTGTTATTATTATTTCTCCCAAAACCTATATGCTCATTGCACCATTTATATGAAGTGAACTACTAGAAAAAGGAAAATTATTAGCAATATTAGTAGAAGAAATCTCACACAACATGTTCTCCAAGATATCACCACTCTAATCAATGACAACATAGCTCAACAATAATGTGACTTCAACAATCATGTCTTAAGCTTGGTCTTCCTTATAAAGTTGGATAAAAAAATGTAGGTGGAAACCAATATATAACTTCAAAAATTGTGCTCCATAAATCAAATATTTCTATCTCAAGTACAACTAGATTTCATGTTTCAATAGTTTGAGATTTTGGCTCTCATTTGAGTGTGCTTATTTGGTTATTGGATGCATGAATTTATGTACATTAAATTATAGATTATAGACTTAAATCTTAGATTTGTATGCCCTCCAACCTGTGATAGCCCTCGGTCATTTTTCCATTTCGAAAATGCACGTTAGATATTTTAAGTAAATAATTGACAAAAAATGAGTTGAGTAAGGGACACAGATTCTAGGGAATGAGGAAGGTTACTTTCTTGGGATGCTCAGGTTTTCTTGCTGCAAGAAAAATATGGAAAAGTTATGAGAACCATTAAAATATGGTTGGTTTTTTTAATGGCTTGAGGTTCTCAAAGTTGATGGAGTTGAAAGGGAAGTGTGCAGGCCATGCTTAACTTGGAGGAATCGGCAAGCATCTAAGAAAATAAATTAAAAAGAATAATGGATAAGCTGCCAACTAGTATAGTGTGTTTTCCACCCACTGCAGCAAGCTAACCAAAAGAAAAAAATATGGGGGATAGCTAGTCAAGTGGCACCCTCCTTATTGATTGGAAATACTGTAGCGAGTAGAGGTCACTATCAAAATGAAGGAAAGAGAGAAATTTAAAGGGTGGGGGAAATCGTTTTAATTTTTAGAAAACACAAGGGAAAAGGTAGGAGGAACTTCACATGCAATAGAAAAAAGGAGGAGGTTCTCTCAAGGCGAGGAGAGGAACATAGAAGACACACACCCCAAAATATAATGGAAGGACAATAGACGTGACCACTAAAAAATACACCACTGTGAGAAATCTTAGAGAAATAAGTGTATTCCTTTGGGGCATCAGAGGAAAGAAATTGACACTTGTTTGATCCATTAGCATTTGAAGACATCTAAAGTAGTGTAGAGAGGTGTTGGGAATTTTATATCTCTCAGAGAAACTACTCATAATTCAGTTGAATGATAGGAATTCAAGAGGAATTTCCCCAAGTAAAGGTAAATATCAAGATTCCTTGGGGTACTAGAGAGCGTAGATGGTATTCTCTAGAGTCATTTGATAGCTTGGGTAGATATTTAGCCCTTGAATCCCTGTGAGGAAATTGTGGAGTCTCCTTTGCTCATTTTATCTGGTTTTTCTAGTGGGTTTTGGATTCCCTTCACTGGGTGGAACCATTTTTTTACATGTTTTAGGGTGTAGGCAAAGCCTATGTATTCCCTCGAGATTATTATATGTTGGTCAACTAAAGGGTGGAGGCAATAGGCCTCTCGATTCCTTGTTGAATTTTTTGACTGCTTTTTGGTTGGTGTGTGAAGTTGGAAGAGCCTCTATAGTCCCTATTTCAACCAGAAGTTGGTGTTAAATCCCTTGAGAAAACCATCTCAATCCATAAAATATGGCTCAGGGGTGATGGATTCAAGTAAGGATATGCTACAAATTTTCTATGGTTGATTAGACAGTTAATGTCCCTAACTAAGTTTCCAAACAATAGTGTTAATTCAAGATAAGTGTTTTTAAATGCATCCCTTGCTATTGAGTTATTGTTAGAATGTTGAGCTAATGCTATAATCATTGCATGAATGGTTCATGGTTTTATTGTGATTGAAATTAATGGACCTATGGTAGCTAGTTCCTTGTTACTATGGTTTTACAGTGTTGTTTTCATACATGAAATTAAATAAAAATGGTTAGCTTAATACTGTTGCATGAAGGAAGGTTGGTTTGCTTGAGCTGGAAAGTATTGAGCTCTGATGAATGGTTCTGGTTACTATGGTTTTGCAATTACATCTTATGTGTGTTATTGGTTACTTAGTTCCTTGCATAATTTCTCAAAGGAATAGTTGAAATTATATGTGTATTGTATGAGTAGTGTCATAGTGCATTTTGTACAAGGGACCAAATGAGTCTCTATATGTGCTTTATATATTTGATGAAATTGGTGACTGGCATGTATCATAACCATCACTGTGTGAATGTTGCGTGCATGACTACTAATGACATGGCCATATATTTATGTTGAAATTAAGAAAATTGGCTAAGTCTCTTGTGCCTCACAAAGGTCATTTAGATGTTCTTTAGTGCAATTTAATGGTCTAGTTTTTATGTCTTATTATTTATTTTGTTGGTAAAATAATTTGTTTCTAAGCTTAGTTTCATTGTTTCTAATCTTAGAAATGATAGTGATTTATGTGGATGGGGAGGCCATACACACATATGTTTATATATATATATAGATAATATACCATATTATTCACAAGTGCTCCCTTCACCAAATGTGGGATGCAATCCTCTTCACACCTGCTCCAATCATGACTATAAAGATGGGGGAGTGTTCAAGTAAGAGCGCTGGGAAGGACTCCCTTCATTCCTTTCACACAATGCATAGGCTTATGCCTTATAGTATCACCATTTCCCTTAGCGAAGGCTCCTTTCTATGGCGCTTGGAAATTTTGGTGTATAACCTCTAGCTTTGGCATTTAAATTCCAATGTCAATGAACACTCACCATGTGACGTGACGTCTTAACTCCCCCATGCGACTAAGGCTCATGAAATTTTCCTTCCAGGACATATCACCACAATCATCTCCTAGAAAAACACTCTTATTCCTTTTGGTATGACGTGAGAAGTGGTAGGGGGATGTTTCCACTTGGCATTCAATCTCTTGCCTTCCCGTACTCAACTAGGCCCTCATGATATGTCCCGCCAGTGCTGATGCATCCCAATGCTCCTCTTCATAGCGCATTCTATGAACCCTCCAAGATACAGACTCTGAGGAATGGGAAATTTCCCTTCTATATCTCATAATGACCTACGACACCACATAAATCCTTGTCACCCCAATGTTTATTCAATATTAGAAATGTTCACTAGTTTCCATTTTGTCCTGGTCCCTGTCATCGTGGAGCATTGGGCCAGGGTTATAAAGGGAATGCCTGGGATTGAAGTCTCAAGGTGAGGTGGAAAGGGTGGCCCAAACCCATGCATACTAAATGAATGTGTGTGTTTGTGTGTGTGTGTGTGTGTTTAAAACCCTCTATTGAGCCTTTCAAGCTGATGAGATGGATCAATCTCTGACTTGGGTATGAGAGAGTCAATAGCTAACAGGTGGCTTATGTCAGCCACATGAGTGCCATGTGGTATGCCCAATGTCATGGAATTATTTAATTGGCCATATCTGTTGATCCATGTAATATCCCAAATTGGGATTAACATTAATAAAATGGAAAAATAGATAAGAAACTACAAAAAAAATGAAAACAACATTAAACACACATAAATTGGGACAAAATTTAGCATTGACCCATTTATTATAATGTCAAAATGAGTAAAAATATGGTACTTAGAAAGATAGCACCTGGGCTTGCTCAAGGCAGGCTAAAGAACAACTCTAATCCTAGCAAAATCCTACATTGAAGTACACTCTTCATGGCTCATCCACTGCATTGTCTAGTCTAGGAATTTATTGATGTTGTCTGATTTCGGACTGTTGGTTGGCCTATCTCCCATGCTCATAAAATTCTAGGAATTGGTCACCAAACGCCTCTCACTAAACCCATAGAAAACCACGAAGGGTTTGCAAAATGTGCAACCCCAGAAAATTGCCCCTTTGGGCTTGGCATGATGCTCTGCTAGGGATAACAACCTCCTAGCTTGAAATACTATAAAATTCCTTTGAAACACTGCCAAAATCCTTGGTAAGATTTGGCTAGCCTCCCCTCCAAATCCTCCGGTTGATCTCCTATTCAACTCCCTACTTTTGACACTTCCCCTTGGCTAGATTGCGCAATCACTGCACAACCTTGGTTATCTCTATGTTGTCCTAAAGGGACTACATTCAAATGATGATGGTGCTATTAATCTCCCTCACAAAATGGTAGAATTACCTCTCTTTAGAGAGCACTCAAAGTCCCTCGAGGCTGAGGTTGAGATCTCTGCTTGAAGATCTTGTGTGTTGAACATCACTACAAACTTGGCTCTCCCGCTCAAGCGTGCTCAGTCAAGAAGACATAAAATTTTGAGGTGAATGAATGAGGGGAAATGAGCTACCCCCTTCCTTTAGTCTCCAATATCCCAACGTTCCTCTTGGGCCCCACCTTAGACCGTGTTTCCCCTTCAATGGCCACTCCTGTGTTGTCCCTCCTTATCCACTCATAGTGTTGCCAATTAGAAATACGCAAAGCCTGTAAGTCATAGTAAACTCCTGGAGAACCTCTCTCTAATGGATCTATAGGTCTTAGTAAACCCCAAGTGCCCTGACAGTGGAGAGTCATGTACTGCATGCAAGTTATTCTCCCTCAATAGGGAGTTGGCTATCAGAAATATCTGGTCTCTATAATAGATGAACTCGTCCATCACTCGATACCAATCATCTAACACCCGCCCATCCAACACCCTGCATGAAAATTGATCCTTAGAGTACTCCATCAATAACTTCACCCTCCAATCTACATTTCTTCTCATCAAGGAGAGGAGTGCTGGTCTCTGAGACAAGGCATCAACCACTGCATTGTTGTTCCCGTTGACATACTCAATGTCTAAGTCATATGCTTTGATCTTACTGACCCACTTATGTTTTCTCTCCTGCAAATGTTTCTGCTCTAAAAAGTACCATAGGTTGTTATGGTCGGTCTTGACCTTGAACCGGTTCCCCCCTAAGTAATGCTCGAACTTTACCAAGGCATGCATGATGGCCATCATTTCTTTGTCATATATGGGGTAGTTCCTCTCAGGAGGCAAGAACTTCTAGCTCTCGAAAACGATGGGGTGTCCATCCTGCATCAACATGACTACAACTCCTACTCTGGATGCATCGCACTCCAAGAAAAAGGGCTTGGGGAAATTAGGGAGTTCAAGTATCGGGAAGCTACTCATCATCTTTTGAGGTGGTCAAAAGCCTCCTGCGTTGTGGGGTTCCAAGTGAATGCCCCTTTCCAGGTCAAGTATGTGAGGGGTGCAGCTAACTAAGAGAAACCCTTCACAAACTTCTTGTAATAATTATAGATGCCCACAAATCCTGTCAGCTCTGTGACATTCTTGGGCTCCATCCAATCCTTGATGGCCCTAATCTTCTCCTCGTGTACTCACACACCATCCTCACCTATGATGTGACCTAAGTATAACATCTTTGTCAAGTCGAACTCAAACTTGGACAACTTAGTGTAAAAAATTTTCTCCTCTAGAATACACAACATTGCCTCCACATGCTACAAATTTTCCTCCCAGGTCCAATTGTATATCATAATTTCATCAAAAAATACTAGCACGAAATTTTGCAGCTAGCCATGAAATATGTGGTTCATGCATGATTGGAAGGTGGCTCGAGCATTGGTTAGCCCAAATAGCGCCACCAAAAACTCAAAGTGCCCATAATGGCACTAGAATGTTGTCTTGGGGACATCCTTGTCCCTCACTCGAATCTGGTGGTACCCCAATCTCAAGTCTATCATGGAGAAGAACTTATCTCCCCTCAACTCATCCATTAGGTCATTTATCTGTGGGATGGGACAACGGTTATTCATTGTCTTTTTTTCAGGGCCATGTATTCAATGCACATACTCAGTGTCTCATCCTTCTTCTTCACTAGAACAACTGAAGAAGCGAAAGGAATAGAGTTGGGCCTGATGTTTCACAAACCCAAGAGCTCATGAATAAATCTCTCAATATCGTCCTAATAGGCCTTTGGTTTTCTATATGGAGTAGATATCATGGCCTGAATGTTGGGATCCAACTCGATAGTGTGCTCAAACCCTCGGTCAACTGGATGCCCCGGTGGAATGTCCCCGAAAACCTTGGAGTAAGGGTCGAGGATGGCCTATACATATGGATGCATGGGTCGAGTTGCACCATCTACCTCTGAAATCCTCAGCTCAACTTCCCACTCTGTGTCTGTCCACTCGAATTCTTCCTCCATCCTATGCACAAAAATTTTCTGAGGGGGGTATGTATGCATGCCCCTGAGCATCACAGGTTTCTCATTCTTTTCCATGAATTCCATCTCCAACTTCTGCCAATATATAGTGACTCTACCAAGGGTGATGAGCCATTGGACCCCCAACACCATGTTGGTGTCTAGAATTTCGACCACGAAGAAATGGTCTAACATTGAGTATGTCTCTGTGGTCACTGTTAAAGCTGGAACATACTTCATGCACTATATATTTCTAGTTCTCAAAACTAGAACATAGAATCCATCAAACCCCTCTGTCTAGATGCCCCACCTCTGCACCATTTGGGCATCTATGAAGTTGTGTGTGGCTCCATTGTCCACTAGCATGGATACATGCTATCCTTGAGCTATCCCCCAGACCCTCAGTGTTAAGTACTTGTGTATCCTAGTAAGGATGCAAGGACCCCTCGAGTTAGTGCAAACATTGATCCACCTGCTACTGGTGAAGGTGGAGGTGGAGGATCTTCCCCTTGTGATTTTGTGCTATCAACACCTTGCATCTTGAAGAGAGTATCCTATTCTCCCTCACTATTTGAGAAGACCTCAATGTCCTGTGCCTTCCCTCCGGCACACTTGTGGCCTGGCACCCATGGCTCTTGGCATGTGAAGCAAAGATTTTTCCTCCTCAAATATCTCTTGGTATCATCAGCTAATGGCCCCCGGCCTTGGTTACCTCTCGGGGTTGGAGTTCTCGTGTCCCTTCCTCTCTGTTGGAAGGATGGTCTGCTGGGTATGGGGGCCATAGCCCTCAATAATGCATCCTACAGATCCTAGGCTCTCCCAACGATGTACTGCAGTGTAGTGGGTCAAGTTGACATCACTATCCCACGCAGTGGCTCTGCCATCTTATCTATAAAAAGGAAAATCCTCCTAGCTTCCAATATATCTAGAAACATCACTAACAACTGCATGAACTCTAAAATGTATGTTTCAGGATTCCCCATCTGCTTGAGCTTGGTCAACTCTCCAAAGTGCTCCTCAGGATCCCTTATGATCAAATATCTCCAACACTCTCCTGGTAAAGTCATCATACGATGTCACCCTTGCGGGAGCGAGTATAGTCAACCCATGAAACCACCAGTCATGGCCTTATCCCTCCAAGTTAAGTGTAGCCACCTTGATGGCCTCCAACTCCATCATTTGGTTAAGTTGAAAGTAAATATCCAACTTCTCCACCCATGCTTTAGCTGAACTCTTCATTGACCCATCAAATTTTGGCATAAAAATCTTGCCCACGGTACATTTCATGTCATTCCCCTACGTGTACCCTCCTCCTCTAGCTTGGCCCTTGGGTTTATTGTTGTTCTTCAGCTAAAAAAACTCATTGAAGGTGATATCTCATCCAAAATCCGGCCCATAAGACTGATACTCTGCAAAGTAATCTCTGTAGTGAGCCACCTCTATCTCCTGTTGCTCTCCTTTTCCTGAGGCTAGGAATGTGGGAATGGTAGAGCATGATGGAGTGTGTGATATCATTTGGTGCATAGTCTAAGGACCGACCTGGTGGTGTGAAGTGTTAGATCCTTCCCCAATCTAGGATTCCTCTTGAATTCCCTTTTGCTTACTGCCTCCACTAAGCTTCTAACCCATCTCTTATGTCCTCTTGGAGAGGTCTTGCACCGAATTTAGAAGAAGGTGGGAAAACTCCTTCTCCTCATTTCTCCCATCATCCATGTGTGCCATATCTCTCTCTTTGACCTCTGGAACACTATCAATCTAGTCAGGAGTGATTTCAAGTCTCCTTTCCCTGCTCCTGTACCTCTATCTCCAGTAGGTGATGTTCTTCCTATCTTCTGGTGCCATAGACCGCGTGCTCCACAGGCTGAGACAAGTATATGAGCTCTGATACCACTGTAATATCCCAAATTAGGATTAACAATAATAAAAGGGAAAAATAGACAAGAAACTACAACAAAAATTAAAACACCATTAAACACAAATAAATTGGGACCAAATTCAACTTTGAGCCATTTTATTATAATGCCAGAAAGAGTACAAATCTAGTGCTTAGAAAGATAGCACCTGTGTCTGCTCAAGGCAGGCTGAAGAATAGCTCTAATCCTCGAAAAATACTCCACTAAAGTACGCTATGTGTGGCTCACCCACTACCTTGTCTAGTCCAATAATTTACTATTGTTGTCTGATTTCGGACTATTGGTTGACCTGTCTCCCGTGCTCAGAAAATTCTAGGAATTTGTCACCGGACTCCTCTCACTAAAGCCACAAAAAACTGTGAAGGGTTTGCAGAAATATCAACCCTATAAAATTTCCTCTTTGGGCTTGGCATGCTGCTTTGCTGGGGAAATCAACCTCCTAGCTGAAACTGCTAGAAAATGCCTCTTAAACACTGCCAAAATCCCTGGTAGGAGGTGGTTAGCCTCCCCTCCAAATCCACTGGATGATCTCCTCTTCAATGCCAAACTTCTGACACTTCCCCTTGGTTATACTACGTAATTATTGCGCAGTCTCAGTTGTCTCTATGTTGTCCTGAAGGGAATTCATTCTGATGATGATGGTATGAATCTCCCTCACAAAATGCCAGAATTCCCTCTCCTGAGCGGACACTTGAATTCCCACAAGGTAGAGGTTGAGATCTCCACTTGAAGATCTTGTATGTTGAACAACACTACAGACATAGTTCTCCGGCTCAAGCATGCTCAGTTAAGAAGACAGGAAATTCTAAGGTGAATGAATGAGGGGAAATGAGTTGCCCCCTTCCTTTTTTCTCCAACAGCCCAATGTTCCTATTGGGTCCTGTCATCACTCCAATAATTCACAAGGGTTATTATTTTTTGGCTTAAAGAATATTAGAGGTAACCTCAAACCTACTTTTAAGCCTTAGAATCTAGCCTTCCTAATGCTCAAAGAGGGCTCTCTCTATATGATTTATCTTTGTTGATTGTAGTTGATTTTAGGCTAGTTATGTAGGATTAATTGGGGTTTTGATTTTGATTTGGTTTGGTGGTGAAATCACTTACTCAGAAGTATATATGTAGGTCTGAATTCCATTGGGCTAATGGAGTCAATGTGTCAAGCAATTAGATCGGGATCAAGGTTGAAAGGGAAATGTTTACAAGGCAAGATAGCTGAGTTACTTCAGATCTTCAAGGCTGATGGTGAAAATGGTTTCAATCGAGATAAGAGAGCACTTAAGGGTTCTCAAATCCGGATAATGAGTGAAAAGACAGAGGTCAATTGAAACAAGGGAGAAATTAAGGGTTCCATAATCTGGATATCAGTAGAAAACATGTAAATGATAAACAGTTCAAGTCAAATTGCTTTTAACATATTCTAAAATAACATTCCTGATATATCATTTAGATTTAGAAAAACATACAAGTATTTGTGAAAACTTCATAAAAAAACAATTGAACAAGTAGAAAGTACTTCACTGTAGTGGCCCAACACATGAATCCTGTAATATGATGCTTTATTGCTTAAATCCAGTCTGCTGACATGAAATTGGTACAGTCACCCTTAGGTTCAAAATAGTACAACTACAAAAATTTTCAGCAATTCATCCACCCTCAATACTTCAAAATGAGAAGTATTTATACAAAATATCCTAAAACAACTTAGGAAATATTCAAGGAAAAATAAATATCTTCATGCAAGACGATAGAGACAGCTATCTAACTAATGTAAGTTGCCCCTGCTTTTATTGATTTGTTGTTTAATTGTTGATATTTTGCTATTGATTTGTCTCTGTTTGTTGCTCAACGAAGGCTGCAGTTAAGCATTGAAGTGTCCTATACACTGGCAGCTTTCACTCTGAATTTTTACTGATACTCTTTGACTCTGACAATAAACTGATACTCTTTTATTGATGTTCTTTATTGTACATTGTAATTGCAAAACAACATGCTCTATTTTATCTTTTCCTGTCTGATATTCTTCTCTTTTGACTACCCTATTTGACTGTTTTTATCTTCATATTAAATCAGTCATTTTCTCCCATAATTCTACCTATGGTAGCTAATTTTCACCATCCTCCTGAATATTTCATCATCCTCTGTGTATTTTGAGAATGTAGGCTTGTTCAAAAATAAGTGTTCCACCTCATGTTGTAGATAAAACAGATTCTCAAAATTCTTGTAAAGTACCTTCCCTATGGGAATACCTTGCATGGCTGAGTTATTGGCTTGCTCCTTGGCCACTTCTCTCATATTCTTATCATAATCATCCTGCTTCATTAGTTTGTCATGAATAACTAATGGATTTGGAAGGCCTTTTTGCCTTAGGACATCAAACTTAAGCATGAATATTGTGATGGCAACCTCCATATTTTGGCATTTTTCTTCTAACTATATCATCAAATTATTTTTAGAAATAACCTTCCTAACTTCTAGGATGGTTTTTGTTCTATCATTAATTCCAATTTCTTCTAACTCTTGCATGTATTTGGAATTAAGAAATTTGATGATTTCATTAGCCTCTTCAAGCTTCTTTCCAAGCTCTTCTTTGATCTTTTGGATAGCTTCTCTTGTTGCTTTGACTAAGTCTTTCTGTTCATAGATAACCTATATGGATGGCCAAATATCATTGACAACTTCAATGATATTGGCCCAAAGCTGTTGTTTGGCTTGTGCCATGGGCTCTTTTAACGTTATATCTTTCTCTAACTTCTTAAATTTCTCATTCAACCCGTTTTCCCTTTGTTCTTCATTTTTGTACATTATCTTAGCAAGTTTCTTTTCATCTTCTAGACTTTTCAGCTTTTCTTTAAGTATTTTAATTTAATTTGTCTGAATATACATGTCCTGCATAGCTTTTACTAGTTTTCTTACTTCATCTGTAAGTTCTGTTATTGTTGTTGAAGACTATGTTGCTGGAGTTGTTGATGAGGTGACTGGAAGTGTTGTAGACATTGGGACTGTAGGAGAAATGATTCTGCCAATGCGGAAGGTACATCAGTAATGACTATAGGGATGATATTGGCTGGGACTTCTTTTTCTTTATCCTTTTTCTCCTAGACCAACTTGTCCATTTCATTCTCCATTTCTTTAATCTGGGCAGTCAACTGTAGTATGAGATTCATCATCTCATCTTTCTGATTTGCATCTTGTAACACCTCCTTTGCTTGAGGATGTTCAATAGGAGGTAGATAAATTTTCTTCTTTAATGCAACAATGTCTCCATTCTTCTTCTTAATAAATTCATCTGCAACTTTGACATTACTAGGATCATATCCTACTTCAATAACCAAATCTTCCAGTGATTTGATTCTGTTGTCCTTAGCTTGAGAGGATGCCTTTTCTAACTTGAGCTAATATTTGATGTTTGCAAGAGTGTTTTGGAGCTTCTGTACACTCATGGCCTTATTTGTCACTGATGAATAAATCATTTCACTAGCTTGTTTGTGAAATTATATTTGATCAATAGGATGAAGATCATCTGCTTGAACTACATATGATGACTTTTTATAATCAGCTGATGATTTAGGATGCTTTACTTTAGGCTGCAGGAAGGTCATTTGCATTTTTCTAGTCTTATAGTCAAAAGCAGAAAGTAATCTGCTTTGGCCACTAGGTGACTGTTTCCAATACTGATTGTATGTATCAGTCTTCAAAGCTTCATTTTTCATCTTTATCTCTCTGTATTTATGCATAATTTCCATATCCTTCTATGTTGGTCTGTATGAAGAAGATACTTCAACACTGTGCCGCTTCTGAATAAGCTAAGTTTTAGAAGTTGAAGGTTGATGTTCTTCTTCAATCACTGTAGGAGGTGCATTATCCTTTGTTGTTGTTTCTGTATCAATCACTTCTATTGTTTCTACTCCTTCATTGACAGGATTTAATTTAGGCTTCTTCCTGTACATTAATTTAAATTTGGTTTCATTTATAGTCTCTACAATATATGATCCTTCCTCTCTGATTCTCTTTGAGCTTTTATCTTCTGGGGCTGGAGTTTGCAAAGTTTGACTAGTATCACCTTGCTTCTCTACCTCAATCAAGGTGTTCTCCAACCATTCAGACTGGTTAGAGTATTTTTCAATATCTGGTTTCTTCTCATGTACATAAGGATTTAATTTTCATTTAACTCTCAGTTTACTTATTACTCCTACAAGATCATAATACCATAAAAAACTCTTACTTAATTTAAACTCCTGCAAGTACTTTTCAGCTTCTAGACCTGCATCTCTACTGTTACAAATGAAAGGGACAACCTGATTCTTTATTTTAAACTGTGTCTTCTTTTTAGCAGCAAGGAAATTGATTGAATCAAAATTAAGAATCTGGCTTATGTACTCAAGGGAAAATAACCTCATTGGGAGGCATTTGGGCAGTTTATATGGAATAATATTTGATCCATATACTCTTATCTCAGTATGGTTGTGGTACAAGTACCAATCTCCTGTTCTATTATGCTCTGACAACTGCAGGACCTTCTTAATTTCCTCACTGATTTTGGGTTGCATGCTGTTGTTCATCAAATTGACCATAGGATGAATGACGGAATCAATACATTCTGTATAGGTGGATTGTGTGGAATATTTTCTTATTAAAGGAGTCCAAAATATGACTGACTGTGGGTTACCTTCAACATCAAGCTTCTGAAGGTTGATGGCAAATTTATCAGACTGAAAATACAAAAACATATGAAATATGACTGATGAATACTTAAAAACACCTTCTTCAGGAATTTTGACCAACTTTTCATGAATATTATCAGCAAGGTATTGGGAAAATTTGAAAATGGTAGCAGGAGGCTGACCAAGTGTGAAGGTAGACAAAAAACCTAGTACTACAACATCAACATGCTCACACTAGTACATTTGGCGGAAATTACGACACTTTAGTTCCGACACTTTTGACCAAATGTCATAAATTTCCTCAAATTTTATCAATTTTTCAAATCCCGCCAACTATTGTTGCTATACCAACGTTTGGAGACAAGTGTCGGTATTGCGACACTTAGAGAAAAGTGTCGATCTTACGACGTTTGGAGAAAAGTGTCAGAATTGCGACGGATTGGAGGAAAGTGTCGATGTTGTGACACTTAGAGCTAAGTGTTGCTATTGCGACGTTCAGAGGAAAGCATCAAAATTGCGACATATTGGAGGAAAGTGTCGGTCTTGTGACACTAAGAGCTAAGTGTCGCTATTGCGATGTTTTGAGCAAAGCGTCGGAATTGCGACAGATTGGAGGAAAGTGTCGGTCTTGCGACACTTACAGCTAAGTGTCACTATTGCGACGTTCGGATAAAAATATTTCAAAAAAAAATTCCGCCAAATGTACTTGTTTGAATGTATATCCTCTGCCTTAAGTCAATTTTGCATTTAGAGGAGAATTCTAAGTTCCATATAACATATTTATTCTTGCAATTCTTAGATAATTCTCATTCGTTTTGGAAGAAGTACGCACTTTATGCAGATGATAACTCTTCACACTAACTCCTTTTCTTTACTTATTTTAGTGTTTGTATTATTTAGAAGTCAAGAAGACTAGTTTCCTTTTTCCATTCTTATTGAAGTCCCTAAAAGATCCATCCTCATCATTCTTCTGTAGTGAAACATGCACAAAAAAAAATATTTTTTTATAACAGAGATCCATACAAGTTTTTAGATAACAAGAACAAGTGTCGGTATTGCGAAAGTTGTGTCAAGTGTCGGTATTGCAATGTTTAGGAGGCAAGCATTGTTAGTGTTTAGGAACAATATTAGGGTTTAGAGTTTGGGAGGTATTTTTGGTGATTGGGTCTTGTCGTGTGAGGCCGCCCAACGAAACACATTTGTACAGGCCATTTCGTTCAAGGGCACCCGTATCAATTTTGCTAAGTTGTGACCGCCCATTTGCCGTTTTCTCCCTTGTGGCATCGTTCGGTCAGGCACGCCATGTCGCACCATGTGAGGTCGCTCAACCGGGAGTGTTCGGGTCGGGTCATTTTGTTCGAGGGCGCCCGTATCAATTTTGCTAAGTTGTGACCGCCCGGGTGCCTTGTGCATGTTGGGGCAGCCCATTTTTCGTTTTCTCCCTTGTGGCATCATTCGGTCAGGCATGCCATGTGAGGTCGCCTGACCAGACGCGTTCGGGTCGTGTCATTTCATTCGAGGGCGCCTGTATTAGTTTTTCTAAGTTGTGATCTTTTGAGTGCCTTGTGCACGTTCGGGTAGCCCATTTGCCATTTTCTCCCTTGTGGCATCGTTCGATTGGGCGCGCTGTGTCGTGCCATGTGAGGTCACCCGACTGGGCACGTTTGGGTCAGGACGGGCCATTTTGTTCGAGGGCGCCCGTATCATTTTTGCTAAGTTGTGACCGCTCGGGTGGCCCGTTTGCCATTTTCTCCCTTGTGGCATCGTTCGGTCGGGTGCGTCGTGTCGCGTCGTGTGAGGTCACCCGACCGGGCACGTTCGGGTCGGGTCGGGTCGTTTCGTTCGAGGGTGCTCGTATCGGTTTTTCTAAGTTGTGACCACCTCGATGCCTTATGCACGATCAGGTGGCCCGTTTGCCATTTTCTCCCTTGTGGCATTGTTCAATCAGGCACACCATGTTGCGCCATGTGAGGTCGCCCGACCGAGCGCGTTTGAGTCGGGTCGTTTCGTTCGAGGGAACCCATATCAGTTTTGCTAAGTTGTGACCACATGGGTGCCTTGTGCACATTCAGGCAGCCCGTTTTCCATTTTCTCCCTTGTGGCATCATTCAATCGAGTGCGCCATGTGAGGTCGCCCAACCGGGCACGTTCGGGTCAAGTCATTTCATTAGAGGGTGCCCATATCAGTTTTGCTAAGTTGTGACTTCCCAAGTGCCTTGTGCACGTTCTGGTGGCCTGTTTACCGTTTGCTCCCTTGTGGCATCGTTCGGTCGGGCACGTCATGTTGTGTTGTGTTAGGTCGCCCGACCAGGCACGTTCAGGTCGAATCAGGCCATTTCGTTCGAGGGCGCCCGTATCAGTTTTTCTGAGTTGTCACCACTCGGGTGACTTGTGCACGTTCGGGAGGCCCGTTTATCGTTTTCTCCCTTGTGGCATCGTTCAGTCGGGCGCACCGTGTCACGCCGTGTGTGGTCGCCCAACCGGGCGCGTTCGGGTCAGGTCGTTTCGTTCGAGGGCACCCGTATCATGTTTTCTGAGTTGTGACCACCTGGGTGCCTTGTGCGCGTTCGGGCGGCCCATTTTCCATTTTCTCCCTTGTGGCATCATTCGGTCGGGCGCGCCATGTCGCGCCGTGTGAGGTCACCTGACCGGGCGCGTTCGGGTCGGGTCGTTTCGTTCGAGGGCGCCCGTATTAGTTTTGCTAAGTTGTGACCACCCAGATGCCTTGTGAACGTTCGAGCAACCTGTTTGTCATTTTCTCCCTTGTGGCATCATTCGGTCGGCTACGCCATGTGAGGTCGCCTGACCAGGCATGTTCGGGTCGGGTCGTTTCATTAGAGGGCACCCATATTAGTTTTTCTAAGTTGTGACCGCCAGAGTGCCTTGTGCACGTTCGGGTGGGCTGTTTGTTGTTTGCTCCCTTGTGGCATCGTTTGGTCGAGCCATTTCGTTCGAGGGCGCCCATATCAGTTTTCATAGTTGTAACCACCTGAGTGCCTTGTGCACGTTCGGACGGCCCATTCGCCATTTTCTCCCTTGTGGCATTGTTCGGTCGGGCATGCCATGTCGTGCCATGTGAGGTTGCCCGAACGGGTGCATTCGGGTTGGGTCATTTCATTTGAGGGCGCCCGTATCAGTTTTGCTAAGTTGTGACCACCCGGGTGCCTTGTGCACATTCTGGTGGCCCGTTTGCCATTTTCTCCCTTATGGCATCGTTCGGTCGGGCGCGTCATGTCACGCCGTGTGAGGTCGCCTGATCGTGTGTGTTCGGGTCGGGTCGGGCTGTTTCGTTTGAGGGCGCCCGTATGAGTTTTTCTAAGTTGTGACTGCCCGGGTGCCTTGTGCATGTTCGAGTGGCCCGTTTACCATTTTCTCCCTTGTGGCATCATTCAGTCGGGTCGTTTCGTTTGAGGGCGCCCGTATCAGTTTTTCTAAGTTGTGACCGCCTGGGTGCCTTGTGCATGTTCGGGCAGCCCGTTTTCCATTTGCTCCATTGTGGCATCGTTCGGTCAGGCACGCCGTGTCGTGCCGTGTGAGGTTGCCCGACTGGGCGCGTTCGGGTCGGATCGTTTTGTTCAAGGGCGCCCGTATCAGTTTTGCTAAGTTGTGACCACCCTGGTGCCTTATGCACATTCTGGCGCCCTGTTTTCCATTTGCTCCCTTATGACATCGTTCGGTCAGGCATGCCGTGTCGCGCCATGTGAGGTCGCCCGACTGGGCGCGTTCAGGTCAGGCCATTTCGTTTGAGGGCACATGTATCATTTTTGCTAAGTTGTAACTACCCGGGTGCCTTGTGCACGTTTGGGTGGCCCATTTTTCATTTGCTCCCTTGTGGCATCATTCGGTCGGGCGCACCGTGTCGCGCTGTGTGAGGTCGCCCGACTGAGTGCATTCATGTCGGGGGCGCCTGTATCAGTGTTGCTAAGTTGTGACCTCTCGGGTGACTTGTGCACGTTCTGGCGGCCCGTTTGCCATTTTCTCCCTTATGGCATCATTCAGGTGGGCGCGCCATGTCACGTCGTGTGAGGTCACTTGACCAGGCACGTTCTGGTTGGGCCGTTTCATTTCAGGGTGCCCATATTAGTTTTGCTAAGTTGTGAACACCTAGGTGCCTTATGCACATTCAAGCGGCCCATTTTTCGTTTGCTCCCTTGTGGCATCATTCGTTCGAGCGCACTGTGTTGCGTTGTGTGAGGTCGCCTCACCAGGCGCGTTCAGGTCGGGTTGGGCCATTTCGTTCGAGGGCACCCGTATCATTTTTTCTAAGTTGTGACCGCTTGAGTGCCTTGTGCACGTTCGAGCAGCCCGTTTTCCATTTTCTCCCTTGTGGCATCGTTCGGTCAGGCGCGTCGTGTCACGCCGTGTGAGGTTTCCTAATTGGGCGTGTTCGGGTCGGGCTGTTTCATTCGAGGATGGTCGTATCAGTTTTGCTAAGTTGTGACTGCCTGGGTGCCTTGTGCACGTTCGGGTGGCCCGTTTGTCATTTTCTTCCTTGTGGCATCATTCGTTCGGGCGCACCGTGTTGCGTCGTGTGAGGTCGCCCGGTTGGGCACGTTTGGGTCGGGTCATTTCGTTCGAGGGCACTCGTATCAGTTTTTCTAATTTGTGACCATTCGGGCGCCTTATGCATGTTTGGGCGGCCCATTTGTCGTTACTCCCTTGTGGAATCGTTTGGTCAGGTGCGTCATGTCACGCCGTGTGAGGTCGCCCGACTAGGCGCATTCGAGTTGGGCCGTTTCATTCGAGCGTGCCCGTATCAGTTTTGCTAATTTGTGACTGCTCTAGTGCCTTGTGCATGTTCAGGAAGCCCATTTTCCGTTTTCTCCCCTGTGGTATCATTCGTCGTGTCACGCCATGTGAGGTCGCCCGAAAGGGCGCGTTCGGGACGGGTCGATTCGTTCGAGGGTGCCCGTATCAGTTTTGTGAAGTTGTGACCACCCGGGTGCCTTGTGAACATTCGGGTGGCCTGTTTGTCGTTTGTTCCCTTGTGGAATTGTTCGGTCGGGTGCACCGTGTCACGCCGTGTGAGGGTGCCCAACCAAGCACGTTTGGGTCGGGCATTTTGTTCGAGGGCGCCCGTATCAATATTTCTAAGTTGTGACCGCCCGGGTGCCTTGTGAACGTTCGGGCGGCTCCTATGCTATTTTCTCCCTTGTGCACGCTCGGGTGGCCCGTTTGTCATTTTCTCCCTTGTGGCATCATTCGATCGGGCGCGCCGTGTGAGGTCACCCAACTGGGCATGTTCGGGTCGTGCCATTTCTTTCGAGGGCGCCTGTATCAATTTTGCTAAGTTGTGACCACTCGAGTGCCTTGTGCACATTTGGGCAGCCCGTTTGCTGTTTTCTCCCTTGTGGCATTGTTCGGTCAGGCGCACCGTGTTGCGTCGTGTGAGGTCACTCGACCGGGCGCATTCAGGTCGAGTCATTTCATTGTAGGGCGCCCGTATCAGTTTTGCTAATTTGTGACCGCCCAAGTGCCTTGTGCACGTTCAGGCAACCCATTTGTCATTTTATCCCTTGTGGCATCGTTCGGTCAAGCGCGGCATGTCGTGCCGTGTGAGGTCACCTAACCAGGCGCGTTCGGGTCGGGTCAGGTCATTTCGTTCGAGGGCGCCCGTATCAATTTTTCTAAGTTCTGACTGTCCGGGTGCCTTGTGCACGTTCGGGTGGCCCGTTTTCCATTTTCTTGCTTGTGGCATCATTCGATCGGGTGCGCCATGTTGCGCTGTGTGAGGTCGCCAAACCAGGTGCGTTCAGGTCGGGTTGTTTTGTTCGAGGGTGCCCGTATTAGTTTTGCTAAGTTGTGACTGCCCGAGTGCCTTGTGCACATTTGGGTGGCCTGTTTTCCATTTGCCCACTTGTGGCATCGTTTGTTCGAGCGCGTCATGTCGTGTCATGTGAGGTCGCCTAACTGGGTGCGTTCGGGTCAAGCTATTTCATTCAAGGGTGCCTGTATCAGTTTTTCTAAGTTGTGACCGCCCGGGTGCCTTGTGCACATTCGAGTGGCCCATTTTCCATTTGCTCCCTTGTGGCATCATTCGTTCGGGCACGCCGTGTTGCGTCGTGTGAGGTCGCCCAAGGAAACACGTTCGTATGGGTCGAGTCGAGTTGATTCTGGTCGAGTCGTGTTGTGTGAGGCCGCCCAAGGAAACACGTTTGTACGGGTCGAGTACTAATGGCGCTCATGGAAATGCGTTCGGGCAGGTCGGGTTCGGTCTGTCGATCGCTTCTTGTCGTGTGAGGCTGCCCAAGGAAACACATTCGTACAGGTCGAGTCGAGTCGTGTGATGGCACCTAATTAGCTGGGGACGAGTTCGGGTTAGGTCAGGTCGATTCATGCCGTATTGTAAGGGCGCCCAAGGAAACACGTTTGGGCGGGTCGGGTCAGGGCAGGTCATGTCGTGCCATGTGAGGCCGCCCAAGGAAACGCGTTCGGGCAGGTCAAGTCGTGTACTGATGGCACTCAAGGAAACGTGTTTGGGTGGGTCGGGTTGGGTCTAATTAGGTCTTGTCATGTGAGGCTGCCCAAGGAAACACATTTGTAGTACGGGTCGAGTCGAGTCATGTGATGGCACCCAATTAGCTGGAAATGAGTTCGAGTTAGGTCAGGTCGGTTCGTGTCGTATTGTAAGGGCGCCCAAGGAAACACGTTCGGACAGGTCGGGTTGTGCCGTGTGAGGCCGCTCAAGGAAACGCCTTCGAGCATGTCGAGTTGGGTCTGGTCGAGTCGTGTCGTGTGAGGCCACCCAAGGAAACACGTTCGTACGGGTCGGGTGGAGTTGGGTCTAGTCTAGTCATGTCGTGTGAAGCCACCAAAGGAAACATGTTCGTACAGGTTGGGTTGAGTCGTGTATTGATGGCGCTCAAGGAAACGCGTTCCGTCGGGTCGGGTTGGGTCTAGTCGGGTCTTGTCGTGTGAGGCCGCCCAAGGAAACACATTCGTATGGGTCGTGTGATGTCGCCCAATGAAATGCGTTTGGGTCGGGTCGATTCGGGTCATGTTGTACCATGAGGGCACCCAAGGAAACATGTTCGAGAGGGTCGGGTCAAGTTGGGTCATGTGAGGGCCCCCAAGGAACATGTCCGACCGGGTCAACTCGTGTCTGGCCGTGTCATGAGGGCACCTAGGGAAATTACATGTTCGGGTGGGTCGAGTTGTGTCGTGTGAGGCCGCCCAAGGAAAAACGTTCGTACGGGTCGAGTCGAGTCATGTACTGATGGCGCTCAAGGAAACGCGTTCGAGCAGGTCAGGTTGGGTCTGGTCAGGTCTTCTCGTGTGAGGCCGCCCAAGGAAACACATTCGTATGGGTCAGATCGAGTTGTGTGAGGGTGCCCAATTAGCTAGAAACGAGTTCGAGTTAGGTCAGGTCAGTTCCTGCCGTATTGTAAGGGCGCCCAAGGAAACACATGGTTCAGGTGGGTCGGGTTGGGTCGAGTCGTTCAGGTCAAATCATGTGAGGGAGGTCATTAAAAAATGTTAATTTGTGACCGCCCATGTACCTTGTGCATGTTCATGCAACCCATTTTTCATTTTATCCCTCATGCCTTCGAAGTTTAGGTGGGTCCGGTCAGGTTGGGTCGTGTGATGTCGCCCAAGGAAATGCATTCGAGTTGGGTTGGGTTAGGTTGGGTCACATGAGGGCACCCAAGGAACATGTCTAACCAGGTCAGGTCATGTCATGAGGGTGCCCAGGGAAAATACACATTCGGGTGGGTCGGGTCGAGTCATGTGATGCCGCCCAGGGAAACGCATTCAGGTTGGGTCAGGTCGGGTAGTGCCATATTGTGAGGTCACCCAAGGAAACATGTTCGGGAGGGTCGGGTCAGGTCCGGTCTAGTCAGGTCGTGTCATGTCATGAGGCCGCTCAAGGAAACACGTTCGGGCGGGTCAGGTCGGGTTGGGTTGGGTCGTGTGAGGGTGGTCGTATAAAAAATGCTAAATTGTGACTACCTTAAAATCCAGTGCCTCCTCATAAAATCCTCTCCTCGTATAATCGACCACCATTACAGATGTTTACACCACATTTGGTTTACACATTTAGTAGGTAGCTAGTAGGGTGCCCCTATCTCCCCTCTCCATATAGAGTAATTTGGTCACATATTCTTTCTTCTATGATACTGGTTCCTCTCTCTTAAGTCATATCTCTTGTCCTTCTTATCTCTCCCTTTCTCCCCTTATACCTCCCTCTCTCTTCCCAATCTCCCCCTCTCTCTCTCTCTCTCTCTCTACCCTCCAATCCTCTCACTATATCCCTCCCTCTATCCTTCTTTCTGCCCCCTTCCATATTTGTGTCACTATCTCCCTCTCTTACCCTTCTCTACCTCTCTCACTCCTCTCCCTCTCTCTCTCTCTCTTCATTCCTTCTCTCCCCTCTCCTTCAGTTTATCTCCATCTCTCTCTTCGTTCGGTCAGGCGCACTGTGTCGTTTAGTTTGAGGGCACCCGCCCAAACACGTTCGGGTTGGGTCGTTTCGGTTGAGTGTGCCTGCCCAAGTGCGTTCGGGTCGGGCCCCCTAAGCCCCCAATCCCTAATCCCTTAACTACTAACTCATTATTTGACCCCTAACCACTAAATGCACCTAAATCCCCTAACCCTTAACCCCCAATCCCCTAAGCCCTCCAAATTCGAATTAGCTTTGAAGAAGTAACTATTTTCTTACTTCTGTCTAATTCACTATATACTTAGATCATGAATGCGAGTCGAAGGCTGTTTCCAGATTATATTATTATCGTATCAACAGTGTAATTATTTATGTGTAGTTATATCTTTCTAGTCAAAAACCTCATCTTCAGAAATATTTTCTTATCAATTTCAAAATTAACTGCTTCATTGAGCACAACATGCAACTTATCTAATACTTTATTGAAGCTAAGAGCTCCATCTTTGGGGCAAGCTACTTTTCGGGCGCTAACTCCACTATGTGTGGGGTTAATTAACCCTATGCTTACAATGTTTAATGTTTTCATATCGGATTGTGTGGGGATAGATAACTCGTAGTCATATCACATAGGCCCCATTCACTTACGAAGGTTCCCCAAACTCTGCCCCCAATTTGGTTGATATTGTTGAGCTTGAAAATTTTGAATTTTCATTGATGATTGATTTTCCTCTCGCTCGAATGCAAAAGGAAGATGAATTTCATCTTTTTCCTCCATAATTTCCACATTCGACATTTATTGTAGCTATTCATCTATGCTCATCTGGAATCACCACAAGTTGTACTTTTTTTTTTTGCAATGGATTCTTGATGTTGATCTCGATGGGATTTCTCCTCCTCAAAAAACATATCCTATTTGTAAGCATGGTTGTGGTATGTTGATGTTCAAATGAAAACTACAACTTGTAGCCCTTGATCTGCTAGGGGCTGGTTACCTTGATATTAACGGTGGTGTATTCTTACTCCTTCTGAATAACCAATAAAGGTTCATGGAAATTGACCAATGTGTTGTCATTTTTTATCTTATCCATTTTTGGGGTAAGCTGCTTTTCGACTAACTCCACTACTTTTGATCTCAATTTTTCCAATTTCTTCCTTCTCTCATATGATACTTGAGCCTTTGCCTTTCTCTTCCCTTCCAATTCCATAATAGTGTCATAGTGATGCCAGCCAACTTCTTTGGAAAGCCTTCCTAGTAGACAATACTTGTGACCTGGCACCTAAATCCCCTAACCCCCAATCCCTAAACCCTTAACCACTAAATCATTATGATCTCCCTAACCCCAATCCCTAATCCCTTAACCACTACTAAATCATTACTCCCCTAACCCCTAAATGTACCTACATCCCCTAACCCCTAAGCCCCCAATCCCTAACCCCTTAACCTGCACTAAATCATTATTCTAGTCTTAACCCCTAACTGCTAAACCCTAAACCTCTAACCCTTAATCTCCTATTCATCGAACCCCTAAGCCCCTAAAAACTATGCCATGAAAACCCTCCAAAAAATTCTTAAATGATGGGAATTCCTATTCAATATGCATGAAGATAGTCATGGAATGTGACAAGTCATCCAAGATACATCCAAAAAGTTTATTTGTTCCTTGGGGAATGTGAAATAACAGGTAAGATGCAATCACTAGTGAGAAAATCATTGGTTCGAAACTATGTGGGAAAAATTCCAATCAAGCTAAGGGATGGTGTGGCCTAAGTTGGATGCGATCCCTAGGTGATTTTGACAGCTTAAAAGCCCTTGGTTTATGGCTACTCAAATCACATGTTAGGCATGAAACTCATCTCAAAACTCACATTACCTAAGAAAATAAAAGTAATGGATTAATGCACAACTTATTTATTTCCTGGGCATATGTCTAGGTATGTTGACATAAATTATTTACTTATTCATTAGGAATAACATATAATGGTTCAATATATGGAACATTAGAATTTTAAATATGAATATTTGTATTTTCAAAAGTTTGAATAGGATTAGAATATGCACTAAAAAATTTGTGTGACATATCATTATGTATATTATTATTATCATTCATACAATACAACCCTCCTAGAGCCAAAATCGTTGACATGGTTGAATGACCATACGAAATGAGTGGATGTTCTCCCCAATGAAAGTTCCCATTTTATGTATGGAAACATACAGATAACCTACATACTTTATAAAATAAATTTCTACTTCCTTAACTTTTCATTTTTGTGTACAATTTAGAATTGATTAGATATAATCTTATAAATAAAATACAACAGAGAAAATTAAAACCCCTTAGCATTCTTCTTCACAAGGGTGTTTGATTTGAACAATGTTCCTAATCGAGAAACTAGGATATGATTTTTTTTCTTAAAGGTATAATTTAAAAAGTAGATTGATTTTAGAATTAAGACTATGTGAAACCAAATTTTATATTTTATACCTATTCAAATTTTTTTTCCCGCTCTGCTTGTTCCACCTATTCAAATTTTCTTAATCGACCTATTCAATTTTTTTTCTCGCTCCGCTTGTTTGACCTTTATGCCTTCTTTCCCATGATTCCATTCTTCCCTATGATGTTTTATTTTTTCCAGATTCTTGCAGAAGCATGGACGCTCTGAAACCATAAAGTGGCCACCGTCCATTAACAACTCGAAAGCCATAGTAGCTGGTGAAGATATTTCAAGTTTTACCATTGTTCAGAAATCTGTGGGAGATCTGAAGAGAAATCGATCGTGGAAGAATGCTCTCTTCTTCTGGAAGAATCAAATTGGTATTTCCCTTGTTTTACCCCATTCAAATTCGCTATTTTTTCTTCTACGCTATCTTGGTTATGAGATATAGATGGTTGTAGGTCTGAATTTCTGCACTCTATCTTTTATGAGTCTATTCAAATTATAGGGATATGGATTCTTCTCCTTTGAACTAACCCAATAAAATCTGAGGCTATAGGCGAATTGAGGGCGAATTGTAGAATATGTCGAGGAACAGAACACAACAAAATGGTTTTAAAATATTGTGGCACTTCAATGGCCAGTGCAATAGTAGGAAAATGTGGTTCAACCCTACTTAGCAGGAGAGGGGGATTGCTCTTGTCTTCTTCAAGCTCCAACTATATCAATGGAGGCATGAAACTTGAGTTGCGGGTCCCTCTACCAATGCAGGGTTCTGCTATGACCAAAGCGCACCAGCTAATTCTAGCCATGGAACCCAAAAAGAAGGTACTCCTGTTATCCTCCAAATTTGGCTTAGATTGGCTTAGATTTATATGTCTAGTGTTTTTTTGTGCATTTGTTGTAACATTGAGCCCCCTCTCTCTCTCTTTTCTAATGGAAATCTCATGGAGAAACATCCAGGTTCTTCCCTGCATTTCACAGATGGTACTCAGTGTAAATCTGTTGTCGCTAATTTTCGTGCCTATCCCTGTTAGGTCATATATTTAGTCACTTACCAGAGGCAGCAAGACTAAGGCATTGACCCTGAGACCTCATACATAAAACTCAAATCACCACTCAAACTACTTGAGTTATCCCATTTAAACATTTCATCTGACCAATAAGAACTTAAGCAAGCTCGTTGAGTTTTTAAATGTTTGGAACTATCTCATCTGATCCTTAAGCACTTAAGTAAGAGTTAGATTGCTTATACCTTACCAATCTTAACTGACCAATGAAGGGAAATCTTATCAAAAGCAGGATTGCAGGGGAAGGATAACAACTCTTCCTCTTAACCACCTAGGGTGGACCCAATTGACATCTCTATATAATGCAATGATAAAACCTTATGCTCAATGGGTGTTCACAGTTGAGGCTTGTGTTTATGTTTTTTGGCGAGTTATGTGTCTGTCTGTCTACACACAATTAACTTATACAAATAGTCCAAAAAGCTTGGTATAACTCTAGGGTCAATATAATCAAATTTCCATTTTATTATATTTGTGGTTGTAAAATCCTAATGGCATGCATGTTTTGAAAACAAGCTCTACTAAATTTGCTTAAGAATCACATGTAGGCCCAAACTGCTATAAATATAGATGCATTGTTTTTCAAATTTTCACTATACATTGCCAATAGAAACCAGCATTAGGTTCTATTGGCATTTGCCTGATAAAGGTGAGCGCCTCTTTCATGTGCCCAGATCTACCAAGAAGATCAATTGTGCAAGCACAGTGTTCCAGGGTACTAACATCTGCAACATAACCATACTAATAAAACCCTGCCTCTGACCACAATTATTTGACATTGAAAATAGACAAACTATACATCTGCAACATAACCATACTAATAAAACCCTGCCTCTGACCACAATTCTTTGACACAAAGATTATACACCAACAACAATAATACTTCAGGTTATTAATAGCATCAAACCCTATGCAACAAACCCTTGACTCAATACATTTGTGATAATTTACACCAAAAGTATACATAGATCAGCTTGAATTTTTATAACGACTAGTTACACCATGCTTTCTCAGTCCTTTTTCATACAACTCATTCTTTGCTTCACATGGCATATATTATGGTAGTGGGATTCTTATTGATAGTCTCTCTCAGCCATACTAGAAAAAACCTTGAACAAACTTTAGAAACGTCTTCAAAAACATGATAAAGTACTCATGATAATACATGTAGATCCTCAGACAATATCATGCCATATGTTCTTTGCTTCAGTCCATTGCGTTTATGCTAAAACACCATAGTTAATGTACTAGTCATAAGTACAACTGGATTTTCAATGCACAAGTTTACAATCCTCAGATTGCAACAATGTCAACTCATTTTTTGTGTGGGTTTGGTGGACTGAGGATGGAAGTTAATTGGAAAGAATTCAATTTCGCAAAAACATCCAAACTCAACTATCTTTACACAATTTTGGTGATAAACATTATTGTTAAATGTTTTGGGGAAAATAGGCCATCAGCCTGATGAATTCACATACAATATACTTATAAATGGGTTGTCCAGGGTGGGTAATCTAGAGAAGGCCAGGACACTCTTTTAGGAGATGTCGAAGAAAGGTTGTAGACCTAACCTAGTTAGCTATAATACATTAATAACTGGGTTCTGCAAGCATGACATGATAGAGGAAGCTCTACAATTCTTCTATGAGATGCCAAAGCAGGGCTTCAGCCCTGATGATTTTACATACAACATATTGGTGAATGGATTCTGCAAAGTAGGTAATCTCAAGAAGGCATTAAAGTTGTTTAAACAGATGACAGATAGCGGTCAAATCCCTGATATCATTACATATACCATTCTCATGGATGAAATATACAAGGAAGGCATGCTCCAAAAGGCCAACAGACTACTGGACGAGATCTTAAAAATTGTTTGACACTATAACTATGACATATTTATAAATATCAGCCTCTATAAACATATTGTTGAAATACACCTGGTAAAATTTAGTAATAGATATGAATTGCAATTGAGAATGTTCGGAGGTGACTTCAGTAACAATTGACTAGGCAGGATATTTGAAACAGGGAAAGATAGTAACTTATTTCTACTTTTGGAAGTGTAGTAGCCCTCTATTATGCCCTCAAATGAAAGTTGTTTGCAATTTTGAGGCTTGTCTTATTTTTGTTGTGGTTTTGGCTATTGAGCTGTGTTAGATATTTTGTTGCATTTATTTCTTTTCCTGATCATAGATATATTTAGTATGTTGAACCCTTGTCATCTACAATACCAGTGGTACATGAAGACAGGTGTCTAATTTCACATGACATGTACGTATCATCCTAAGAAATGATCATTCCCAGATCAAACAAAGCTCTTAATCCTCTTGGTCTACCCCTTGTCTGGTGAGACTTTGCAGCTTGCTTATTCCTTCTGTCATGTTCCACTTTAATTTTTTCTTCATAAAAGTGGACTTAGATATTTGTGCCAGATCTTGCTTTGATTTTGATAATGTTCAATGTGTTTTCTTTGTTTACCTTGTTACATGACACCTGAAATTTCTATGCATTTTCTGTGGATGAGGTGTAATACTTTTAATTCCTTTTTTGTGGGAGGTGAGCACCAAATTTGCTAGTGTCTTGGACTTAATTCAATTGAAATACCTAAGGAATTTTGCGGATTTCTAGTGTACAAGCACATGAATGGCCTATTTTAATCAATACAATGAATTTTTAAACTTGCAAATAGGGCTTTCGTTACCATGATCTTAAATCCATGCAACTGTGAACTGTTTCATATAAACCTCTTATTTCAACTAACCATTCAGGAAATTGATTTTGACACTCATTTGTTACACCCTCCCCCAACCTCTACTGCAATTTCTATCATATACCCAATATCTATCATTGTTGGTGAAACACATTTTTTATCATAATCAATTTCCTCCTGTGTAGATCATTTTTCCACTACCTTTGCCTTATGCTTGTTAAAAATCCATCAACCCTATTCTCTATTTTGTACACCCATAATTATAAGCATTAATTCTATATTCCATTTTGAACAGAACCTACATACTTTCAACCTCACCAATTAGGTGTCTTACTGTTCACATCATATTGATGGCACATGTGCAGAGTTTGGTATCGTTTCAGTGTCCTCTCTGCATCCAATTTGAAAATTTCAAACACTTCATCGATAAGAATATAGGTTTTTATTCCCATCCATTCTTCATCATCCAATTGGAGCCAAGTAACACAGATCCAAGCGAGCATGGCTACTCGCCAACCGCTTGTATTCATTTAGTGAATGCATAATCTTCAAACTCAACGCATTTCAAATTTTGGGTGCTTTCAATTTTCACTTTTCAGTGGATAAAATATAGTATTGTCTTTGTAGGTCATGTAAAAAATCTACAAATATGAGACTATACCATGCTGTTGTGGTTCATAGTACTCTGAAATGGGCATATGATTCTCTTGGCTATGGGGTCTTGGGATGACCATCATGAGATAAAGTTGAAATTTGATGCCAAACAGTCGGGTTGGACCCTATCTAACAAATTTAGGGTTGAACATATATTAAGTAGTGGATTGTGGATACCATTCTCCCATTTTCCACTAACTGCTTTGACAACCATGGCATGGGTTCTAGCCCATTGGTAGAATTTCATTATTGTTTGTTTGAGTAGAATTTCATTACTGTTTAATTTTTTTAAATATTTTTATCAAAGTGATCGGGTCTCACAGTACTCTAAAATGGGCATATGATTCTCTTGGCTATGGGGTCTTGGGATGACCATCATGAGATAAAGTTGAAATTCGATGCCAAATAGTCGGGCTGGACCCTATCTGAAAAATGTAGGGTTGAGCATATATTAAGTAGTGGACTGTGGATACCATTCTCCCATTTTCCGCTAACTGCTTCGACAAACATGGCATGGGTTCTAGCCCATTCGTAGAATTTCATTACTATTTGTTTGAGTAGAATTTCATTACTGTTTAAATTTTTTTTTAAATATTTTTATCAAAGCATCAAAAGAATGACACTTTAGACGTCGGAAGAGTGACGTTTCATAAGCATCGGAAGAAATTTGTGTCGGAAGAGCGACGCCTCTTTTTTTAAATATTTTTAGTTTTACGTCGAAAAAGCGACGTTTCATAAGCATCGGAAGCATGACGCTTTAAACGTCGGAAGACATATCATCGGAATTGCGACAGTCATGTGAAAATTTGATAAACGTCGGAAGACCGACGCTTTAAACATCAGAAGACACATCGTCGGAATTCTGACAGTTTGGAAAAACATTGAAAGAGCGACAGTTTGGAAAACTTTGAAAGAGCGACGGTTTGGGAAATGTCGAAAGAGAGACGGTTTGAAGAACATCGAAATTGTGATGGTTTAAAAAAGTTGGAAGAGTGACGGTTTGGAAAACGTCGGAAATAGTGTTGCTATTCTAACACTTTATTGAAGTGTCGAAATTGCGACATAATGGCTAACCACATTTTTCCCCGCCTCAAAATGTCTCTCTTGCGGTGCCTATGTGTCAGAATAGAGACGAATTGGCCATTGGAAATTGGGCCAAATGTGCTAGTGTCATCTTTAAAATAACCAAGAATAAAAGACAGCATGCTAATGATATGTCTGGTCCTTTCAAAAAAAAATGCAGAAGGGTAAGGAGGATTTATCTTGGGAATTTCTACATATGAAGGCATGAAAGTTTGGAATATCTGAAACTTCTTGGGGAAGTCTAGATTCAGGTACAGTTGTGTAAGAGCCTCAATGGATAAAGGGGTTTCATCTAGCCTGGATTGTATCTAGAGCATCTGATTGATTGACTCAACTGTAATAGTAAATAGATTTTTTTTCAGGGTTTATTATGGCTCTCTAGTCAAGGAAATAGCAAGATTAATAGTCTGATTACTTCTAGGAACTGAAAAGTTTGTGGGAATACATACTTTGGAAAATTAGATTCCCAAATGAAAACCTCGTCTGCTTGGTCTATGGATTTTTCATGGCTCCAACAGTGGAGTTCAAGAAGGTTAAATTCAGTGACTGTGTTATTAATATTGAAATATTTAGCAGCTAGGGGAGTGTGTTCTACATCTACAACTGGGGGTTGTAGAGGATTGTTAGATACAATGATTTTGGAAGCTACTGTTTGTTTGATTACTTCAATTAATTAATCTTTGACTTAGAAAAATTGATTTATGCCTGTAGGAGCACCTCATATAGATTATAATAGTTTGCAGACTGATTTAGGGTAAAACAAGGTCTTATCTATGGTCTGCAAAGGTATAAACTTGTTCAATTGATCAATATTTGTGATTAAAACAGTCTTAGATATCATAATTTCTATGAAAATATGTCGAGGGTTTGTAGAAAAGGATTTGGGAAGCCAAGAATGATTTCTTTAGGTCTTCAGATGGTTGCTAAATGATTCAATTAATCAAATTGTTCTTTCTGTGACAAAAAGCAATCTCAGGACTTCAAATTTATGCAAAATGATGCCTAGGGTCTGTAGGAAAGGATTGAAAGGCACAGAAGGTTTCCTTTACTCTGAAAAGGCTTCTATTTTGATTCAATTACTGATTACTTTATCTTTGTATCAAGAAACATGCTTTTTTCTTTGAGGAATACTTGGGAAAAATGAATATTTTGCTTCGCAAAAAGGTTTCTGAAGCAACGGAGGTTCTTGGAAGCTTCTGGTATTTATAACACTTCAATTTGGTTCTGCAATATCTTGTATCAACAAAGTTCTTGAATTATGGTGAAAAAGGCTTGAAAAAAGGTCTGTTAAGTGATCCGGTTGCCAGGAAATTGGTCAGTAATGCTCTTTCTACGTAAATGGTGTAACAAAAATGGTAAAAGGGTGCAAAGGGCGGCTTATATGTATTTTTTATCAAATAGTGTTTACATTGAATGTGCAGTCAATTTGAATTGATAGAGTTGTTTGCTCAACGGACAGGAGAAAACTGCTCAATGGTTTTCGCATGAGTTAAAAGTGGTAAGTGGTAAAATTCAGATCAATGCGATCAAATAAAAAATGGCCACATAGCAGGGAGGTGAGCTCAAAAAACCATGCAGTTTGAAAGGTTTGAGTATGGTTAAGAATCGGGCTATTGGATGTGCAATAGGCAATGTTGGCCATTAGATCTAATTGGTTGAGATCCGACGGATGGGAAGATACGATGGAGTCATCGGGTTTTAAAAGGCGTGTGGCTCAGGTTTTTAAACCAATGTGATATTTTGTATGTATATAAAAGCTATGGTTTAATATACATGGGGTCAGGACTATTATGATAGGCAGGATTTATAGTAGGTGGGTCTAGGATATATAACATGTGGAGAATATTAAACCATATGTTAAAATAAAATAAAGGTCAGGATATACATATGAAGGAATTAATTAAATACAGGTTTAAAAGGTATATAATTTAAATGCTAATAATGATATATGAGGGGGATTTATCATTAAATTGTAATGGAAAAACTTATGTCGGGGAGGGATATCTATAATGGGGCCCGACACATAGATTTAAGCATTTAGACTTAGGATAAAGTATTTTTATGGGTTTTGGTGTATTTTTTAAATAAAAGGAAATTAGTTAAAGGGATTTTACTTTTCCAAAGGAAGATATGCATTTTAACTTAGGAAAAGGGATTTTTGTAGGGAAAAGAAAGAATTAAGGGGGAAAGGGTTAAAATGAAGCGGAGGGGGTATTTTTACAAGGGAATGGTTTTGAAAGGAAGGTCGTAAATGAAATGACCAATTTTCTACTATTCATGCTTGTAAAAACTTCTTCTTCCTACCCATCTACTACCCTAACATTTTTTCTTCATTTACATGGGTGCATTTGAGCTTGCAGACCCTTATTCATTTTTCTTTTAAACAAAAAACTAACTAATTCTATCCTTATTTCTTCCAAGGGCTCAAATTAAACTGTTGAGCTCCTTATTATTCTCTACCTAACTACTGATCTACCAAGTTTAAACTACTCGGCTAGATCTTTATTCTCTATCTATCAACATAAAATTTAAAGCATGAAAGGTCAAGATTAAGCAGTTTGACTTTCATGTATTGTGGCATTTTTAACAAGTTGCACACAATATTATTTTGAAAAGTGAAGTAAAAAGTAGTGGCATTTGAATTTGCATCACTTTCATGATCTATTTTTATCTCTTTTTTGCTTGGGGTTCATTTTTTATTCTTTTTTTATCTTTTTTCTTTCAAGTCCTTTGATTTTTCTTTTAGGACTTTTACCCTCTTTACATTTTTATTTTTCTAATATGGGAAAACAATTTGCAGAAAGAAAATTATGTACATATTACAAGACTAATCAAATTCAATTCAAAATTATGAATACTATTATTATAGGACCCTAACACTGGCTCCACATGGGTATGGCATTTCCTGGTGAAATGTCAAGAACTTTTAAGATCAGTAGCCTTTGAATTTTGACTGTGCTTTTACCTTGGAACTGTTTTCTGAGCTCTACATTATTCATACTTATGATATTTTGTCTTTCAAAGCTTAGGGCCTCCTCTTCGGGCTTCAACTTTGTAAGGAAAACATCCAATCCAATCTAAACTCTGCAATGTTATGTACAATGAGTAAAGTAAAGAAAATGAACTACTATTATTCTAGGGAATAGTAATGCTTCAGCATTCTACCATTGATAGGTCCTCCTGGTAGATCTGATCCATCCAACTCCTTCAAAAAGAGTGCATTGTTGCCTCTGTAACCATAAATGACATAGGGAACTTTCCATAGGAAATAAAATTTACCATGTTTACCTTTCTCTTCTCTCTTGGAATCCCACTTAAGAACTTTGTCACCTATGTAAAAATCATCTTCCTTAGTCTTTTTGTCAAATATATTTTTAATCTTATCTTGAACAACTTGATACTTGAGATAGACCTCCTCCCTGGTTTGTTGCAAGTGTATGGTTTGATTTATTCTTCTATGGATATCATTGGTTTCTACCTGCAGTTCTTGGATCATCTTCATCACTATCACTCCTAAAGAGGATGGAAATGCAGCATCCATCACATATACAAGCTGATAAGGGGATGTACCAATGCACTTCTTTGTGGTGAGTCTATCTGCCCATAAGGCATTAACTAACCTTTTGTTTCAGGTTTTCTTATTGTCTTCTAGTAGTTTCTTGATGATATTAACAAGGCTTTTATTGGAGGATTTAGCAATACCATTACCTTGAGGGTAATAAGCAGTGGAATGGCCAAGGGTAATGTGGTATTTATTACAAAATTCAATCATATTTTTAGACTTGAAATATGTTGTATTATCAATAATGAGCTTCTGGGGGCATCCAAATCTTGACAATATATTGTTTTCTAAAAATGAGATAATGACAGTATCAGTGGCTTGCCTAGAAGGAATGGCTTCTATCCACTTGGTGAAATAGTTTGTGGCTGTCAAAATCCATTTGTGTTGTGCAGAGGATGCAGGGTGGATTTCACCAATGAAGTCAAGATCCCATTCCTGAAAAGGCATTTCTATGGAGATGGGTTTAAGGGGTAAAGGTAGTAGTTTTTTCTTCCCTTCAAAGATTTGGCATTCGTGACAGGAGGTCACATACTTTTTCACATCTGTAGATAGTGTAGGCCAGTAAAAACAAGCTTTCAAGATTTTATCTATAGTTGACTTCCAGTAAAGGTGTCCTCCACAGTCACCTGCATGAAATTCTTCCATAACTTTATCAGCTTCATCTTTAAGCAAACAATTCAATAAAATGCCACCATGATCTTTCCAAAACACAGTGCATTATCTATGATACAAAATTTCATTGCGTTTAACTTTAAAAATCTAGCTTTAGTTCTTGACAATCTAGGAGGAGCTTGTAAATTTAGTAATACAAGTATGATATATGCATACCATGGTGAATCTCAAAAGGCTTCATTAATCTGTGGAGTCACCATCTCTTCTTGATCATCTAATTGGGCAATAAAATTTATATCTAAAGCATGACAATTTGATTCAACCATGAGTTTGGCTAAACCTTGACCTTTAATGAGTTTGGTGGACTTAATTTCTATGACAAATTAAAAAATGGTGGCAATCCATTTGCCTCTTTTACTATCAATCCCATTCTAAGTCAAAATTTCCTTCACTATTGAATTTGGAACATAAGCAATGATGTGTGGATACAAGATGTACACTCTAAAGTCTTTGATAGCCTTCACTAAAGCTAGTGCCTACTTTTCCGTTATGCTATACTTTAAAGTGGAATCTCTAAGTGATTTTCTGAAAAAAGAAATGGGTTGTTCATAGCCCTAATCATTCTTCTGCAATAAAACTGTAACAATAGTATGTTCTGAAGCAAAAGGAAAAATAATGAAATATTTTTTGAAATCAAGACTTATTAGGACTGGTGTTCTTTTCAAGGCTTGTTTGATTGATTCAAATGATTTTTTGGCCTCCACATTCCATTTAAGTACTGAGTCTTTTTTCAACATGTTATTGAGTTCTATAATTATTTCTACTAAGTTTGTAATGAATCTTCTGAGAAAATTGATTTTACCTAAGAAAGCCTGCAAATCTTTAATATTTCTAGGATGGATTATATTCTAGTTGGGTCTATCCTAATTCTCTCTTTTGATATAATATGCCCTAATATTTTGCCTTCTTCCAGTCCAAAGAGAGCCTTTTTGGGATTTAAAGAAATACCAAATTTCATGCATTTGATAAACACTTGTCTTTGGTGATCTAGATGTTCATTATCATTTTTTGAAAATACAGTTATATCATCTAGATATATTACAAGAAAATCATGAATTTTTTTAGCAAAATCTATATCCATATATCTCTGAAAAGTGGCTCCTGCATTCATTAATCCAAAAGGCATTTTCACATACATGAAAACACCCCAAGTAGTAGTAAATGCAGTATTTGGTTGGTCTTCAGACTGAACTAAAATCTGGTTATATCCAGAGAATCCATCAAGTACTAAAATCCTAGATGAACCAATCACCCTCTGTAAAATATGATCCATCTTGGGGAGAGAGTATTTATTTTTTAGGTACACTTTATTTAAATTCTGGAAATCAACACACAGTCTGGTCTCCGTTGTTTTCTTCCTAGTAGGAACTGGGTTTGCAACCCAATCAGAATATATGATAGGTGCAATTATCTGGGCTTCATACATTCTCTTGACTTATTTTTCAATTAAATGCATTAAAACTGGATTGATTCTCCTAAGCTTTTGTTTGAAAGTTTTTTGATTTTCTTTTATAGGTATTTTGTGTTGTATTATGCTAGTGTCATAAGATTTTAATTCTTCATAACTCCATGCAAATACATCCTGAAATTCCTTAAACAAAGCTATGTATTTCAATTTTTCTTCTTGAGGTAAGGCTTTTGAAATTTTGATGAGTTTAGGCCTTTGTTTTGTTCCAATATTGCATTCTTCTATATCTGATCGTAATGGTTCCATATTTGGTTTTCTTGCAACGTCATTTGAATCAAAAAGATCTTCTAATGGGGCTAATCCCTTAGGTAAAAAGTTATTCTTAAGGTTTAAAATGTCAAAATCATCATCTGCTAATTCTTCAATCTCTACCTTTTCTAAATTATGTATATCTACTTGAGTGAATTTAGTGGTTTTAGTGAAATATAAGTTATATACATCTATCTCATTGTCTGTTTGTCTATTTTATCATCTACTGTACAATCTGTGTCTATGTTACAACTATGAAATTCTCCCTCAGTATTCATGAAATGATGGATTCGTTCATCATGTGAAAATATCTGCCAATATTTTAGATCATCTGGTATAGTAGGCTTGTGTTTTATTTATGTTGTATATTGATGATTTGGTTGAAAAGGCAGATTACAACTACTAGAAAAAATTGCTAAACTGTGTGCTTGTATGTTTTGTTTTCTAGGAATTACAGGAAAGTCACACTCAAGAAATTATTTCATCATATCTAAAATTGTTTCTCTATATTGGCTTAATCTGGGATTATACACAGAATATTCTCCTCTAATATATTTTACAATTAAATTAGAGTCTCCCATGATAGAAACTCTTTTGCCTCCTAAATTTCTAACAATTTGCAATCCTAAAATCAGAGCTTCATACTCTGCCATCTTGTTTGTACATTTGAAGTTTAATCTAAAGGCATGACCTTCTGCATGATTGTTTTCCATGTTGTGAATTCAAACTCCTGCTCCTGGTCCTAATTTGTTCATTGATCCATCAAAATCAGTGCCACATTGATTCATGAAATATGTTCTCACTGGTGGGTATTTCTCTTTCTGTTTTAATTTTGTATTGTTTTATATACCAGTTTCAGAATTACATAAAATGAAGGAGTCCATATCAGTAGGTTTAAAATAAATAGGATAATTTCAAGGTATTTCTACACTACTAACCATGTACTTCATTAATTTCTCTCTATAAAGTTTCTTGGGTTGGCCAAATACTAAAATAGTGGCATAAGACATGTCTAGTTGTAGATATCCCTGTAGTTTTTATCCCCATGAGCGAGATAACAACATTCCATATTTAGGAGGGATATCAGCTACTACAATATCCATGACTATACCTTTTCTAGGGTATTGAACTAAAGTAACACATAAATCTTTGATTAAACCTAGACATTTCACTTTTCTGGAATCAAATGAGAAGAGACTATGCCTTTTCCAGGGTATTGAACTAAAGTAACACATAAATATTTGATTAAACCTAGACATTTCACTTTGTTGGAATCAAATGAGAAGAGATATTTATACGGTCTAGTAATGTCTAAATTCAAGGTTTCCATGATTTATTTTGGCATCAAATTATGTGAGGCTCCTGAATCTAGCATAGCATTATGTAAAATTTGATCATGAACAGTCAAGCTAATGTAGAAAGGAGGAAATCCTCCTTGGTTTTTTCCATTTACTTCAGGACCAAATATTATTTTTTGTTGGTCATCACCCAAATTAACTGAGTATTCTCCTTCATTCATGTTTAACGTGTCAGTGATTTGTGATTTGTATAAATCATGCTTAACCAACTTTGTTAAAGGAATTGGTATCTTAAGTTTGGCAATTTCAGTTTGTATGTTGAATGGTGCTTGTGATTTTCCTAACTGAATTACTTCTTCTTTAGTAACTGTTGTTTGAGTGTGTTTATCTTATTTTTATACAGTTGGTCTTTCATTTTCTGCTTGTGTTTCCATTATTTTACTGCTTTTTTTTTTGTTTTCAGGGACAGTTTGAGATGTAGTCGAAGTTTTGGCAGGTTTTGAGGTTTCAATAGTTGTTTTAGCAGCAATTGTTTTAGTATCAGCTGATTTTGGGTCAGCATCAAATGTTTTTGAATCTAAAATTGTTGTTTTAGCAGAAAGTGGTGTTTTAGAAATAACTGATTTTTGAGGATCAACTGATGTTTGAACATCAATATCTGTAATGTCAACAAACTTAGGACTAGGTTCAATTTTAGGACTAGAAATTTTCTGATTAGGATTTGAATTTCTCTGAGTTGAACTAGATTTTTGTTGGGTTTCCCTAGGAAAAATTTGCAGTACTTTGTTTGTAGGAGCTTCTATTGTTTTCTTTGTTTGAGTTTGGGCAGATTTCTTATTAGGGGCTTCTACATTTTTCTTTCTCCTAAAGTTATATTTCTTATGAACTTCATTAATTGCATACTCATAACCTTACTTGTAATCAAAAGAGTCACCAGATTCTAATTGTAACTGTTGTAATTCATATAACTCATGTTCTTCTTATGTAAGAAAAATGGTGTTATCATCATTAATGCCCATTAGATTAATCTAAGTGTCTTAATTATCTTCCTTTTGGTGAGAACTTTCAGCATAGTTTTCTTGGAAATGTGGTCTTATTGTTTGATCAGGTGTTGATTCTCTAGATTTACCAGTGTTGGTGTTTTTCCTGAAATTGGGATTTCTTATTTGAGGGCCTTGTTGTTGATTATCCCACTGTGGCTTCCTTTCCATATTATCTAACATATCTGTCATTATTTCTAAAAAAAATTCTAATTTATCTATTTTCAGATCTGAGGTTGATGTTTCCTCTTTTATTGTCACTCTTCTTTCATTTCTCAATCTAGCTTTCTTGGCTAACAGGTTTGCTTCTACACTTACAACATTACTTTGCATCTGCTCTAAGGTTTTGGGGTGTCTTTCTCTCAGTTGGTAAGCCATATATGTATCAAATCCATCAAGGACTTTTATCAAGGCAGAGTCTGGAGGAAGTTTAAGATTGGAAGGGATTGCATTGTAAATATTGTTATATCTTGTACAATATTCCTGAATTGTTTCATTTGGTGCTCTTTTTATGTTTTCGAATTCAGACAAAATTTGTAATGGATTCTTATTTTTCTCCCATCTATTAAGAAACAACCTATGGAAAGCATCTAAATCAGAAATACTACCAGCGGGCAAACCTTTAAACCACTTTTTTACATCACCAGCTAAAGTTTGAGCAAAAAGTCTCATCTGAACATCAACTTCATCTATTTCATGAAGTTCAAAGTAGTCTATCATTTTGTTAACATGTTGTTGGGCAGTGTAGTGATTGGTTCCATCAAATTGAGGGATTTTTCTTTGGTAATCTTGGGGCATGGCATTTAGAGGGGCTTGTAGGACCAATGGGGCATATCTGGCAGTCATGGCTTGGATTCTAGCTTGGCTAGGAGGTAAGTTTGAAGTGCTTGGTGACGAGGTTGAAGTACTTGTAGATGAGGTAGGAACACTTGAAGATGTACTTGTAAATGTGGTTGAGATATTAGAAGATGTAGTTGAGATGCTAGAAGAGGTGCTTGGAAATGAAAATGAAGTACTAGAAAAAGAAATAGAAATACTAGGGGATGAACTTGAGGTGTTGGGAGATGGAAATAAAATTCTAGGTTGAAGTGGAAGCTTGGGAAAAAATGAATCTATGGAATGAAGTGTGGTGGAAATAATCGGTGAGGTAGTAGTAAACAAGGATGAACCTACAGATTCTAAATGATTGGTATATAAATGACAGGTAGAAGGCTTAGGGGTATAGGCAGATAAAGCAATCAATTCAACTGAATGTTGGAAATAAGCTTCATCAATTTCCTTAATCAAAGTTGCAGTTATAGCATCAATTTTATCATAATTCTAGGGCTTTTTCATCTGAATCTAGTGAAACAGTTTCCTTCTTACTTTCAATGAATGAAATGAAATCAGGATCTATTACACTATTATGTATGTCACTTTCTGATTTAGTTCTAAACAAAGATTGCACAAAATTTAAATCAAATTCAATGCCTTGTAAACTTGATAATTTATTTGGAAGAGAATTTTCTTTGATCAATGAATTTTTATTACCTAAAATTTCTACTTTTTTGTTTTTATTTACAATTCTGTCAGGATTATCTACTATGACAGCAAGTTCTAGATTTGGATTAGACCTAGTATAGTAGACTCTTTTGGAAGCTAGAATTACAGTTTTTTTATGAAAAAAATTCTCACAACCCTTTAAAACAATCTTAAGGTGAAAACATAAGTGAAAATATTTCCTTTAAGAATAATTTAAAACACTGAGGACTGGTTATTTCCCCAGTATGGTCGCCAATATGTTATCACTCCAATAATTCTCAAGGGTTGTTATTATTTTTTGGTTTAAAGAATATTAGAGGTAACCACAAACCTACTTTTAAGCCTTAGGATCTAGCCTTCCTAATGCTCAAAGAGGGCTCTCTCTATATGATTTATCTTTGTTGATTGTAGTTGATTTTAGGCTAGTTATGTAGGATTACTTGGGGTTTTGGTTTTGATTTTGATTTGGTTTGGTGGTGAAATCACTTACTCAAATGTATATATGTAGGTTTGAATTCCATTGGGCTAATGGAGTCAATGTGTCAAGCAGTCAGATCAGGATCAAGGTCTAAAGGGAAATGTTTACAAGACAAGATAGCTAAGTTACTTCATATCTTCAAGGTTAATGGTGAAAATGGTTTCAATCGGGATAAGAGAGAAATTAAGGGTTCTCAAATCCAGATAATGAGTGAAAAGATAGAGGTCAATCGAAACTAGGGAGCAAGTAAGGGTTCCCTAATTTGGATATTAGTAGAAAACATGTAAATGATAAATAGTTCAAGACAAAGTGATTTTAACATATTCTGAAATAACAAACCTGATATATCATTTAGATTTAAAAAAACATACAAGTATTTTTGAAAAATTCAAAAATTAACAATTGAACAAGTAGAAAGTACTTCACTCTAGTGGCCCAACACACGAATCCTATAATATGATGCTTTATTGCTTAAATCCAGTCTACTGACTTGAAATTGGTACAATCACCCTTAGGTTCATAATAGTACAACTATAGAAATGTTCAGCAATTCATCCACCCTCAATACTTCAAAATGAGAAGTATTTATACAAAAACTCTTACAAAATATCCTAAAACAACTTAGGAATTATTCAAGGAAAAAGAAATATCTTCATGCAAGAAGATAGAGATAGTTATCTAACTAATGCAAGTTGTCCCTGATTTTATTGATTTGTTGTTTAATTGTTGATATTTTTTGTTGATTTGTATATGATTGTTGCTCAATGAAGGCTAAATTTAAGCAGTGAAGTGTCCTATACGCTGGCAGCTTTCACTCTGAATTTTTACTGATAGTATTTGACTCTGACTATAAATTGATACTCTTTTACTGTTGTTATTTACTGTACACTGTAATTGTAAAACAGCATGCTCTGTTTTATCTTTTCCTGACTGATATTCTTCTCTTTTGACTGCCCTATTAGACTGTTTTGATCTTCATAGTAAATCAGTCATTTTCTCCCATAGTTCTACCTCTGGTAGCTTAATTTTAATCATCCTCCTGAATATTTCATCAACCTCTATGTATTTTGAGAATGTAGTCTTACTGACAAATAAGTGTTTCACCTCATGTTGTAGATAAAAAAGATTCTCAAAATTATTGTAAAGTACCTTCCTTGTGGGAATACCTTGCATGGTTGAGTTATTGGCTTGCTCCTTGGCCACTTCTCTCATCTTATTATCATAATCATCATGCTTCATTAGTTTTTCATGAATAACCAACGGATTTGGAAGGCCTTTCTGCCTTAGGACATCAAACTTCATCATGAATCTTGTGATGGCAACCTCCATATTTTGGCATTTTTCTTCTAACTATATCATCAAATTCTTCTTAGAAATAATCTTCCTAACTTCTAGGATGGTTTGTGTTCTATCATTAATTCCAGTTTCTTCTAACTCTTGCCTATTTTTGGAATTAAGAAATTTGATGATTTCATTAGCCTCTTCAGGTTTCTTTCCAAGCTCTTATTTGATCTTCTGGATAGCTTCTCTTGCTGCTTTGACTAAGTCTTTTTGTTCATAGATAAATTATATGGATGGCCAAATATCATTGACAACTTCAATTATATTGGCCCAAAGATGTTTTTTGGCTTGTTCCATGGGCTCTTTCAATGTTAGATCTTTCTCTAACTTCTTCAATTGCTCATTCAACCTGTTTTCCCTTTGTTCTTCATTTTTGTGCATTATCTTAGCAAGTTTCTTTTCATCTTATAGACTTTTCAGTTTTTCTTTAAGTCTATTAATTTCATTTGTCTGAATAGGCATTTCCTACATAGATTTTACTAGTTTTCTTGCTTCATTTGTAGCCTGTGCTGATGTTATTGAAGACTCTATTGCTGAAGTTGTTGATGAGGTGACTAGAAGTGTTGTAGCCATTGGGACTGTAGGAGCTAATGATTCTGCCAATGTGGAAGGCACAACAGTAGTGACTAAAGGGATGACAGTGACTGGGACTCCTTCTGCTCTATCGTTTTTCTCCTCGACCAACTTGTCCATTTCATTCTCCATTTCTTTAATTTGGGCTGTCAACTGTAGTATGAGATTCAGCATCTCATCTTTCTGATTTGCATCTTGTAACACCTCCTTTGCTTGAGTATGTTTAATAGGAGGCAACTTAAGTTTCTGCTTTAATGCAGCAATGTTTCATTCTTCTTCTTAATCAATTCATCTGCAACTTTGACATTACGAGGATCATATCCTACTTCAATAACCGAATCTTCCAGTGATTTGATTCTGTTGTCCTTAGCTTGAGAGGATGCTTTTTCTAACTTGAGCTGATCTTTGATGTTTGCAAGAGTGTTTTGGAGCTTTTGTACACTCATGGCCTTATTTGTCATTATTGAATAAATCATTTCACCAGCTTGTTTGTGAAATTATATTTGATCAATAGGATGAAGATCATCTGCTTGAACTTCATATGATGGCTTTTTATAATCAGCTGGTGATTTAGGATGCTTTACTTTAGGCTGCAAGAAGGTCATTTGCATTTTTCTAGTCTTATAGTCAAAAACATAAAGTAATTTTCTTTGGTCACTAGGTGACTATTTTCAATATTGATTGTATCTATCAGTCTTCAAAGCTTATTTTTCATCTTTAACTCTCTATATTTATGCATAACGTCCATCTCCTTCTCTGTTGGTTTGTTTGAAGAAGATACTTCAACACTTTGTTGCTTCTGAATAAGCTGAGTTTTAGAAGTTGAAGGTTGATGTTCTTCTTCAATCACTGTAGGAGGTGCATTATCCTTTGCTATTGTTTCTATATCAATCACTTCTATTGTTTCAACTCCTTCATTGACAGGATTTAATTTAGGCTTCTTCCTATACATTAATTTAAATTTGGTTTCATTTGTAGTCTCTGCAGTATATGATCCTTCCTCTCTGATTCTCTTTGAGCTTTTATCTTCTTGGGCTGGAGTCTGCAAAGTTTTACTAGTATCACATTGCTTCTCTGCCTCAATCAATGTGTTCTCTAACCATTCAAACTAGTTAGAGTATTTTTCAATATCTGGTTTCTTCTCATGTACATAAGGAGTTAATTTTCATTTAACTCTTAGTTTACTTATTACTTCTAGAGGATCATAATACCATAAAAAACTCACTCTTAATTTAAACTCCTGCAAGTAATTTTCAGCTTCTAGACCTGCACCTCTACTATTACAAATGAAAGGGCCAACCTGATTCTTTATTTTGAACTGTGTCTTATTTTTAGCAGCAAGGAAATTGATTGAATCAAAATTAAGAATTTTTCTTATGTACTCAAGGGAAAATAACCTCATTGGGAGGTATTTGGGTAGTTTATATGGAATAAGATTTGATCCATATACTCTTATCTCAGTATGGTTTTGGTACAAGTACCAATCTCTTGTTCTATTATGCTCTGACAACTGCAGGATCTTCTTAATTTCCTCACTGATTCTAGGCTGCATGCTGCTATTCAGCAAATTTACCATAGGATGAATGAAGGAATCAATAAATTATGTATAGGTGGACTGTGTCGAATATTTTCTTGTTAAAGGAGCACAAAATATGACTGACTGTGGGTTACCTTCAACATCAAGCTTCTGAAGGTTGATGGCAAATTTCTAAGACTGAAAGTACAAAACATATGAAATAGGACTGATGAAACTTAAAAACACCTTCTTCAGACATTTTGACCAACTTTTCATGAATATTATCAGCAAGGTATTGGGAAAATTTGAAAATGGTAGTAGGAGGCTGACTAGGTGTGAAGGTAGACAAAAAACCTAGTACTGCAACGTCAAAATGCTCATCTGTAAAATAACCAAGAATAAAAGACAACATGCTAATGATATGTCTGGTCCTTTCAAAAAAAATTGCAGAAGGGTAAGGAGGATTTATCTTGGGAATTTCTATAGATGAAGGCATGAAAGTTTGGAATATCTGGAACCTCTTAGGGAAGTCCAGATTCAGGTACAGTTGTGTAAGAGCCCCAATGGATAAAGGGGGTTCATCTGGCCTGGATTGGATCTAGAGCATTTGATTGACTGACTCAGCTATAATAGTAAATATAATTTCTTTTTTAGGGTTTATTATGGCTCTCTGGTCAGGGAAATAGCAAGATTGACAAAGTCTAATTACTTATGGGCACTGAAAAGTTTGTGGGAATACATACTTTTGAAAATTAGATTCCCAAATGAAAACCTCATATGCCTGGTCTATTTATTTTTCATGGCTCCAGCAATGGAGTTCAAGAAGGTTGAATTCAGTGACTATGTCATTAATATTGAAATCTTCATCAGCCAGGGGAGTGTGTTCTACATCTACAACTGGGGTTGTAGAGGATTGACAGATACAATTCTTTTAGAAGCCATTGTTTGTTTGATTTCTTCAATTAATTAATCTTTGACTTATAAAAATTGATTTAGGCCTGTAGGAGCACCTCAAACAGATTATAATAGTTTTCAGATTGATTTAAGGTAAAATAGGGGCTTATCTATGGTCTGCAAAGGTATAAACTTGTTCAATTGATCAATCTCTGTGATTAAAATAGTCTCAGATCTCAAAATTTCTATGAAAATATGTCTAGGGTTTGTAGAAAAGGATTTGGGAAGGAAAGAATGCTTTCTTTAGGTCTGCAGATGGCTTCTAAATTATTCAATTAATCAATTTGTTCTTTCTGTGAAAAAAAGAAATCTCAGGACTTCAAATTTCTACAAAAGGATGCCTAGGGTCTGTAGGAAAGGATTCAAAGGCACAGAAGGTTTCCTTTACTCTGAAAAGGCTTCTATTTTGATTCAATTACTGATTAATTTCTCTTTGTATCAAGAAACAGGTTGTTTTCTTTGAGGAATACCTTGGAAAAATGAAGGTTTTGCTTCACAGAAGGGTTTCTGAAGCAACGAAGGTTCTTGGAAGCTTATGGTCTTTATAACGCTTAAATTTGGTTCTGCAATATCTTGTATCAGCAAAGGTCTTGAATTATGGTGAAAAAGGCTTGAAAAAAGGTTAGTTAAGTGATCTAGTTGCTCGGAAATCAGTCAGCAATGCTCTTTCTACGTAAATGGTGTAACAGAAATGGTAAAAGGGTGCAAAGGGCGAATTATATGTATTTTTTATCAAATAGTGTTTAAAATGAATGCATGGTCAATTTAAATTCACAGGATGGCTAGTGCAACGGACAGGAGAAAACCGATCAGTGGTTTTCGCATGAGTGAAAAGCGGTAAGTGGTAAAATTCAGATCAATGTGATCAAATAAAAACTGGCCACATAGTAGGGAGGTGAGCTCCACCAACTGCGCATTTCGCAAGGTTGGGGTATGGTTAAGAATCGGGCTATCATATGTGCAATAAGCAATGCTGGCCATTAGATCTAATCGATTGAGATCCAACGGATGGGACAATGCAATGGAGTCGTCGGGTTTTAAAAGGTGTGGAGCCCAGGTTTTTAAACCAATGTGATATGTTATATGTATATAAAAGCTATGGTTTAATATACATGGGGTTGAGACTATTATGATTTGCGAGATTTATATTAGGTGAGTCCGGGATATATAACATGTGGAGAATATTAAACCATATGTTAAAATAAAATAAAGGTCGGGATATACATATGAAGGAATTAATTAAATACAGGTGTAAAAGGTATATAAGGGATTTAATAAAATAAAGTTAAATGTTAATAATGATATATGAGGGGGATTTATTATTAAGTTTTAATGTGAAAACTTATGTCGGGGAGGGATATCTGTAATAGGGCCCGACACATAGATTTAAGCATTTAGATTTAGGATAAAGCATTTTTATGGGTTTTTGGCATATTTTTTAAATAAAGGGAAATTAGTTAAAGGGTTTTTATTTTTCCAAAGAAAGATATGCATTTTAACTTAGGAAAAGGGAATTTTGTAGGGAAAATAATGAATTAAGGGGGAAAGGGTTAAAATGAAAGGGAGGGGGTATTTTTACAAGGGAATGATTTTGAAAGGAAGTTAGAAAATGAAATGACCAATTTTCTGCTATCCATGCTTGTAAAAACTGCTTCTGCCTACCCATCTGCTACCCTAACATTTTTTCTTCATTTACATAGGTGCATTTGAGCTTGTAGACCCTTATTCATTTTTCTTTTAAACATCAAACTAACTAATACTATCCTTACTTCTTCCAAGGACTCAGATTAAACTGTTGAGCTCCTTATCATTCTCTACTTAACTACTGATCTGCCAAGTTTAAAATGTTTGGCTAGATCTTTATTCTCTATCTATAAACATAAAATTTAAAGCATGAAAGGTCAAGATTAAGCAGTTTGACTTTCATGTATTGTGGCATTTTTAACAAGTTGCACACAATATTATTTTGCAAAGTGAATTAAAAAGTAGTGGCATTTGAATTTGCATCACTTTCATGATCTATTTTTATCTCTTTTTTGTTTGGGGTTCATTTTTTATTCTTTTTTTATCTTTTTTCTTTCAAGTCCTTTGTTTTTTCTTTTCAGACTTTTAACCTGTTTACATTTTTTATTTTTCTAATATGGGAAAACAATTTGCAGAAAGCAAGGTATGTACATATTACAAGACTAATCAAATTCAATTCAAAATTATGAAACCTATTATTATAGGACCCTAACAGGTCCCACCTTAGATTGTGATGCCCCTTCACTGGCCACTCCTGCATAGTCCGTCCTTGTCCACTCACAGCGTTACCACTCAGCAATACACAAAGCCTTCTCATTGGTTCTCCCTGCCCCACCAAGACCCAAATATTTTTCCTCCAACTATAGGAAAAGTGCATCAACTTGCTTTAATCTAGTTTCTGGGTCCTGACCCACATTATTTATACCTAGCTTTAGGAAAAGCCAAAATTCACCTAAAATTAATATTCCAATTAGCTCACTACAAATTTTGAATATTAAAATCCGAGACTCATATTGGGACAAATTTTATATCACCAACATCATCTCAATGAGACAAAAATGATGGCATCATTTGTTTTGAGTTTCGAAAGGGTAGAGGAAAGCGAAAATTAAAAAAAAAAATTAAAAAAAATTCAAAATTCAAAATTAAAATTTAACTTTAAAAAATTAAAAAATTAAAAAAAAAAAAAAAACAAAATAAAATCAAAATAATAAAAAAATAAAAAATAAAAATAAAAATAAAAATAAAATAAAATAAACTTAAAAATAAATAAATAAATAAAATTAATTAATTAATTAAAAATACAATAAAAATTAGACCCCGTTTTCATAATGTGACTATGGGAGTTGGTTCATCATAGTAACTTCCTCCTGCTAACATTACTTTGGGCGGGGAATATTAGGGGTTTTGTTACAGAGTGGTATCAAAGCATCCAAGTTCAACACTAGAATTGGATGGGCTCTATTATGGGAAAGCGACAACATAGTTCCTGTTAGATCTAAGACTTTTGTGATCCATAATATAGATAAATATCTTTCGGATTAATCACATCATTAGGATTAGGTCGACCTTATCCTAAGGATGAACCACATTATATGGTTCGAAACATCGACCTAATCCTAATAATGTGATTAATTGGAAAGATATTTATCAACATAGTTCCTGCAAAGGGGTTTCATAAATTTTTTAAAAATTAACTACACAATTGTTTAGGTGGTAAAAGTTAGTTTATATTGACTGATTACATACTAACTACAATGATTTTTGACATGTAATTTTGATAAATGTCTAGGCAATGCAGGTGCTTGTTGGATCACATCTTGAAGGTCTGGACATCTGGTGGTTGTGACCTTGGAAGTTTGTATTTTATTTAATTTTACAGAACAAGTAGTAGGCCGGTGAGTATGGTTACTTATAGTGTATCATCGCCATTGGTTGGGTGATGTGATCTTTCATACTTGGAACAATTATGCATGAGAATGTTCATGTGATATGAGGATTTGGAAAAACCCCCTATGTGAGGTGTATTTTGCACAACATCGCTTGGTGCAAGGAATGATAGAAATTTGAAATAGGTGTCAATTTGGATGTAGAGATTCCATAGTATGTATGTTGTAAGAGGCCAAGAACCTATGTGGAGGTCTATTGTTTTCCACATGTTGATGTTATTTTTTACCTTATGAAGGCTTGTCCTTGTGGTTAAGGCCTTCCTTGTTTAAGGAACAATGTATAACCTGTGAAAACGGTTGGTTAAGCCTATAAAATTTCATTATCTCACTATGGGATGGGGCATCGATGTTCCATATTTGAATTGGATGATTTTAAAGGAAAATTTCTTGTGTAGACATTGTAGACAAAGGAATCACAACTCTACTGGAGAGAGACAAGACTAGTGCTTTCCAGCTCATACTAGTTGTAATAATGTGAAGGTAAATGGTACATTGATTTATTGCCTATGCATGTAGGTGTTGGGTCTAGCATTGTGACTGAGTGACTTCATACATGCTTTAATTGTGATATTTCCTGCATATGCATGACACATTTTGTAAATATGAAAAGTAATGAGTATATTATGATATATGCTTATAAATTAATGGCCTATAAGTGACCTTTGAGACTACAATATCAAAGTCTATGTTGACTTATTAGGCACTAGATAAAATTTCATATGATGGGGATTCCCTCACTAAACCATATAGCTCAGATAATAAGGACATGGTTGATGATGTTGATGATGTCGTTGTATATGACGATCAAATTTATGAGATAATTTTTTTTTTTGGCCTTAAATAAGGATCTTGGAGATACATGCTACCATGGTTGCATGTGGGAAGGCTAATTCTTTGATTAGGGAGGACAATATCCGTAAAGAGATTGAATGAAGCTAATGAATGTTGATCTTAATAGATGATAGTAGGGGTCTTGGTAAAGAGACTGATAAGAGTTAACGCTGATAATTTTGACCTAAGAGGTTGAATTCTAATCTTGTAAAGGCATGTGTAAAGGCATGATATAATGTTGGTATGATAAATTGTTCTAATTAATTCCATTAAGGTTGTAAATGCCTTGATGTTGGAGAGGTAAATCCCCTCTGCAGACAAAGGCAATCCCTACTAGCCCAGATCAGGTCTAGCAACAACCGAGTCACGCTAAGATGCAGGTTCCTAGTCAAAAAAGACCAAGATGTGACAAGAGGCCTACCTTAAGTCACACGCTGTTGTTGTTTGCAGAAAAGATGGTGTTTCCATCCTTCACTTTGGCAGATCACAATCCTCCCACCTAGCACGTTCGAACACCTACACGCGCACGAAGAAACAACAACACACAATGTAAAACCTAAAACATGTAACCATATATCAGTCAGAGAAGATATAATTCATAACATAAGACATGAACATATGAATGGAACCATAATCAAAGTCATTTATTATTAATAACAAAGAAAGAAAGATACAACCTGAGCTCTGACGTTGGATCTTACTTCGGTGGGTCGACACGGAAGCACGTCTCAATGAAGCTCGTCGGGAATGGGACAAAGCTCTCTCTCTTCGGCTTGGCTCTCAGAGGTTGTCTGGCGATAGTCTCCTTGCTACTGATTCAGCTCTTAGTTCTATGACCATTAAGGCTACTAGCTTGCTAAGGGAAAATGGCAAGCTTATATAGATGGTGGAAGGGGAGTTTGAATCCCTACAATGCTGGGATTGGCCCTATCCTCAATGAAGCTTCCATGATAGGTGGAAAACCACTTCCCCTACATGGAGATCCGGAGCCAAACCTCCCAACTCATTTTAGAGACTCGTTTAGGAGTTGGTTGGAATCAAAATTCCGTCATTTATTTTTAAAAAACAATCCTTATTAAGCTTGGCGCGAGTAATACACTGGGACAGAGCGCCAATTGGCGCGCCCTCTTTGGTGGATTTGCCCCATTGGCGCGAGGACTGAACTGGTTGGTCGCGCCAAGGCCAAAAGGTCTATTTTTAGGATTTTTTATAGGAAACTGTCTTCAAGGGAATGATTGTCCTTGTCAAGGGGGATGCCATGAAAGTGGTTTCAGGTTATGTCACTGCTCACAGGTCACAGAAAACAATTTCTAATGTGCAGGACGGGGGATTGCAGGGACGGTGAAAAATTACTATGTAACACTTGATTACTAGCCTTGATATAAATTCTGAATTTAAATTTTTGTATGGTCTCGGTACAGAGGTTGAATATATTTAATAATTTTGGTTTGGGAATAATAGTTTATTTCCAATATAGTTAAACTTGTCAAGGGAATTGAAATATTTTAAGAGCTGATATGTACATGTGCATGTAGCAATTTTGGTTTTTGAAAATTTATGTTGAGATAAAATATGCTTATTTATGTCGTGGATTTTTCAACATGTGAAATATTTAAATTGAGTTATGTGTTCATTTGTAGGGAAACATGCTTGGTATAACAAGGCAAGGAAACTATTATATTGTTATATTTTTTAGTGCACTAATAATCATGTGTGCACAACAACATATTAATAACCTTTAACGCAACAAAAGAAGAGTAGCTTGCTAGAGATATCAAGAATTTGAGGTAGCAAGGTTCACTACTGCAAGAGAGGGGAAAGGAGGGGGTTTTCCATCAATACCCTCTAATAAGTATCGAAGGACCCCTCCTAGGAGAAATTGGAAGAGAAGTGCAAGTTTAAAAAAGGCTACAATGAAATATTGAAGAAGGATAATACTAAATTTTTATCCATGAAATATTGAAAACACCAAAAACTCATGGGATTGAGTGGGTATGGTTGTTAATCATTTGATATTTTGTGTTTCTCTTGTTAGTCATCAGTATTTTTCACTATATTTTGATGACTAAAGGATGTTTATAGATTTCTGAAAAGAATATTCCTTGAATATCTTGAGTTTCATAAATCTCACTATCTTCATTATCCTTATGAAAACTTTTTCACTTTTACTCAGTTGGTCTTCCCAAAGCTACCCTGTTGCTCCTAAAAGACTCATCATAGGCTTATACCTCTCATTTTCATCCTCCTTTCCTGCCTATAACCTTATTGCCTTATTTTCCACTTGTCACTGAACTCCACCTTCCCTCTAAGGTTTTCCTATAGCTAACTCATTCCCATGTTCCCCAAGCTCCTCAAACATTGATGGTCTCAAAACTATCCTTGTAGGCTCTTTAGATAAATCAACTACATTGTATTTTGGATCTTCAATACAGCACTTTAGGAAATACTTTGTTTTCACTTGAAAAACCTCCAAGTCAAATTCCAATCAAAGTTAGGTCAAAGGACCTTCCCACTAGGTCATTAGGGTTTCACATGTTTTAAGGTCATCATTGGATGTTTTAGGCACTGCTTTTCCTTTGCTAGAATCTGGCTTAGATGTAATATAATGACAAAGACATGGTTATTCAAGAAGGACCTAAAATTTCCATAGAATTTTGTCTTATCAGTTTAGAACCTGCAAGTGAGTAAAATGCAAAGAGTTTGGCACTTCTGCAAGAGTGTTGAAGGCTTTGTCATCAGAAGGTACTAATGAGGTAGACTATCTAATCCTGAATGAATACAACTTACATCCAAGGAAATGGGAACACATTGGTCTTTTATATAACTATGGTTTTGAACTTGATGGTCCAGTTGAGTGTCAAAATAGTGATCCCTTGCAAAAATGACATGGAGGAGGCACGCAAAGCCAAGCATGAAGAAATTATAGCAGAAAACATTGATGAAATAGGGAAAAATGTGAGGTGAATTGGACAAAAATGAATGAACTTGAAAGGGCTATAGAGAACTTAGAAGACAACACTGATGATTGTTGTGAAAGACTGCAAACCATTAGGGTTTTTGAAGAAAGTGGCCAAAGAAGGTGGAAAAGTTAAGTTGAACTTAATGGTGGAAACTACACTATAATTTGAAGATTCTAGTGTGTATAATCACCCTAAGGTGTCAAAATGAGCTTGTCATGCCTCAAGAAGCAAAAGAGAGGTCAAATTCATCACTTCAGCAAATATGCATGAAATAAGTGTAAAAAGGTTAGTGAGAATAGAAAAAGGGACTTTGACATTAGAAATTGGGTTTTCAAAGTTAAATTAAACCTACAAGTCTATAAAAATCCCATATCACACTTCAATGAATCATTGTTAACCTTAAAAAGACCAAGAGCATTCAAAGGAGAAGAAAATTTGAGTTTTCAAGCCAAGTTTGGGAAAATTTGCCTTGGCACTGCGTGCCTGGAAGTCGGCGGTGCGCGTTTGACATTTCTTCCCCGTTTATTTTCTAAAGAAGTTACGCGCCTAGAAGGTAGTGTTGCGCACTAGGGGAGGCGTTGCGCTCTTTCCTGGAACAGACACACTTCTCATTTTCAAAGGCATTGCGCACTCATAACTGACGTTGCGCGCCTAGGCTTAGCGTTGCACCCTCAACCTTGGCATTGCGCACTTGGCCAAAAGGGTTTTCTAAGTGATCTAATCACTTAAATCACTCCAAATTGACTTCAAGCTCTTGTCAAAGGTCCTCCAAGAAAATATTAAGGTTAAGTACCTGACATATGCCCATCTCCAAGAAATTTTGGTGTTTTCTTAATCAATGGAATGAAACCCTAATCAAACCCTAAGTTTCAAAGTTGGAAATCATTGTTTAAACCTCATTTCATCTTCCTAGACAAAGTGTCAGTGATAGAAAGGGTAATTACACAGCTGAAGGGTTTTCATTGAGTTTTTTTACCTCTCACTCATTTTCATACACCTACACCCTCACTCACTCATTCCCTCATTTGCAAGGCTACCTTTTCATTACCATCCCTTCATCTCATTTCCAGTTACACTCTAGGGTTTTATAAAAGCAGAGTTTACAATGTTAGAGGGTGAAGACAGTGGTATAGAGGCATAGATGCCAAAGAGGCATGATCACAAGGGAGGCAATATAAACATATTTTAACCGCTAAATATAAGAGAGCTCATGGCATCTCCCCTTACTATTTCTTGTTTCAAACATGTAGGTTGCTATGAATTTTGTGAAAAGGTGCAGCAGGTGCAAAACCACCCTGAGCTAACTAGACTATTTATCATTAACTTGCATGACAAACAAGTTAATCTTACAGGGGTCACCTTTTAATTGTCTACATATGCCATTGCCAATGCCACAGGCATACCTAGTGTGGGGGAAAAATGCTTCAAGCAAGCTAACCTTGACATGAGCTACTTTGAGCCATACCTGAAGCCCAGGTATAAATACCACAAAAAATCCATCTTTCCTTTCTCTCACCTGCTTGATATATATGCACCTATGATGAGGATTATAATGAAGTATTTTACTTGTGAAGGAAGGTTTTCCCTCCTTTACTCCTACCACATCCAGCTTCTTATGCACTTCACTAGAGTGAGGATGCTGCACATACCCTATTACCTTTACCAAAGCATTGATAAAATGGCATACATAGTGCAAAAGAGAAACTATCATCAGTAGATGCAAAGCCTATTCCATCACTCACTTATCAAGATGGTGGTTATGCACCAACTACAATAGAAATGCATTCCATGGGAGACCTTCATTGCCAATGAGGTGTTCACTACTTCACAAGGCCATCATTAGCAAGATATACCTTCCTCATCTCACCCTCCCATTCCTACTTCTCCATCACTTCCTGTTGTTCACGCATCTCCACTCACTCACATTCCTTCACCCCATGATGATCCTCCTTCATCACCCTTTCACAATCCTTCACCCTCATCTCATGATACCATAGCATCAAACAGTGATGAGAATAGTGAGACAGATGACATTGATATGGTTGACATAGAGCCTTTTCCTTTGACCTATAAAAAAGGTCATAGGTAGGTGTTGATCCACAGATTGTGGAAGGGGCTTTACCTTCATCATCAAAAAAATAGCTTGATAAGGGTAAGGAAAAGGTTGCAGAGCAGGTCATTGTTGAAAAAGAGGATGAGCATGAAACTGAACAAGAGTTTCAGCTAATTCTCCTTGACAGTGAGAATGAGGATGAGGATAGGATCACAAACATGTTACTCCAGAGCAAGGATGCCCAGATTAGGGAGCTAAAAACCAATCTTGGCCGGGCAAAGAATGTGATCAACTTCCTTGAGGTACAAAACTAGCAGTTAGAAACAGAGAAAGCCATCAGTGAGGTCAGAGCTATCATAGCTAGGAAATAGGCTGGAAAATCCAGGGCTATGCTAGATGAGACCTTGGGCACTCTTGATGAAATTGAGGATGAGGAAGAACAGCTTCCTAGGGAGAGGCCAAGGACAACTGGGTTGAAGAAGGCCTTAGCCTGGGAAAGAGAGAGACAGGGTTGGCAGAGCAGCTCACTCCAGGAGAGCTGCTTGCCATGGATATCAGCTATGACAGAGAATCTTTGCTATAAATAGCCAATGTGCACCTAGAAGGTCAACTTGAGAAGGCAAAAAGATACATTGACATGTAGAAGAAGATGGCAAGGCATTATGCCATGAGGAACAGAATTGCAAGGGCCAAGCTCAAAAGAGCCCTTGCAAATATTCAGGCACAAAATGAGGCAAAGGAGAAGGAAAAGATTTAAATCCTTACTGATTTATCCCTCCAAGAATCCCAACCATGATCAGCAAGGTAAAATTCCAAATTTTGGCACTTGGTGGAATTTTTTTATTTTTAACTGTTTGACTCGCAGAAAAAAGGGCCAATGGCGCTGTGCTCTTTTTTGGGGCACCCAAATGATTAATGGCTTACATATTCATTATCCTCATGGAAATTACATCATCCACAGAAAATTTCAGGTCATTTGGAGCAAAACTGGCCCTTCAAAAGGGCCAAAAACCATCAAAAAAACACCTTTTTGCCCTCTTTTCAACATCGGCGCTGCGCCCTTATCAGTCTTGGGAGAAGTGGTTTTTTACTAGGAAAATGGAAACCAATATGGAAACTAAAGGCAGGTTTCAAAACTAGACAGGACAGGCTTTCCAATGAGCTATCATGGAGCTCATTTGGACACCAGGAAGGCCTCAAAACTTAGCTGAAAAAAGGGCAATTTTTCCAGTTTTGGCATTGCACCCTTGGCCTGGTGTCGTGCCCTCAGCCAGTGGTGTTGTGCCCTTTCCAGAAATTCAACAAAAGACACAAGAATTTATTGAAAAATATATTTTTAGGGCTTAAAGGACAAATATCTCTAAAATTAGCTAAGGAGTTATGTTAGAAGTTATTTTTGTCATGGATGAGTTTGGGATATTTGTGCCTTGGGCCTTGCATGGTCTCAATGGTCAAATGCATTTATTATGTAATTAATGACATTTGAAACCCTAGTTAGGGTTTACTTCATCATTTGGCAATTAAATACTGCATGTAAGCCTCATGTTGGTTGTTGGTTAATTGTTGAGTTCAATACACATAGACTTGGAGTTGTGAAGAAATTGGCTTTGGAGTTTTGTGAATGTTTTGATTTGAGTGGAAATGGAGCAAGCACATTCATAGGATTCATGAACCTAGTTAATGGTGATGTTGTTCTAATTTAGTACTTGTATTCTTATGTTTTCCATATTGTGCATCTTTCCCTTATGACAGAGTAGAAATTTTAGATTGAGATATGTTGTTGAGAGGTACCTTAATTTTGTCTATTTTCTGTTGTTTATATGATTTCCTCTGCTAGGTATAATTGAAGAATTATTAATTTCTCTTTGATTCCACTTAGATTTTTGCCTTGAAAATTATTTAGTGGATTCAAGCCAAGGAATTTTATGGTATGCCCTATCCTTTGGTGTAGCTTAAAACATTGTTTTTGAGGTCTTTCTTTGAAGTATTGCTTATTAGGGTTTAGGCTAAAGAATTTTATAGTTTTCACTGTTTCTTTGGTCTACCCTGAAAATTCATTTCAAAGGTCTTTGAAGTCTAATTAAATAAATTAGGAGTTCCATGCTCTTTAATCCATTCTAATGTATTATCTTGAATGTTTTCTTTCTTTGAAGGTAAATAACTAGAGAATTTAGGATTTCCCTACTCTCTAGGGTTTGTTGGATTGTTGTTTTAAAGTTTACTTGGTAAAGATAGGTAAAGAAGTTTATGGTGCGCCCTGTCCTTTGATTCTTTCTTAAGCATAGTGATCTTGAAAGCCCTTCTTGTTATAGTATTTGTTAAAGGATTCTTAATTTCCCTTTAAACCTACTATGTTCACAAATTTAATGTTCATTTCACTCAAATAAGCTACTAAGATCCATTTGGCTTTGTTAACTTGCCCTATGAGACATCCTTGATTCATTGTTGTCTTTTTCAAGCCTTTCACAGACCCCATAGCCCAATGGTTTGAATTTCTCTTACTCTATATGTTCTCCTTGACAACCTACCCAACCAAACAAAACAAAACAAACAAACCTTATCACTTTAACTAGCCTAAAATCAGCATCCTAAAAACATACAAGTCATATCTTTTATACAAATTTAGAGAGGGCCCTCTCTGAGTCGAGGAAGGCTAGGTCCTAGGACTCCAAATATTGGTTTGATGTTACCCTTGTCTATTTGGTCATTTCCAATCTACTGAATTACAGGGACCTAACATAATGGTGATCACAATGGGACCTAAGTAAGTAACAGCTTAAATATTCCTTCAAAACTCAAAAATCCCCTATAAAACTTAGATAAATCAGGTGTTAGCCAACAAATATATCTGGTTGATTTTCCATACTAGCATAATGGTGAACATACTAGGGAACACTCATTAAAAATCTTAATGTTACATAAAGAACTTAGAAAACCCAAAAATATCTCTAGATTGGTATTTAAATGTTGATGGTGGACAACAAGCAAATTCTCAAATAGTTAGCATCATCCACCTGGTGACTCCACTAGTGTCCAGTAGACCTATTGACTCCACTGTTTCTCACAGACTCCCCTGGGAATGCATTAATCAATCCTAATATTATAAAGCCTAGTCACATACTGTGTGAATTCAGTCTTCTTACATATTGGTTTGTTTTCAAAACCCTTGCAAAATTTCAGCCTCTCTATGTTGTGGGTCTGAAATCTAGATTCACAAAGAATCAACATCAGATCTCACCCTGACCCAAACCCCCCTGATATAGTTTATGACCTGGAAATAATCCTAAGAAAAACTTATAGGACTAAAGATTCAACTATTGTCAGACCAATTCACAAAGAAATTTATGTCCCTGAAAACCTTACATCCTCGCAAGATACCCAATTTGATGTTGAGAATGCAACAAGATGACAGAGCTTAGTGGAAAGAAGTCGCCTTCACTAAGTGGGCCCCAGGTATTTTTATAAAGTCTATTTAGATGCTGCATCATGACTCCAGAGCGTGATGTTAAGCCGGAGGGTTGGTTTCTGCTGGAAAAAGGACAATTTCTATTTTTAGACATCGGGGTGTTCATTTTTAGATTTGCGTCTAAAATAGATATGTCGAATAGCTACAAGCTCTTAATAATATTTAGACTCTAAACATTATCTTATCCTCTTGGAGCACTTCAGTTTGATGCCTGGATGTGGCACATGCAGCTGACAGAAGGAATTACGCTATTCCTAGGTTCTAAGTGGAGCTATTGCATGATGACTTCAGTTAGAACTCATGTGAGTGAGTTTGGTGGAATTGATTGAGGAGTTGATGGAGTTGTGTTCAGTTTAACTCAGTTAAACATAGTTGAGATATTTGTATCTAGTCTGACTGATTGATACACTAGTGGAAGTGGTGTGAATTAATTAATAATTAATTCACTAATTAATCAACTAATGAACACATCAGTTAACTTCAGTGCATGGACAGTTTCAGTGGAGATCAGTGATGGAGGTAGGTGAAAGAGCAGGTTGACTATCAGTTGTGACTATACTGGTGCATGAGATTTGCACACACATTGATTGAGATTGCCATTATGACTAAGTGAAGATATACCGGTGGGATTTGAACCTCGGATCTCATAGTTATCCTTATTGAATAAAGAGGCAGTTAATGTGTGGAGGAGATTTGAGCATGTGACTTGCTTGATCTGAGCTTGTGTAGTGTGTAGCATGTGAGATAGTGCTGAGAGCTTGTGAGGAGCTTTGTTCTATTATTGTTACATGTTCTCTATCATTATAATATACAGATAGTTGGGGGTTTTCAGCTTTAAGCTTTCCCATAAATCCTATGTTTATATGTGTGATTGTTTATGTGGTTTTAATGTGCGCATGCGATTGTTTTTAATTCCACAAATTGATGATCAATAGTAGAAGAGGTTATGTATTATTCATGAAGCTCAAATAGTGTGTGATCAGGATAATCTCGGTGAATAAGTGATCTATTATTCAAATTTCTACATTTGACTTACACCATAGAAGAAACCTATTTAGAACTAAGTCTCAAAGTTGGATAAACCAGATAGACCTTGAGCCTACAAGCTTACAATATAGTCCTAGTAAAGAAGCCTCTCCTTCTACTCCTCCTGATTTTCAGCTTCTCCAACACTTTGACTCATTTTGATCCAAATCTACTCAATCTGAACTAGCTGGGCCAAGTACATCTGCCACCCCCACTCACACATCCACTGAGAAAACCACTCCATTTCATCCTCTGCCTCCACTCATAAGCCCTCCTCTTGTAAATCCTCCTTATATTCCATTACCTCCTGTCATGGCAGCATGGTATGCCCCCTGGTACTACCACAACCTTTACTGCCTATGCCACAGGACTACCAATCTAAAATCCCTCACTTTACTGGAGTTGATTCTACCATTGCCCAACAACATGTAGATAAGATGAATGATGCTTTTGACTACCAAGAAATAGAAGAGGATACCATAAAAATGAGAATTTTTGCCCAAATTTTAGGAGGAGAAGCAAAGAAATGGTTCAAAAACTTGACTCCTAATAGCATTCATGATCTCCCTTCCCTTTATCAAACATTCATAAACAAGTGGGAGACTAAGAAAAATCCTCTTCAAATCCTATTCAAGTATGATAACCTTAAAATAAATGTTGGGAAAATTGTCTAAGACTACTGCACTAGGTTCAATAGTGTATACAATGCACTCCCTCCTCACATGAAACCCCCACAAGGCCTAGCCTTAGTAAAATTTCTAGATGGATTTGACCCAAACATGTCTTATCAATTAAGAAAAAGAGATCCCCTTAACTTAGAAGACATGCAAAGAGGAGCAGTAAGTGTAGAAGCCAACCTAATTGCTAAAAGGGCTAGATTGAGAGTAGAGAAAAAGGTTACATACAAAGAGGAAACTATGGCCTCCGCATCTGATGCTAAAATTGACAACCTACTTAGGAAAATGGAAAGGATGATGCAGAGGATTAACTTGAATGAAAGAGCACCTCAAAGATAAAACCAAACAAACCCTCAAAATAGAAACAGAAACCAAAACTTCATAAGGGACCCTCCTCAAATAAGACAAAGAGAAAATGACCAGCAAATCAGACCTCCTTTCCAAGAAAACTATGTAGATGAAGAGGAAATAGAGGCTGAGGAGCCAGAATAAAATCATGTCAATCTAATAGAATCCAATAGTGAGGATGATGTTTTTCTCACAGGAGAAGAACAAGGTCTGTTTTCCTCAAACCTAACTGAAATAACATATGAGGATTCTGAAGAATACAAACTAGGGTTTAAAAATGTTGTCATGGAGGTTCATAGGAAGTATGACCTCAGAACTAGGAAAACACAAGACATTCCCAAGAGGAACAAACCAGAACTTGCTGCTAGGAAGACCACTGAAAACAATCGTAAAAGGACAGCAGAAAACACCAACACAATGGCTAAGAATCTCGATCAAAGCAAAAACAAAATCAGCCAGCATGATAGTGACCAAAGCTGCCCTAGTACATCAATTAGTGGCCCTGAAAAAACTGCTTCAACTGAGATCCCAAACAAAAATCAGCAAGCTAAAATTGCTAAAAATACCATGTATGATAAAAATAATGCAAATATGCCAAGAACACAAACACCATTCAGTATTTAGGATGAAATTGCCAAGATCAAAATAACCATACCCCTTACTGAATTAGTAACTTAAGATGTATATAGATCTCAAGTTTTGAAAGCTTTAAACATAGGAAATGACACTGATTCTATAAATCTAACTGATGACAAGCCAGAGTTGTTGTTTGGACCAGAGGTAGAAGGAAAGTTCCAAGAGGGAGTTGTACCTCCACTCTATGTCAGTTTTAACATTCATGAAAAAATCCTACACAATGCCATGCTAGACTGTGGTGCTTCACACAACCTCATGCCAAAGGTAGTGATGGAGAGATTAGGCCTCGAAATAACCAGACCATACAAATACTTGTACTCTTTTGATTCAAGTATACTTAAATGCTTGGGCATGATCAAGGATCTATGTGCCAATCTAGCGCTAATACCAGCTAAGAGCCTAGTCATGGATATTGTAGTGGCTGACATTCCCTTGAAGTATGGCATGATTTTATTTAGATCATGGGGAGCCAAACTCCAAGGAAACCTCCAAATGGACATGACCTATGCTACCATTCCAAATTTTAACCAAACAAGAAGACTGTACAGAGAATCTCACATGAAATACATGGTAAGAAGCCAAGATATGCCAAACAACACCCCTCTCTATTCTATCCATTTAGACCTTGAATCATTTATCTTGTAAAATGAAGATGACATTAATGAAAAAGTAAATTAAAAAGAATAAGAGCAAGACCTATCAGAATAGTCAAACCAAACACAAAATGAATAACATGACAGCCAAAACCCTAGCAGCCATGAACAACAACATAATGGTGAATCTGAACTCGAAACACTGTGGAACATGAGCTTTGATGGCTCTTGTGGCAAAGTTGCTTCAGGAGCAGGTGTTTGGATACACAACACCAATGAAAGTCACTCTTACAAGCTAGATTTTAAATGTACAAACAATATTGCAAAGTATGAAGCTCTTCTCCTAGGGTTACAATGGTTTAAAAACATAGGAGCCAAGAGGATTTCTGTTCAAGGAGATTTCGAGCTAATCATTAGGCAAATCAAAGGATAATAGTCAATCAAAAACCCTAGGCTAAGAGAATATAGGAATGTTGCCTTAGACCTCCTCAAAACATTTGAAAAATATGAACTTACCTTTGTCCCAAGAACTCAAAACAACCTTGCAAATGAACTAGATTTTGTTGCCATCACTTGCCAACTAACTCATGCCAATGAACAATACATGGCAAGGGTCAAAAAAAGACCTAAAATCCCTAATAACATAGATTATTGGCAAGTTTTTGAAGGTGACAAACACATTGAAGACTTCTTGCAATCCAAAAATGAATTTGAGATGCCAAAATCAGATTCAGATCATGAAAAGGACTGCTCTGCTGAAGAACAAACACACAAAACTGAGCCACCTTATGATGCTAATGTAAATCTGCTAGAACACCTTCTTGAGGCAGAATTGTTTGAAGACCCGAATCAAAAAGAACTTGAGGTATTGCAATGCAAAGATAACTTATTGCCAAGAGGTATTCCCCCCTTAGAAGAGTTGTTTGATTTCAATGACGTTGCTAGGAAGCCTAGGATGGAATCCATCAAAACAGATGTAGAAGAATGCAACATAGGCAGTGAAGAAGAACCTAAAATTATAAAGTTTTCCAAAACATTTCCAGCTCCTATAAAACATAAATACATTGAGATTTTCAAAGAGTGCAAAGATGTGTTTGCATGGGGCTATGAGGACTTGAATTCCTATGACACAAACATCATTCAGCATAAAATTCCTCTCAAGGAAAACCAGAAACCATTCAAGCAGAAATTGTGTAGGATAAACCTTGTCCTGATTCCTCTAGTTGAGAAAGAAATCAAAATGATGTATGATGCTGGAATAATAGTCCCACTCAGGTACTCAGAATGGGTCTCAAACCTTGTGTCAGTGAGGAAGAAGACAGGTGAAATTAGGTTGTGTATAGACTTTAGAAATTTAAACAAAGCCCCCCTAAAAGACAACTACCCTTTACCTAAGATGGATCATATATTGCAAAGGGTGGTAGGCTCCAAAAGAATATCATTTCTTGATGATTTTTCAGGGTATAATCAGGTGCTAGTACTTCCAAGTGATCAACACAAAACTACCTTCACTACACCTTGGGGAACCTTCATGTATGTTAAAATGCCTTTTGGGTTAATGAATGCAGGGGCAAATTTTCAAAGAGCCATGGAAATTTCTTTTTCCGAAGAAATAGGCTACTTAATTGTGATATACCTTGATGACATCACTTTTTACTCAAAAATCGATGAAGAACACCTAGCTCACTTAAGAAAAGTATTTGAAAAGTGTAGAAAGTATGGTTTATCCTTAAATCCTAAGAAAACTTTGTTTGGTCTTCAAGAAGAGAAAATTTTAGGCCACATCATATCTAAAGAATGGATTAAGATAGACCCAAAAAGGATTGAAGGTATATTGTAGATCAGCCACCCTAGAAACATCAAAGAACTGCAATCCTTCATTGGAAAGATCAACTTCTTAAGAAGGTTCATACCAAACCTTGCAAAACTCCTAAGAAACATTACAAACATGGTGAAAAGAGAAATAGGAGTCAAATGGACCATTGAAGCAAAACAATCCTTTGAACTAGTAAAACAAGTACTTACCCAAACACCAGTTCTAACCGGCCCTGACTTTACCAAGGATTTCTTCATCTTCTCATTTGCATCAGAACACGCAATTTCTACAGTATTGCTACAAAAGAACATAATGGGACAAGAACATCCCATAGCTTTCTTCAGCAAGGCACTAAGAGATGCACCTCTCAAATATAACATCATGGAGAAACAAGATTTTACCTTAATCAAAGCCTTAAAATATTTCAGAGTTTACATCTTGCATTCACATGTCATTTCTTTTGTCCCTCATGCAGTTGTTAAGGACGTACTAACTCAGGATCCTGATGGTAAAAGAGGTAAATGGATTTTTTTCATCTTAGAGTATGATTTGGAAATCAAGCCCACCAAGCTAATCAAAGGGCAAGGATGTAGGTTTTAACCCTGAACAGAAATTATCTACACATGAATCTTATAACAGAAAATAAACAATAGCGAGAGCATAAAACATAAAACAGATAAACACAGAGATTTTCCCCTGGATCCCAAATCGGGACGACCAGCTTGATTTTTCATTATATTATTTTTAGTGTTACAACACATATATATACATGCCGAAGCATACATAAACCCCAATCCATTAACCCTGGATTAGAACATAACCGTAGTTCCCTTGACCGGATCTACAAAATACCGGGGGTCGAAAACCATCGTACCCCAAAACCATGTGCAAACTCATGCACAAAACATGGGTGGGTTCGCATATGAGTGGGACCGCATACCAAAAAAAATTTCGCCGGGGCGCTGCCCCGGACCCCAACGGCGCCGCCCCCCAGACCCCACTGCCCAGCCCCGTGTGCACCAACGTAGGCACGTGCAGCCAGGCCGTGGAAGGAATATAACACACTAAAATTCCCCCTTGTTTGTCTTTAGTTTCCACAGAGAGAGCCTGAGCTTAGTCATTTGAGCCAATTCTTCAGCACCCCATTGTTCTCACACACCAAGGAACTACGTGCTCACCAGACTGTCAATGCCTGCAACATTCTTCAAAGTATCACACTTTACCAGTAATACCACACAGCCTCAACCATATCTCTAACAAGTGATATTGAACTCATCAAATATTGCTTTGTCTTTGAATGATAAGCAGGGTTCTTAGCCAGAAAATTGCACTTTGGCTATCACAGTCTATCATATATAGCTTGTTGTACCAACCCATACTTGAACACAATCTCTACAGCAAACCCCACTTCCTTGCTTGCATGAGTATTTGCTATGTATTCTGCCTCTGTAGTTGAAAGAGCCACTACAGATTGTCTTTTACTCATCCAACTGACTGCACCTCCAAATAGGCTAAACACATACCCACTTGTATATCTTCTTTGGTCCAGATCTCCAGCCCAGTCTTCATCAACAAAACCACGAATTTCCAACATTTTTTCCAATCCTGGTCTTCCCTAGTAGCACAAGCCATAATCACTAGTGCCACGTAAATATCTGAAAACCCGCTTCACTGCTGTCCAATGCTCCTTCCCTGGGTTTGACATAAACTTGCTCAATACTCCCACTGCATGTGCAATGTCTGGTCTAGTACAGACCATTGCATACATCAGGCTACCCACTGCACTTGCATATGGAACACAGGACATATCCTCCGCTTCTTCTTGTGTCTTGGGACACTGTTCAGCAGACAGCTTTGCACCTACAGGAATAGGAACACTCACCGGTTTACTATCCTGCATATTGAACCTCTGCAATATAGTCTCGACATAATTCCTCTGGTTTAACCAGAGCTTCCTCTTTGCTCGATCTCTCTTGATTTCCATGCCCAAAATATAGTTTGCAGCACCAAGATCCTTCATGTCGAATTTGGAGAACAGTTGGGTCTTCAAATCTTGGATAATTTCTTTGTCATTTCCAATCAACAACATATCATCCACATATAAGACCAAATAAATAACACGGTCACCAATTAATTTAAAATAAACACGGTGATCCTCCTTGCTTCTGGTGAAGCCAAGTCCCCGTATATAGGTATCAAATTTCTGATACCACATCCTTGGTGACTGTTTTAACCCATACAGAGACTTCTTCAACTTGCATACTAGTTCTTTCTTACCCTTCACCATAAAGCCTTCAGGTTGCTTCATGTAGATCTCCTCTTCTAGATCCCCGTGAAGAAATGTTGTCTTCACATCCATCTGTTCTATCTCAAAATCAAATGCAACAGCAACAGATAGAAGTAATCTAATAGAAGTAACCTTAGCAACAGGAGAAAAAATATCACCAAAATCAATTCCCGGCACCTGGGAATAAACTTTTGGTACCAACCGAGCTTTGTATTTCTCCACCTTGCCTTCTACATTCATCTTCTTTTTAAACACCCATTTGCTCCCAATGGGCTTCCTTCCAGTCGGCAACTCCACCAGATCCCATGCATCGTTTTTGTGCAAGGATGTTAGGTCCCTATATCACTAGTATAGCCCCTTATTATTGTTAGTCTAAACCCCTTATTGTTATTATTGTACCCTTGTAACCCCCATTTTGTTATTATTGTGCCCTTAAATTATTATTGTTAGGTCGGCTAGGATTACATTGTGGCCCACTAGGATTACATTATGGCCCCATGGACTCCTATATAGAAAGGAGGTTTTGTAAATTGTATCATCCAAGAATTGTTCATTTATGTAATGTATTGGAGGTTGCCCCCTCGAAGTGGCTCATTTATAAGGCGTTTGCATCTCTTTTCTTCTATTTTTGGAGCTGGTTACCCAACATTTGGTATCAGAGCTTTGGATTCTAGGGTTTCGCTGCTCCAAACAGGTCATCGTGGAATTTTCGCTATAACTTTTTTTCTACGAAGTTTGAGCTAAATTTTAGGGTGAGGAAGAAAAAATCTGAGGAAGCTTGTATAAAATTTCGAGTTTGGTTCGCATTAATTTCGGGAGATATGATCTGTCGTCGAAGTATTTTTCGGTCTAAACAGGTCATCGTGGAATTTGCGTTATAAATTTTTTTCTAAGAAGGTTTAGAATCTGAAATTCATATGGTGCGAAGCTGAAATCCTGAGGAAATCCATCAAAAAATTTCAGAGCTTGGTTCGCAATATTTTTGGAGATATGATCTGTGGAAGGTAGTGCTTTTTTAGGCTCCTGAATTGCATCTCAAAGAGGTGATCGTGGGAAAAGTTCAATAACTCTCTCTCTGAAGATTGGATTGGAGTTCCGTCAAAAGTGGTCACAACTACACGGCCTGTAGTTTCTTTGCTATCAATTTCAGAGACAAAGGACAAAACAGTGACACGTGGCAAGTCATACAAGTTCGCTCTACTGAACCAGTCCAGAATTAGGTCATTGTGGGAGATTGGACACAACTTTGTCTTGGAGAATCAAAATCAAGTCAGACCTATGGCATTTGAAAGAAGCTTCAGAGGGCTACTACAGGGCTGAATTTCAGATATTGAAGATTTTCAATTACAGAGATAATTCAATTTCAATATCGATCTCTTAAAATCTAGTAAAAGGTGTGTATTTTTTTTCCGAATTGCATAAGTCTTGTTTGAAGAATCAAGTTGAATTGATTCCAAGGGAATCTTGTAGAATATATATCAATATTGGATTCTAAAATGGCCCCTAAAAAGAATTCAACACCCATTAAGCCTTCAGAAGGCTCTACTATGACTCATGAAGATGAAGAATTGCAACATGATCTATCAAAATTACAAGAGCAAGTGCACCAAATTTCGCTCTTGTAAAGAGCAACAAAAAATGAAATGGAAGTTTTGAAGAAAGGCATGGAAGCTAAAATGGATGGTGTGGAAGCTAAGATGGATGGCGTGGAAGCTAAGATGGATGACATGAAAGACAACATGGAAAACTTGAAGAGTGATCTAAAAGCATACATGGAAGGCTTGATGACAAGCTTAAAACCAGAAATGATTCCTAATGGCGGAAATATAGGAGAAGAACCTCCTGATGAGAACAAAATAAATGTTAATTGTGATTTCATAAACTCGAATGTTGGTGGGAAGAACCACCATATTCCAAAAATGGATATGAGGAAGTTTGATGGAAAGGATCCTGTAACATGGATACTACGGATGGAGCAATATTTTGATCTCCATAACGTGCAAAACACACAAAAGGTACGCATTGCAACTTTACATTTAGAACAAAATACATTTGTATGGTATCGATGGCTTTGCTCCCGTAAAAAAATTGTCACTTGGTCAATTTTTACGGAGGAAATGATAGCACATTATGAGGACACAAAGAGCAACACCTTCTTTACCCAATTGATAAATCTCAAACAAAAGGGTTTAGTGGGGCAGCACATTGAGGACTTCCAAAAATTGAATATAAGGGTAACTGATCTTACAGAGGAACACAGGATTGATCTCTTCCTAGGCACTTTAAAGGATAACATCCGACATGAAGTTCGCGTTTTGGAACCTGATTCATTGGAGAAGGCATTCAGGTTGGCAAGAAAAGTTGAATGTAAAATTATGGCGACAAGGAAGCCTACCACTCAATTCTATAAAGAAGGAAGTGTTGCTACGCCTAGATTTCCACAACCTACGAGGTTGACACCACAACAATTGGAAGAAAAAAGAGCAAAAGGGCTTTGCTACAGTTGTGATAGCAAATACACTAAAGGTCATAAGTGTGCTGAGAAGAAATTCTTTTACATAGATTGTGAAGAAGAAGAAGAAAATGAACAAGAAGAGGATATACACCAGGAACCACCCCTAGAAGAGGAAGAAATGAATCCGACCATATCGTGTAATGCACTGGCAGGAATTACCACTCCTCAAACTCTCCAGATAGAAGGACATATAAAGAAGAAAAGGGTAATAGTGTTGATTGATTCAGGTAGCACCCATAATTTTATTCATTATAAGGTAGCCAAGAAATTAAATTGTTTCCTATACCCAGCACCAGAATGTCAAGTGATGGTTGCAAATGGAGGAACTATAAATTGCTCTGGAAAATGCCATAATATCAAGCTAACCATGGGGGAATATGTATTGACTAGTACAATGCTTGCCATTCCTATGGGAGGTGCTGATGTTGTACTAGGAGTACAATGGTTACAATCTTTGGGGACGGTAGCTTTTAATTTTCAAGAACTTTTCTTGAAATTTTTTTTTCAGAAGGAAAGGAAGTCGAATTACGGGGTATTGAAGGGAAGCCGGGAAGGACAATAAGCTCTAATGTCATGACAAAGCTTCTAAAGAAATAACGACGAGGCGTAATTGCACAATTATGCTCACTAGAAGTTCCGACATCAAAATCATCTATTTCTGCAGATCTCCAACAAGTCTTGGACAATCATTCCAAGGTGTTTGAAACTCCCAAAGGACTCCCACCTATTCGTGATCATGATCATGCTATTCATTTGATTCCCGGAAGTGTTCCTCCAAACATCAGGCCTTATAGATATCCTTACTTCCAAAAGAGCGAAATTGAACGTATGATTGCAGAAATGTTAGAGGCGGGTATAATTCAACCTACTCAAAGTTCTTTCTCTGCTCCTGTAGTATTGGTACACAAGAAGGATGGATCATGGCGAATGTGTCGGGATTATAGGGAGCTCAATAAGCTCACCATTAAAGACAAATTTCCCATTCCTGTGATTGATGAATTATTGGATGAATTACATGGAGCAATTTATTTTACCAAGTTGGATCTTCGTTTGGGATATCATCAAATTAGAATGAAGGCTGAAGATATTCCCAAAACAGCATTTCGAACTCATGAGGGTCATTATGAATTTTTGGTCATGCCTTTTGGCCTTACCAATGCACCTTCTACATTTCAAGGGTTGATGAATTCCATTTTCAAACCCTTCCTTAGAAAATTTGTGCTAGTATTTTTTGATGATATACTAATCTGCAGCAGGTCTTGGAAGGATCATGTTCAACATGTTGACGGGGTGCTCAAACTATTGTAGGAGAAACAATTATATGCAAAAACATCCAAATGTTTCTTTGGAGTACAAGAGGTGGAATATTTGGGTCATATTGTATCTCACGAGGGTGTTAAGGTAGACCCTAACAAAATTAAAGCCATTAAGGAATGGAAAGTCCCCACAACCATAAAGAAGTTGTGAGGATTTCTCGAGTTAACGGGGTATTATCGCAAGTTTGTTAAGAATTATGGGAGAATAGCAGCACCTCTAACAACATTATTGAAGAAAGATGCATTTTCATGGACTCCTGAAGCAACTAAGGCCTTTGAACATCTTAAAGAGGCAATGTGCCTAGCACCGGTCTTAGCTACGCCAGACTTCACAAAAACCGTTATTGTGGAATGTGATGCCTCAGGAAATGGAATTGGTGCAGTTTTAATGCAGGAAGGAAGACCCATTGCTTTTGAAAGTCGTCCAATCAAAGGAAAGTATTTACAGAAACCTATTTATGAGAAGGAAATGTTAGCAATACTACATGCACTAAGAAATGGCGAACTTACCTAATGGGAAGACACTTCAAGGTAAAAACTGATCATGATAGTCTTAAACACTTTTTGGAACAAAGACTATCGTCAGAAGAACAGCAAAAATGGGTCACAAAGATGTTGGGTTATGACTTTGAAATAATCTGCAAAAAAGGAAAGCTGAATGTTGTTGCAGATGCACTCTCAAGAAAGAATGAAGAGGTGGAAGCATTGCTTTGTGCCATTTCTATTATCCAACCAGATTGGATAACTGAAGCAAGAGATGAATGGAAGAAGGACAAAGATGTATGGATACTCATTCAAAATTTGCGGCAAGATCCTAGTACATCTGATACATTTAGTTGGAAAAATGATTCCTTATGGTACAAAGATCGCTTATATCTTTGTAAGAATTCCCAACTAAAACAAAATATTCTTCTGGAATTGCACACTTCTCCTTTAGGAGGACACTCGGAATTTTTAAAAACTTACCACAGGGTGAAGAAAGAATTTTTTTGGGATGGCCTTAAATCTGATATTCAAAAGTTTGTGGCGGAATGTTTGGTTTGCCAGCAGAATAAAGTGGAAACAATTAAGACCCCGGGACTTCTACAACCTTTATCCATTCCAAGTCAACGTTGGGAGGAGATTTCAATGGATTTTATCACGGGTTTACCTAAGTCTGAAGGAAAGAGTGTCATCATGGTGGTAGTTGATAGACTTACCAAGTATGCACACTTTTGTGCATTATCTCATCCATTTAAAGCAAGTACGGTTGCTACTACATTTATGGACAGAATTCAAAAGCTACATGGAAGCCCAAGGGTTATTGTGAGCGACAGAGATCCCATTTTTACTAAAAATTTTTGGACGGAGTTATTTTCTTGTTTGGGTACTCAATTAGCTCATAGCTCATCTTATCATCCTCAATCTGATGGTCAAACTGAGATAGTAAATAAATGTTTGAAAGGATATCTTCGTTGTTTTGTATCTGATAAACAAACACAATGGGTCAAGTGGTTACCTCTCGCTGAATGGTGGTATAACACTTCCTTCCATACTGCAGCAAAAATGACCCCATTTATGGCACTTTATGAATATCATCCACCATCGATCACATCATCTTTAAGGAAAATTCGAAGGTTCAAGCAGTGGAAGATCACATCGAGCATCAGCAAGAAGTTCTCCAACTCTTAAAGGATAACCTGAATTTGGCACAAAATCGAATGAAACAACGGCATATCAACATCGTAGCAAGAGAAGTTTTGATGTAGGAGATTGGGTATTTTTACGGCTACAACCATACAAACAAATGTCCCTCAAGCAAGCAAAGAAGGATAATAAATTATCGCTAAAGTACTATGGTCCTTACAAGGTGTTGCAAAATATTGGTACTATGGCATACAAATTGGAGCTTCCTGCTTCTTCGCGAGTACATCCAGTTTTCCATGTTTCATGCTTAAAGAAGGTTATAGGTGAAGATCTTCCAGTTCAAACAGTATTGCCAGAACTTGATGGGGAAGGGAAAATAATATTGGAACCTGAAGCAGTCATGGAAAAAAGAACTCGACAACTACGGAATCAATCAATTTCAGAGTATCTCATCAAGTGGAAGAACTTACCCACTGAAGATTCTACATGGGAGGATGAGAATTTTATACGGAAGCACCCGGAGCTACTCAAGTGTTGAGGACAACACTTTTTTGAAGGAGAGGGGCATGTTAGGTCCCTATATTACTAGTATAGTCCCTTATTGTTGTTAGTGTAACCCCCTTATTGTTATTATTGTACCTTGTAACCCCCATATTGTTATTATTGTGCCCTTAAATTATTATTGTTAGGTCGGCTAGGATTACATTGTGGCCCACTAGGATTACATTATGGCCCCATGGACTCCTATATATAGAAAGGAGGTTTTATGAATTGATCATCCAAGAATTGTTCATTTATGTAATGTATTGGAGGTTGCCCCCTCGAAGTGGCTTATTTATAAGGCGTTCATATCTCTTTTCTTCTATTTTTGGAGCTGGTTACACAACAAAGGATGCCATTTCATCAACCATGGCCTCCTTCCAGAGTTTTCCATCCTTTGAATCTACTGCCTCCCTGACAGTTCTGGGTTCATCATCAGTTATAGTTAAGGAAAAACATGAACAAAAAGCAGATGGACTATACCTTTCTGGTTGCCTTCTTTCCCGAACTGATCTTCTCAAAGCTGGAGTTTGTGGCTCTTCATATTCTGAGTCTTCTTCTGTTGTAGAGTCTGATTCATCCTCCTTTAGCTCAAACTCTATCTTCTCAGGTTCCTTTGGTAGGACTTCATGTTTAACAACATCTTTCACTTCTCTAAACACCACATCTTGGCTGTACACAACCTTCCTTGTTTCTGGGTTCCAAAGCTTGTAACCCTTAAACCATCCTTATACCCAATAAAGATGCACCTTTCAGATTTATTATCCAACTTGGTCCTTTTCTCCTTTGGAACATGTACATATGCATCACATCCAAATACCCTTAGATGTGAAAGAGAGGGTTTCTTACCAGTCCATACCTCATGTGGGGTCTTATCCTCCAATGCTAATGAAGGTGATCTGTTAACTAAGTAACATGCAGTCTCCACTGCCTCTGCCCAGAATTCTTGTCCTAACCCGGTACCACTGAGCATGCTTCTTGCCTTTTCCATCAGTGTTCTATTCATTCTTTCTACAACTCCATTTTGTTGAGGTGTGTATGGAGTAGTCTTCTGCCGTGCTATACCACACTTCTTACAGAACTCTTCAAATTCCTTCTTGCAGAACTCCCCACCATTATCTTTCCTCAACGCCTTTATCTTCTTCTCTGTCTGGTTTTCCACCAGAGCCTTAAATTCTTTAAATTTGTCAAAGACTTCAGATTTCTTCCTCAAGAAATATATCCATGTATTCTTTGAGAAGTCATCTATGAATGAAACATAGTACACAGACTTTCCCAGTGATGGAACTGACACAGGTCCAAACACATCACTGTGCACAAGTTCTAATATCTTGTTTGCCCTCTTAGCACCAGAAGGAAAACCCACCCGATTCTACTTCCCATATACACAATGTTCACAGAAATTGAAATCCAGAGAGAAATTAGACATACCTTCTACCATACCATCTCTATGTAGTATCCGAAGGCCCTTCTCTCCAATATGTCCAAGCCTTTGATGCCATAGCATGGTCTTTTCTCTAGAGACAACTAGACTTTCCGTCCCACTTTCAGGAACCACAGAACTGTTACACCCATCAATAACAGTGCTACCTTGTAGCTTGTACAGAGTTCCAGTCCGAACTCCCCGCATTAATACCAATGCTCCCCAAACCATCTTGCAGGCATCTTTCTCGAACACTGTTTTTACACCTGCATCATCCATCTTGCTTACAGAAATCAGATTTCTGGCCAATGCAGGAATATGCAGAACACCAGGAAGTGTTCTAATCCTTCCACCTTGCAGCTTCAGCTTGACCTTTCCACGTCCAACGATTCTAGCCTTCCTATCATCCCCTAGGAAGACATCACCACCATCATATTTCTCATACTCGCAGAACCACTCCCTATGGGGAGTGAAGTGAAAGGATGCACCTGAGCCAATCAACCATGACTCATGATCTACATGTGTATTTGAAGAAGAAGCCAAATACACATCCCCACCTTCATCCGAGGTGGTTTTTGCCTCTACAGAAGGAGCATCATCAGATCCCTTTCCTTTCTCAGGAGCTTTAGATTTGCATTCCTTTTTGTAGTGTCCTTCCTTTCCGCATTTCCAGCACACCTTTACAAACTTTCCAGGAGATTTAGATCTCCCTCTAGATTTAGATCTCCCACTCGAAACCTTATTCTTGTTTCTGTTCTGGGACCTTCCTCGTACAGATAAGGCATCTCCATTCTGACCCTCCATATTTCTCCATCTCATTTCCTCCAACAGCAAGGCTGAGACAATGTCATCAAAATTCAAGGTAGTTGTATTGCTACCTATTGCAATAACCAGATTGTCCCATGAATCTGGTAGAGAACACAACAAGCTGATGCACTTATCTTCATCTGAGATTTTAATATCAACAGATGACAGCTGACTTACCACAGTATTGAAGGAGTTCAGATGCTCTGTCACCGAGTCTCCATCCTTCATCCTCAGGTTATATAGCTTTTTCTGTAGGAACAATTTATTCACCAAAGACTTAGATTGGTACAAAGTCCCTAGATTTTCCCACAAGGTCTTCGCCGTAGCTTCCCCAGATACATTCAACAATACTGAATCTGAGACACACAACCGTATTGTGCTCTTAGCCTTCCGATCCAGTTTCTTTCAGTCTTCATCTGACATTGTCGTTGGTTTAGTACCTAGCTCTACCGCGATCCACTGATCTTTATCCACCAGCAGATCCTCCATCTTGAGCTTCCACAACTCAAAACTCTGACCATTAAATTTCTCGATCTCTATCTTTCCGCCACTCGCCATCTTCTTTCACCGCAAGAATCGATCCCGCAGATCTCCCACTGAACAGGGTCTACCACAGGCCCGAGAAAAAAACCCTCAACAACAAAGTCGTCCCCTTGAAGCCGAAACAGCTCTGATACCAAATGTAGGTTTTAACCCTGAACAGAAATTATCTACACATGAATCTTATAACAGAAAATAAACAATAGCGAGAGCATAAAACATAAAACAGATAAACACAGAGCTTTTCCCTTGGATCCCAAATTGGGACGACCAGCTTGATTTTTCATTATGTTCCTTTTAGTGTTACAACACATATATATACATGCTGAAGCATACATAAACCCAAATCCATTAACCCTGGATTGGAACATAACCGTAGTTCCCTTGACCGGATCTACAAAATACCAGGGGCCAAAAACCATCGTACCCCAAAACCATGTGAAAACTCATGCACAAAACATGGGTGGGTCCACATATGAGTGGGACCGCATACCCAACAAAGGATTGGTCAAACTGATGGCTAAAGAAAACTTTCAAGCATTGGACATAAACATGAAACATTCCTTGGATGAACAAGAGGAGATGGCGAATCCACCTATTGAAAAAGCATTTCTGAACTCACTCTGGTATGCTGAAATATTATATGTGCTTTTTAATCTAAATGCTCCTCCTAGTTTGTCCAAAACCAAGGCCAGATTCTTGAAACAAAAGGCTGTAAATTTTTGCATCCTAGATAAATCTTTATATTTGAAAAATTCTATTGGTATCTTGCTTAAATGTTTACTTGAAGATGATGCAGATAGAATCATGCATGAGTTTCATGAAGGAGAGTGTGGAGGTCATATCTATTGGAAAACTATTGCCAATAAAATCCTTAGAGCTGGTTTCTATTAGCCCACTCTTTTCCCTGATATCCACAAGCTAGTAGTGACTTTCCATAAATACCAAATATTTGAGGGAAAGAGAAAACTATGTCCTTTGCCTTTGCACCCTATTAGTGTTGAAACTACTTTTCAACAGTGGGGTTTAGATTTCATTGGAGAAATCCACCCTGCCTCATCTGCACAACACAAATGGATCCTCATTGCAACTGACTATTTTACCAAATGGATAGAAGTCATCCCTTCAAGGACTACCACTAACTTAGTAATCATTAAATTCCTTGAAAATAACATCTTTTCTAGATTTGGTTTTCCAAGAAATATCGTCACTGATAATGCTGCTGCATTTAAATCTAAGATAATGGTATACTTTTGCCACAAGTATCACATTATGTTAGGGGATTCTACATCTTATTACCCTCAAGGTAATGGTTTGGTTGAGTCCTCTAACAAAATTTTGGTAAATATCATTAAGAAGTTGTTGGAAGAGAACAAAAAGTCATTGCATAGCAAACTGGTGCATGCACTATGGGCAGACAGATTAACAAGCAAGAAATCAATTAATATATCTCCCTATCAACTAGTGTATGGCATGGATGCAGTTTTTCCAACATCCTTGGGAATCCAAGTGATGAAGCTCCTCAAAGAAGTACAATCAGAGGAGAATGATATGCAAAGGAGGCTGAACCAAACCATTCAATTGCAGCAATCAAGGGAAGAAGTATACAATAGGACACAAGCCGTACAAGAGAATATCAAGAAAATATTTGATAAGAGGACCAAAGAAAATGATTTCCAGATTGGAGACAAAGTGCTGAAGTGGGATTCAAGAAGAGAGGACAAAGGCAAGCATAACAAATTTGAAAATCTGTGAAAGGTCCATACATCATCCATTCAGCAAGAGGTAGCAATGCTTTCTTCCTACAAGAAACAGATGGAACAGAGTTATTTGGAGGTCCTATTAATGGCAGGCTCAAGCACTATTTTTGTTGAAGTTCTTAGTTAAAATCTTCCTTCATTGTATATAACATTGATTGATTAAAATATTAGAAAAATGAAATACAAAAACAAAACAAAAGAAGGCAGATAAAAAGAAGAGGTAAATCCCCATACCAAAAAAGAATATGTTTGAAAGTGTGCAAGTCCAAATGCCACTACTTTGAGAAAGAGAAGTCTTGTTCAGTCATACGGCCTAACCATGATTGAACATGTTTTAAATTTCTACTGATAAGTTAGAAAATTATGATTTTCCAAACATTTTAAACTTGGCTCATCAGTAGACTAGGTTAGGAAGAGAGAAGAGAGGGATGAGTGACAAGTTCCAAATTATAGCCCTCAGTTTTTCTAGTTTTACTTGTACAAAAATAAAATATGTGTGCCACTTGTCCAAGGTGCCACATCTCATGACAAATCAAATAGCTTAACCTTGATTTGGTCATGTTTTAAATTTTGTGTTGATAGGTTAGAGAATGAAAATCTGTCAACTTGTTTAACCTTGATAGATAAATAGATTAGGTAGAGAAAAAAAGGGCTCACCAGTCTAATCTGAGCCTTTGGATGACATAAGGTTAGAAGTAGATAGTTTTTTCTTTAAAAAGAAAAGATGATGTTCAGGATTTTCCAATCCAAATGCACCCAAATGAAGAAAAAATGTTAGGAAAAGCATGATGGGTAGGTAGATTTGATATTGAAGCAATCATTTTTTTCAAGTTGTAAGATCACAGCTTCAAAAAATTAAGGAAAATAGCAAGCTTATGAGGCATCTCATCTACAAAATCAGAGATCTGAGGTTCTTGACACCTCCTGAAAGGAGCTGCCCTCCCCAAGTGGAGCCAGATTTATTCATCAGTATTTTTCACCATATTTGGATGACTAAAGGATGTTTATAGGTTTCTGAAAACAATATTCCTTGAATATCTTGAGTTTCAGAAATCTCACTGCCTTCATTATCCTTATGAAAATATTTTCACTTTTCCTCAGTTGGTCTTCCCAAAGCCACCCTGTTGCTCCTAAAAGACTCATCATAGGCTTATACCTCTCATTTTCATCCTCCTTTCCTACTTATCACCTCCTTTCCTTATTTGCCACTTATCATTGAACTCCACCTTCCCTCTAAGGTTTCCCTATAGCTAACTCATTCCCATGTTCCCCAGGTTCCTCAAACATTGATGGTCTCAAAACTATCTATGTAGGCTCTTTAGATAAATCAAGCACATTGTATTTTGGATCTTCAATACAACACTTTATGCAATACTTTGTTTTCACTTGAAAAACCTCCAAGTCAAAGTTAGGTCAAAGGACCTTCCCACTAAGTCATTAGGGTTTCACATGTTTTAAGGTCATCATTGAATGTTTCAAGCACTGCTTTTCCTTTGCTAGAATCTGGCTCAGATGTAATAGAATGACAAAGACATGGTTATTGAAGAAGGATCTAAAATTTCCAATGAAGTTTGTCTTATCAGTCCAGAACCTGCAAGTGAGGAAAATGCAAAGAGTTTGGCACTTCTGCAAGAGTGTTGAAAGCTTTGTCAGCAAAAGGTATTGATGAGGTAGACTATCTACTCCTAAATGAAGACAACTTACAACCAACGAAAGGGGAACACATTGGTCTTGTAGAGAGCTAGGGTTTTGAACTTGATGCTCCAGTTCGGTGTCAGAATAGTGATCCCTTGCAAAAATGACATGGAGGAGGTACACAAGGCCAAACATGAAGAAAGTCTAGTAGAAAATATTGATGAAATAGGGAAAAAGGTGAGGTGAACTGGACAGAAATGAATGAACTTGAAAGGGCTATAGAGAACTTAGAAGACAACACTGATGATTGATGTGAAAGACTGCAAACCATTAAGGTTTTTGAAGAAAGTGGCCAGAGAAGGTGGAAAAGTTAAGTTGAAATTAATGGTGGAAACTACACAAAAATTTGAAGATGCTAGTGTGTGTAATCACCATAATGTGTCAAAATGAGTTTTTCATGCCTCAAGAAGCAAAAGAGAGGTAAAATTCATCACTTCAACGAATCTACATGAAATAAGTGTAAAAAGGTTAGTGAGAATAGAAAAAGGGACTTTGACATTAGAAATTGGGTTTTCAAAGTTAAATTAAACCTACAAGTCTATAAAAATCCCATATCACACTTCAATGAATCATTGTTATCCTTCAAAAGACCAAGAGCATTCAAAGGAGAAGAAATTTTGAGTTTTCAAGCCAAATTTGGGAAAATTTGCCTTGGAGTTGTGCCCTTGGCTTGGCGTTGTGCGCCTGGAAGTCGACGCTGCGCATTTGAAATTTCTTCCCCATTCATTTTCTAAAGGCGTTGCGCGCCTGGAAGGTGGCGCTACGCGCTGGGGGTGGCACTGCACTCTTGCCCAGAACAGACACCCTGCTCATTTTCAAAGGTGCTACGCGCTCAGAACTGGTGTTGCGCGCCTAGGCTTGGCACTGCGCCCTTAGCCTTGGCATTGCACGCTTGGCCAAAAAAAATTTCTAAGTGATCTAATCACTCAAATCACTCCAAATTGACTTCAATCTCTTTCCAAAGGTCCTCCAAGAAAATCTTAAGGGTAAGTACCTGACATACACCCATATACAAGCAATTTTGGTGTTTTCTTAATCAATGGAATGAAACGCTAATCAAACCCTAAGTTTCAAAGTTGGATATCATTGTTTAAACCTCATTTCATCTTCCTAAACAAAGTGTTAGTGATAGAAAGGGTAATTACACAGCTAGAGGGTTGTCATTGAGTTGTTTTACCTCTCACTCATTTCCATACACCTACACCCTCACTCACCCACTCATTCCCTCATTTGCAAGGCTACCTTTTCATTACCATCCCTTCATCTCATTTCCATTTACACTCTAGGGTTTTATAAAAGCAGAGTTTACAATGTCAGAGGGAGAAGAAAGTGGTATAGAGGCACAAATTCCAAAGAGGCATGATCACAAGGGAGGAAATATAAATAGATTTGGACCCCTAAATACAAGAGAGCTTATGGCATCTCCCCTTACTATTTATTGTTTCAAACATGTAGGTTGCTATGAATTTTTTGAAAAGGTGCAGCAGGTGCAAAACCACCCTGAGCTAACTAGACTATTTATCATTAACTTGCATGACAAACAAGTTAATCTTGCAGGGGTCACCTTTGAATTGTCTACATATGCCATTACCAATGCCACAGGCATACCCAGTGTAGGGGAGAAATGGTTCAAGCAAGCTAACCTTGACATGAGTTACTTTGAGCCATACCTTAAGCCCGAGTATAAAGACCACATCAAACCCATCTTTCATTTCTCTCACTTGCTTGATAGATATGCACCTATGATGAAGATTATAATGAAGTATTTTAATTGTGAAGGAAGGTTTTCCTGCCTTTACTCCTACCACATCCGGCTCCTTATGCACTTTACTAGAGTGAAAATGTTGCACATACCCTATTACCTTTATCGAAGCATTGATAAAATGGCATACATAGTGCAAAAGAGAAAATATCCTCAACAGATGCAAAGCCTATTCCATCACTCACTTATCACGATGGTGGTTATGCACCAACTACAACAGAAAGGCATTCCATGGGAGACATTCATTGCCAATGAGGTGTTCACTACTCCACAAGACCATCATCAGCAAGATATACCTTCCTCATCTCATCCTCCCATTCCTACTTCTCCATCACTTCCTGTTTTTCACACATATCCACTCACTCACATTCCCTCACCCCATGATGATCCTCCTTCATCACCCTTTCACAATCCTTCACCCTCATCTCATGATACCACAGCATCAAACAGTGATGAGAACAGTGAGAGAGATGACACTGAGATGGTTGACATAGAGCCTTTTCCTTTGACCTATCAAAGAGGTCATAGGCAGGTGTTTGCTCCACAGATTGTGGAAGGGGCCCTACCTTCTTCATCAACAAAAAAGCTTGATAAGGGTAAGGAAAAGGTTGTAGAGCAGGTCATTATTTAAAAAGAGGATGAGCATGAAACTAAGTATGAGTTTCAGTTAATTCACCTTGATATTGAGAATGAGGATGAGGAGAGGATCACAAACATGTTTTTCAAGAGCAAGGATGCCCAGATTAGGGAGCTACAAACCAATATTGGCAGGGCAAAAAATGTGATCAATTTCCTTGAGGTAGAAAAATAGAAATTAGAGACAGAGAAATTCATCAGTGAGTTCAAAGCTATTAGAGCTCTAAAAGAGGCTAGAAAAGCCAAGGCTATGCTATATGAGACCTTGGGCAACTCTTGATGACATTGAGGATGAGAAATAACGGCTTCTTAGGAAGAGGCCAAGGATAATTGGGTTGAAGAAGGCCTTAGCCCAGGAAAGAGAGAAAGAGACAGAGTTGGCAGAGCAGCTCACTCCAAGTGAGCTTCTTACCATGGATATCAGCTATGATAGATAATCTTGGCTAGAAATAGCCAATGTGCACCTAGAAGTTCAACTTGAGAAGTAAAAAAGAGAGATTGACTTGCAGAAGAAGATGGCAAGACATTATGCCATGAGGAACAGAATTGCAAGGGCCAAGCTCAAAAGAGCTGTTGAGCCTCAAATTTGTGTTTTTCTTCACCTCATTTTACCTCATTTTCCCTTTTCCATTTCTATCTTAAACCCAATTGATCAATAAAAATAGTTAAAATTACTTCTAGAATGGTTTACATGACTGACTTGTTGAATTTTGTGATTGTTGCCATTGTTAAGCATTTTGACCGTAACTAGCTGCAGAATGCAGACATTCCGTAGCTAACCGGCGATTCTGTAGCTACCTTTATGTTTGAGTATGTTCCAGGTGGCCTCTTGAGGAAAAACGCATATGGGCATGATCCACGTCGTGCCTACATGGTTTGTTGCTCATCATGGAAGAGGAAATGAATTATGGGTACGGTTATGCACGTGGGAACACATTTGTGAAGGAAGACTCCTACTAGGACTGTCTCAGTCCATATGTCTTTTCTTCTTCACGTAGCCACCTCAAAGACTCCTAAGATGATTCGGATAAGGAAAGACATTATTCCTAAATTGTTGTAATTATTGTTACTTGCATTTACTTTATAAACTCTTGAGTAGACCGAGAGCTTAGTTAGAGATTTTATGTTAGATTTGCTGCTAGATTTTGTTCAAACTCTGTGATACATTCCTAAAAACGCAGAGTGTCATGTTCAAAATTTTGCATCGTTAATGGAGCAGACAAAGTTATTTTGAAGGTGTGATTTAATTTGGAGTTGAATGCCGTCAAGTGGTAGAGGGCCCCTGCGTCTTGCACGGATTTTTTTTGCGTAAACTAGATAAGTTTTTCCTAGCTGCCTTTACGTTTTGCATTTGAATTGATAGTTGTTTTGTTTTATCTACTGTAGTCGTATTCATTCTAGCTCTTCCACAAGAAGACACTCTTCCAACAGATCATAACAATGAGTGATGAATGACTATAGTACTGTAGGAATTAGTTGTAGTTTTTGCTATTCACTATCACAGTTACACTTGTTCTAATCACTCTTCCACAAGAAGAAATTCTTCCAATACATCCTTAAGAAGTTCAATACATGACCGTGATAATGAAAGATTTAGTTGTTTGTTTGTACTAAGTATCATCTCTGTTCTTACTCTTAAACGCTTGCCCAAGACATCATAATGACGAGTAGGATATGGATGTGGTAACTTAGTTTTTCATTTGCTTTCTGTTCATTTGCTTTCAATTGCATACAATTACACAATTAGAATTGTTCTATCCCTTCCAAAAGAAGGAACTCTTCCAAAATATCACTAATGATGAACAAACAGATTGTGTAACCTCATAGAATAATGCATGTTAGTTAGAATGCTCCGGAGTTTCATTTGCATTTAATTCATGTTCAATTACTTTGTTTCAAGTTTGATGATGACTTATAGTTTAACATTGTTCTAGTTTAGAAGCATCTTAGGTTCATGCTTAAATTAACTCATTGCACTTACATCTCATAGTCACACTGTCATCCTTTGCACAATAGATTACTTTAGTTGTTAGAATTCACAAGACAGCCTTCATTATTTACAAACATCTTTTTGTTCTGAAAACTACAAAGTGATCCATAACCATAGGAACAGAAGATAACATCACTATAAGGTCTGAAGTATCTCTGCAAATTCCTCATCATTTTATAAACAGAGCTCTTCCTCAAAAGAACTATTTTGAAAAGAAACCAATAACTCTTTGAGTATAGGTTCTGAGACATTCAATTAAATTGCAGAATAGAACTAGGAATTAGTCATGGAATAGATGAGCTTAGAACAAAATGTTGCATCATGATAAGATTAGTGTTTAACTGTCTAGTTAGAGAACTTGCATATTTAGTGATCATTTCTCAAGTTTAGTTTGTGTCATTTGCCTAAGAATTCATTATCAAGATTTTGCTTTCATTTAGTCATAGTTCAGATTCTGCTTCATTGTTTCCAATTGCATTTACCATTCCATACATTAGGCTTAACTCTGTTTTGACCACCAACTTCTTTCTATTAGTTTTCTAGGCAGTTTCATTGTGAACATAAAACACCAAAAGACCAAAAACATCATAAATCAACATAAAAGACCAAAAACATCACAAAACACTACACACAACGCATTAGGAAACAAGCACCTAGGTACATATGGTACACTTCACTTCAGCGGTTTACAAACCCTGGTTGAAAATTAAATGAACTCAGTTTAGGAGACTAGATTGAGATACAACAAGAGCCCTTGCAAAGATTAAAGCACAAAATGAGGCAAAGGAGAAGGAAAAGCTTGACATCCTTGAGGATGTATCCCTCCAAGCATCCCAACCATGATCAGCAAGGTAAAATTCCAAATTTTGGCACTTGGTGCAATTTTTTTATTTTTGACTGTTTGACTAGCAAAAAAAAGGGCCAAATGCACAGTGCCACTGGCGTTGCACTCTTCTTTTGGGCACCCAAATGATGAATGGCTTACATATTCATGATCCTCATGGAAATTACATCATCCACAGAAAATTTCAGGTCATTTGGAGCAAAACTGGTCCTTCAAAAGGGCCAAAAACCATTAAGAAAAAACACTTTTCTACCCTCTTTTCAGCACTGGCACTACGCCCTTAGCTGTCCTGGGAGAAGTGATTTTTGACTAGGAAAATGGACACGAATATGGAAACTAAAGGAATATTTGGAAACTAGACAAGATAGGCTTTCCAATGATCTATCATGGAGCTCATTTGTACACCGGGAAGGCCTCCAAAACTTAGTTGCAAAAAGGGAAATTTTTCTAATTTTGGCTCTGCGCCCTTGGCCTGGCGTTGCGCCCTCAGCCAATGGCGCTACGCCCTTGCTAGAAAGTCAACAAAAGACACAAGAATTTATTGAAAAAAGATATCTTGAGGGCTTAAAAGAAAAGTATATCTAAAATTATCTGAGGATTTATGTTAGAAGTCATTTTTGTCATGAATGAGTTTGGGATATTTGTGCCTTGGTCCTCACATGGTCTCAATGGTAAAATGCATTTATTATGTAATTAATGACATTTGAAACCATTTTTAGGGTTTACTTCATCATTTGGTAGTTAAATACTGCATGTAAACCTCATGTTGGTTGTTGGTTAATTTTTGAGTTCAATACACATAGACTTGGAGTTGTGAAGAAATTGGCTTTGGAGTTTTGTGAATGTTTTGATTTGAATGGAAATGGAGCAAGTGCATTCATAGGATTCATGAACCTATTTAATAGTGATTTTGTTCTAATTTAGTACTTTTCTTCTTATGCTTTCTATAATGTGCATCTTTCCCTTATGACAGAGTAGAAATTTTAGATTAAGATATGTTGTTGAGAGGCACCTTAATTATGTCTATCTTCTGTTGTTTATATGTTTTCCTCTGCTAGGCCTGATTGAAGAATTCTTAATTTCTCTTTGATTCCACTTAGCTTGTTTCCTTGAAAATGATTTAATGGAGTCAAGCCAAATAATTTTATGGTATTTCATGTCCTTTGGTGTAGCTTAAAACATTGTTTTTGACATCTTCCTTTGAAGTATTACTTATTAGGGTTTAGGCTAAAGAAGTTTATGGTTTTCCCTGTCCTTTGGTCTATCTTGAAAATTCATTTCAAAGGCCTTTGAAGTATGATTAAATAACTTATGAGTTCCCTTCTCTTTAATCCATTCTAATGTATTATCTTGAATGTTTTATTTCTCTGAAGGTAAATAACTAGAGAATTTAGGAGTTCCTTGCTCTCTAGGGTTTGTTGGATTGTTGTTTTAAAGTTTACTTGGTAAAGCTAGGTCAAAGAAGTTTATGGTGTGCTCTGTCCTTTGATTCTTTCTTAAGCATAGTGATCTTGAAAGCCCTTCTTGTTATAATATTTGTTAAAGGATTCTTAATTACCCTTTAAACTTACTATTGTTAATCTAGGTTGTCATTGATGATGTCAGTGACCAGAATGGAAAATATTCTTGAAGATGCCAGAAGATGATTACAAGTGATTACAACTATTTTTTAAGATGTCAAGACACAAATGAAGTGTCAATCATGTATCTTGATGATCATAATGGAAGACTACCATATCTCTGCACTATCTTAAGGACAGCTTACCTAATGACCCTATGTTGAAGAAGGCAAGGACATGATGATGGTGACCCTATGTTGAATAAGGCTAAGGCATGATTATTAAGACAATCTGTGAAGAAATCAAACCATGAGGCTCTACACTTAAAGGCATTCTTCCCTGCCTCCATTTCTGCACTCATAAATAATCAGTCACATTAAAAAATATATTTTTCTACCTTAGAGTAAAAATTCCTTAATGAAACCTACACCATATTTAAGAGCATAATTTTTCCTTTCCAACGAGCTATTACTCAGCCTGAAACTCCAAGCGGTTTGAAAGTTATTGATTTTTCAAGTTTAAGGTAAATTTTTGTCAAGTGAGCCGACCTAAGCCGACTTGTGTAGGCTCATGTTCCTTGGCAAAGGGACGTGTATTTTTGTTTATGATCAAAACCAATATATATATGATGTCCATAATTGACACTCCATCATCCATTTTTGGTGAAAAACACAGAATTCAGATTAGAAGCACAGAGTCCGAGGACATTAAGGATATCACTATTGGGAAATTCTTTGTTGAGGTATCCTTTCCAGCTCGGACTACATTGCAACTCGGTGTCATATGAGTAGAATTTTGAAGCACTACATCTTGGATTAGATCACAATATTGTGAACAATTTCTTGGAGGCTCAAATCAATAACAAACCTATGGACAGCTGCCTGAACTCATCTCGGTTCTGTGGCAAGGACTACAAAAATTTGATAACTGTAGAAGCTCAGAATAAGAGTTGTACAATGATCTCTTTGTACAAAAAACCCGTGACAAGTCTTGTGGAAGGACTACATCCTCAGATTTAGCATCTTAGCTCAACTCATTTTATTGAGCAGTTTTATGAATCTCGGATAATTCTTGTGGAGGTCAAACCTATGGTTACCAAGAGGCTCGGACTTGCTGTAGTCTTGGAACTTGTGACAACCACCCTTGGATTATTTGCAGTGATTATAACATAAACCACTTGTGGAGAAGATGCAAGCTTCAGGACAGTCCTTTAACTAGCTTGGACCTTACCTCAACATCTCTGTTCTGTGTGGACATTCACCGTTATAGCCTGGAACAGTGGACAGTTACTACTACAAAGGCTAAGACTTAGTAGTAGTCTCTCGGTGAAGGCTTGAATCTTTAAGAGGTGGTTGGACAGTTGTTTATGGACCTCATTTCTTTGGACTTGTTTGGAGGACAAAATTATATCAGTGTGTTTGGGCATCATATTTGGATTAGTGATCATCACATTTGGAGCACTGATCATCATATTTTGAGCAGTGATTGAAAACCACATTTGTAGACCTTTTGAAGGCTTTCTTAAGTCTTGTTGAAGGAGCATTAATGAATTAAGAAGTTTGGAGCATCTCTAGTATTGTTGAAGATCCATTGAGGATAGTGGTTGGCAGTTCTTTGAAGCAATCTAGACAGCTGGAGCATTGAAAAACATTGTGAAGCACTTGGAGGATTGTTTGGTGTAGACCTTCAGAAACTTATTGAAGACATCATGAAGACATCATTGTGAAGCAGTTGTTGAGCCCTTGCAGAGAAGTTGACTTGGAGGTATTTTTGGAGGACATGATGTATTGATGAGGTAACCTTGGAGAAATTGTTTGGGTATGATGAAGAGCAGCGGTGACACCTTTTACGAAGAAAAGGTTTCCATTGATGACATGATGTGTAGATTACAGTGAAGAGTAAGCTGAATATTATCAGGGCTTGTTGAAGAAGAAATTGGGATCTGTAAGTATAACCAAATATATCTTGACGAAATGAAGCAGGAGGTTGGAGCCTCATAGAGACAAGGTTGGTGCCTTGGAAGATAAGGTTGGAGCCCTTGAAGTTAGTGCCTCAAAATTGACAAGGTTGGTGCCTTGGAAGATAGAGTTGGAGCCCTAGAGGATAGGAGTCCTCAAGAGACCATGTTGGAGCCTGTACCAAATATAGGGTTGGAGCCCTTGAGGTTGGTGCCTCAGAATTGACAAGGTTGGAAAATACAGGTTGGAGCGTAGGATATTGAAGATTGGTGTCTTCATCTAGGGTTGGAGGCCTACATATATTGTACTTTATTTATTGTAAAGAAGAAATTAATAAAAGCATTTATTCTTATTTTTCATTTTTTGTTCTAAATATAGGTGATCTAACTGGTAAAATTAACAATTGAAAAGAAATACTGATTCACCCCCCTCTCAATATTTACAACAACTATGTTCACAAATTTAATGTTCATTTCACTCACATAAGTTGCTAATATCCATTTGGCTTTGTTAACTTTCCCTATGAAACACCCTTGATTCATTTTTGTCTTTTTCAAGCCTTTCACAAACCCCATAGCCCAATGGTTTGAATTTCTCTTACTTTATTTGTTCTCCTTGAAAACCTACCTAACCAAACAAAACAAAACAAACAAACCCTATCACTTTGTCTAGCCTAAAATTAGAATCCTAAAAACATACAAGTCATGTCTTTAATATAAATTTAGAGAGAGCCCTCTCTGAGTCTAGGAAGGTTAGGTCCTAGGACTCCAAAGATTGGTTTGATGTTACCCTTGTCTATTTGGTCATTGCCAATCTGCCAATTTATAGGGACCTAACACCTCTATTGGATTTATGTTTGATATGTTGGTTTTTACTATTAATTGATGCATGGACAAGGCACTTTGTTTATGAATTTTAATTATTGATTGGTATTTTATGTTCCTTCATTTTCTTCTTCTTCTTTCCTTCTATGTTTTGGGGGTCTTGGGTATTTATTGGGGAAATAGGAAACTAATGGAGATTGGGAAGAGTTGAGTGGAACCCAAAAGGAAATGTAATACCTAGATGAAGCCCAATGCATGAATAAATGAAAATTGAAGGTAGGAAAGAAAAACATGACAACCAATTTGGCTAGTTGGGTCCATAGGGATAAATGGACAATGGCATGACAACCATGAAAAGGTAGCAAGGAAAGGTGCAGTAAATAGGATCAAGGTTACAAATGCCTTGGCCAAGTTGGGAACTTTTGTTCTCAATTTTGTACATGCTTTGCATGAATAAAATAATTTCTCTTAACCTTGACCTTATGAACACATTTAAGTGTGTTGTGATCACGATCATTTTGATGACTAATTAAATGTATATGATGCTAATGTGATTGACAGGTTATTGGCTAGATCGTTCTTGTGAAATAATGATTGGTTATGCTTATGCTTTTAGCAAGTGAATGGGTGAAATTTTTGTGATTCCTAACTATGTGAGGAGTCAATTGGGCAAGAGTAGCCTTCACTGATCTATGATTTTACTATCATGTGAATATGATTCTTATATTATGTCATGGTTATATTATGAACATGGAATGTTAAATTATATATTGACCAAGGAAAAGGAGTGTGATTTGCAGCATGTCAGGACAAGCATGGATAGTTAAAAACACCACAGATATTGGATTGGGATTATGGATGCACGTAGTGAAGCATGGGAAAGGCACTGGAGGAGATATGTCATGGTTCACATAAATAGAGATGGTGCGGTCTTTGCATTCTATGTTACAATGTGTTGAGACATGTGTGTATGTGATTGTGTTATGTATATGTGGATTTGTGCCATATGTTCATGTATTATGCTATGCGTACATGTTATGTTGTGTAGCGTGTTTGGGCAAAGAAAGTTTAAGATTTTCCAAGCCCTTGTGAGGTGTGATGTGTCAGGTGGAGGAAAATGTGTCTCTAAATTCCCAAAAATAATATTATGTCGATAAAAGACTATCGGGTTTGGTAGTGACTACCTAGTTTGGTAGTTCCCATGCTCATGGGGTAGCAAATGGGGTTATATATATATATATATATATATATATATATATATATATATATTCATCATGGGGTGGAGGGAGCCTCTAGATTCCCTTAATGATTGAGGGTGGAGGTGAGCCTATGGGTTCCCTTATTGCTTTGGGAAATTGATCCTACGTATGGAATAGAAGAGAGGGAAATGGGTAATTATTGGTTTGGCAATCGATCTAGTGTGTGTACGAGATAGAAGAGAAGAGAAGGAATTGGGTTTTTGTCAAGTTTGGTAACTAATCCTGTGTATGTATGGAAAGAGAAAAGAATACTAGATTCTTATTGGTTAGAAAAATAATCCAATGTATATAAAGGCAAAAGAAAAGAACAAATTCAAGATAGGAATTAATACTTTATTTAGTTTTGAATTTCAAAATTATGAACATAATCTAAGATTTTGATTTAAGATGGTTTGGTTTTGAGCTAACTGGATGTGATATTCTTATACATGATGATTTGATCGAGGAGCTAATTTGACTTTTTGTGACAAGATGTGATATTATTATACATGATGATTTGATCGAGGAGATATTTTTACTTTTTGTGACATGATTATTTGATCGAGGAGATAATTTGACATGTTGTGACAGGATGTGATATTCTTATACATGAAAATTTGATCGAGGAGAGAATTTGACTTGTTGTGATAGGAATCAAATCGAATGGAAAATACCATCTCATTAATGAGCTACAAATGAGGTACGATTTGAATTTATTACAAGTCCTTATGGTGAATCTAGTGGAAAATTTATGTGCTTTGATGTAGGAAAGCATGGAAATTTCCCGATATGAGTGGTTGGATATTTTTGTAAGAGCATTAGTAGTGACAACAAAAGGAATTGGAACATGAGATATTATGTTGGTAAAATACTTCAGGAACAAGGCCATTATGGGACACTAGTACCCAATAGTGTTCATTAATTTTCGTGAAGAATGTTATGACTAGTATGATATTTTTGAGGCAAGGGTATGGCTTAGTTTTGGGACCCTTTTGATGCGAGGAAGCCTTGCCAAGGAATGGATCACCCGAGGTCTTGGGAAGGAAAGAAGGGGATTATTTAACTTGGAAGGTGAGTGACAACACAAAAGGGGGTGACCGGATTGCCTAGGGGAATGGGAAGTAGAGAATGTAAGGTTGGGGAATAACTTTTTTTTTGTCATTAGCATGACTAGCTGGAATCATAAGCACATTTGGAGTGTGCTTGAAAATGATGAGTCGATAATTGTTCACTAAAGGAGCAAGAAGCACAAGGATTACAGTGCTAGAAATGGGGGGCAGGAAACACTCCAAGTAAAATGAAAAATAATTTTGATTTAACACATATAAAGCATCCAAATTCTACAAAGAGGGCTATTGAAATATGGTTGAATTATAACTTGATTTTTATCATATATTTTGTTTGTTGGCTGAAGAAAATGCATAGAATACTGTAAATATTGTAAATAGTTGGGTATATAAATCTCGGTTTTTAAACTCATGTGGTGATCATTTTTTAAAGAGCTTTCTGGATTATCCACAGTGCTAGAGAACAAATTCAAGATAGGAATTAATATTTTATTCAGTTTTGAATTTCAAAATTATGAACATAATCTAAGATAATGCACTGTAAATATTTTTAAGTAAATAATTGACAAAAATTGGGTTGAGAGAGTGACACAAATTCTAGGGATTGGATATGGTTACTTGCTTGGGATGCTCAAGTTTACTTGCTGCAAGAAAATTTTGGATTGATTATGGCATCCATTAAATGTTGGTTGGTGTGATTTAATGGTCTGGGTTTCTCAGAATTCATGGAGCTGCAAGGGAAGTACACATGTTATGCTTAACTTGGAGGAATGGACAAGAAAGTAAAAATAATAATGGATAACCTGCTAGCTGGTATGGTGTGTTGTCCACCCATTGTAGTAAGCTAACCAACAAAAACACACCTAGGGGACAAATGGACAGGTGGCACCCTCCTTATTGGCCGACAAGACTGTGGAAGGTAGAGGTTACTATAAAAAGGAAGGAAAGAGAGGAATTCGAAGGGATAGGGGACTCATTCAAATTGTTAAACAACACAAGGGACAAGGTAGGAGGAACTGCACGGGAAGTGGAAAAAATGATGAGATTGTATCAAGGTGGGGAAAGAAACATAGAAGACACACACCGTAGAATAGAAGGGGGGGTAGGGGGCATTGGGGAAGCAGACATGATCACTGAAAAATACACCACCATGAGCAAGCTTATAGAAATCAACACATTCCCTTAGGTTATCATAGGAAATAAATTGGCATTTATATGATCTGGTGGCTTTGAAAGACATCTACAGTAGCATAGAGAGGTTAGGAATTTGATATCTCTCAAGGGACTACTCTTAATTCAGTTGAGCAGTAGGAGTTTAGGAGGAATTTCCCCAGTTTAGGGTAAATTGTAGGATTCCCTGGGGGGCTAGAGGGTGGATATGGTCTTCTTTAGATTCCCTTGACAAACTCAGGTATATATTTAGCCCTTGGATCCCTGGTCAAGAAATTCTAGAGTCTCCTTTTCTTATTTTATCTGGTTTTGTTAGTGGGTTTTGGATTCCCTTAATTAGGTGGAACCATTTTGTTACATGTTTCAAGATGGAGGTGAAGCCTCTAGTTTCCCTAGAGATTATTAGTTTTTTAGTGGTTGAAGGGTGGAGGAAGTAGGCATCTTGATTCCTTGCGGAATTTTTTGATTTCTATTTGGTTGATGGGTGATGGTGGAAGAGACTCTAGATTCTCTGTTTCAACCAACAGTTGGTGTTCAATCCCTTGAGAAAACCACATAAGTCCCTGGAATATGGATTGGGCGTGACAACTGCAAGTAAGTATTGGATGCATCTCATTTATGGTTAGGTGTAGGGTCACTGTCCCTAACTTAGTTTCCGAATTCCATTGTTAATTCAAGATAAGGATTTTTAAATTCATCCCTTATTATTGAGTTCTTGTTGGACTATTGAGCTAATGATGTCATCATTGCATGAATGGTTCATGGTTTTCTTGTGATTGAAAAGAATGGACCTCTGGTAGCTAGTTCCTTGTTATTTTGGTTTTGCAGTGTTATGTTCATAAATGAAATTAAATATAAATGGTTAGCTTAATACTATAGCATGAAGGACGATTGGTTTTCTTGAGTTGGAAAGTATTGAGCTATGATTAATGGTTATGGTTACTATGGTTTTGTACTTACGAATTTTATGCAGGAATTGTATATATATGTGTGTGTGTGTGTGTGTGTGTGTGTGATCATTGGGTGTGCATGTTAAAAAAAATGTGTATGTTATGGTTTACTCGTTTCCTTGTATAATTTCTTGAAGGAATGGTTGAAATTCTATGTGTGTTGTATGAGCATGTGTCATAGTGCTTTTTGTTTAAGGGACCAAATGATTCTTTGTGTATGCTTGAGAGATTTGATGAAATTGGTGATCGACATGTATTATTTTCATCATTGTGTGAATATTGTGTGGATGATTGACAACCATGGCCATATATTTATGTTGAAATTAAGAAAACTAGTTAAGTCTCCCATTCCTAGTGAAGGGAACTCAGAAGCTCGTTTCATGCAATATAATGGTCTAGTTTCCCTATCTTATTAATATATTGCACCAAAAAAATATTGCTAAGCCCAATTTCATCGTTTCTAAGCTCAGGAAGGATAATGATTTATGTGTATGGGGAGGCCATACCCACGCAAATTCTTATACATATAATCTCCCATTTTATTCATAGGCGCTGACTTCACCAAATGTGGAATTTAATGCCCTTCATGTCTGCTTCAAAGATGATTGTGGAGCAGGGAGAGTGTTCAAGTAAGAGCATGGGGAAGCACTCTCTTCATGCCTTTCACACAATGCACAGGGTTATGCCTTATAGTATTTCCCTTTCCCTTAGTGACGGCTCCTTTCTATGGCACTTGGAGACCATGGTGTGCACTTGGATACCATGGCGTATAACCTCTAGCTTTGACATTTAAATTCCAACCTCAATGCACACTCACCATGCACTGCAATGTCTTACTCCCATTGCATGTGACCAAGGCACGTGACCTTGGCCTTACAAGACATGTCCCTCTAGTCTGCTACTGGGAACACACTCTTATTCCTTTCATGGATCTTCTTTCGGGATGACATGAGCAGTGGTGGGGGGTAATTTCTACTTGGCATTCAATCTCTTGCCTTCTCGTACTCAATTAGGCCCTCATGATACATCCACTTGGCATTGAGCCACCCCAATGTTCCTCTTTTCATTACATCATATTAACCTTTCAGGAGAGAGACTTCGAGGAATGGGAAAGTTCTCTTCTTTGTCTCTTAATGACCTATGGCACCTCATAAAGCCTCATCACCACGATTTTTATTCAATATTCAACACATTCACCAGTTACCATGTCGTCCTTATTTTCATCATCTCGACGAGTTGGGGAAGGGATATAAATGGAATGCTCTGGATTGAAGTCTCAAGGTATATGTGTGTGTGTGTGTGTGTGTGTGTGTGTGTGTGTGTGTGTGTGTACAATGAGTTGGGGAAGGGATATAAATGGAATGATCAGGATTGAAGTCTCGAGGTATACATATATATATATATGTGTGTGTGTGTGTGTGTGTTTGAAACCCTCAATTAAGCCTTGCAATCCAAAGATATGGGTCAATTGCGAACCAGGACATGAGTGATTCGATGAATAATAGGTGGATTAAGTTAGCCACGCGAGCACCACGTGGCATGTCTAATGCCATGGAATTATTTAGTTGGCCACGACTTCAATTGGCCATATTTTTTGATCCAGGAGTCAGAATGGGACAAATTTTATATAGTCGGAATTGTCTTGATGAGATGAACATGATGACATCATTTTTTTAGTTTCAAAAAGGTATCAAATAGTGAAAATAATAATAATAATAATAAATAATTAGACCTCATTTCCATAATGTGACTATGGGAGTGAGGTCATCATAGTAACTGCCTCCTACTAACCTTAATTTGGGTGGGGAATAGTATGGGGTTTGTTACACAACCTCATTTCGTTGAGAAAAATGTATGCACCCATTTACTTTTTTTTATCCCTTCTAAATATCCAATATGTGTGGATTTCTTTGATATACTTTCCTTTAACATGATATTTGGATCAATATATCTCTTATATTATATTAAAAATAGAGACTATGAAGCACAAATGATAAACAAATTAAGTATTAAATTCAAATACACCTAACATGATATTTTGACCAAACTATCTCTTATATTATGTTAAAAATAGATACTATGAAACACAAATGATAAACATAATAAGTATTAAATTCAAATACACATACAATCATATCAATTTCTTCTATAGAGTTCATATGTTGTTGCATAATCTAATTAATTCCTATTGGAGCTTAGGAGGTTAAGAGATTGTCTCAACCACTATCCTATAATGTGTATTAATAGGTAAGTTGTATATTCTAACAAAGTTTGCACATAGTAATAATTCCTCATTTATATTGATTTAATTTATGTCAATTCATATTTATGTGGATGTGTCAGCGTTATAACTTTTTTTATTTATCATTTGCAAGAAGATGGGGAAGATAAAGAATTATTGGTTCAAATATATGGTAAAAAAAAATGTTGGTTAGAGGAAATATTAGGAGAATGTGAGGATGAATTTTCATTTTGGATGTCCCTAACTAGTGCTTTGGATTTATACAACATTGTTGTTAGTATAATTCCTTGTATATTCAATAGGGAGCTAAAGATGAGCTTGCCCTTAGTGATGATGCTACTTAAAAATAGTTAGGGAAGGATGTCAATTAACTAGATATAGAATAGGAAGCAATGCATTCTGAGCATAACCTACCACATGGTAAAATAATAAAATCCATATATTTCATTTTACATTATACAATAAATGGAGAGACATATAATGGCAAGTGGATAGAGTGGTACAATGATCTGATATTCCTCTAATGCCAGTATTATTCAATACCTTTTCTTCGATTGATGTTAGCATAATTGCATGAAAGAGCATGTAAAAACCATATGTGCAAAACAATTAAAAAAGAAGAAACATAAAGGACACCCTAAATACAATGCACACAAAATTTCGATAATGGATTTTGTCCAATGTGGACTACATCACCGGGCCCTGCTTTAATAGTGGGGAGGCCACTTCATTCATCTCAACAAAAATGAAAATGAGTACATGGAAAAATACATCAATATAACTCTAATTATGGGAGTAACTTGAAGTTTCACTGCTCAAAACACAACAATCACAGCACTAGCAGGTCCATCTTGTTCTTCTGAGACTTCTGATATAAACATGGCCCACTTCTGAAAGGCGCATTGTTGTCTCAAATTTCGAGCCAAAAAATTAATGAAGAATGTAGGTTATAGCCATGACCCCTTAGATATGCTACTCAGACCCAAAATATGACTGCACCATTCAAATCCTTGTGAAATTCTAAGTAAAATGAATATAAAGTCAGCTACGTTTTTCCACTGTCATCCCTAGATCCCCAGAGAATCTTTAATAATTCATAGTAGCATCAAAAAAGAATATTCTAGAAATATTCCCCTATAATATACCCCTCTAGAATTGTTTCGTCGGGGTTCTACATGTCAATGTTCTATCAACTTCTAGTTCTACCTGGTCGTGTTTCCATGACTCATCCATCCTTTCAGCCTCCACTCCATGCTCCAATGGAAAAGTAATGGGTTATAATGTTGGGTGTTGATGGTCATTCCAAAGACCGCCCAATAGGAATTTAACTAGCATGACTTGTTTAAGTTGTCTGCGGGAAAGTGGTCAGGGATTCCAACCCCACCGACCCCCAAATATTTGTTTTATATTAACAAACAATATGTTAGCCACCTGTTCCACTCGTTTATTGTTAACCCACTAGTTATATCCGTGTAACCCCGCACGGTTGTAATATATACAATTTTTGTTATACGTTAAAATTGTTGTTGATAAACATCGTATAACCATTGGCCATATGGTATAATTCAAACAATTGGTGGTTAAACTCTAACCATTAAAAAATGTTTTTATCATTGACCATTAACCACCTGCTATATATCTTCCCCTTTAAATTTAAACAATGGCTTTGGTTTGACCATATCATTATGACAACCAAATTTAACAATTTTCCATCGGTCATATAACATTTTTTTTATAATGTTTTGTTATATAAAACAAAATCATCATCGTATATATAACAAAATCATCATCGTATATAATCCGTCCAAAAAAAACCATTAATAATATTAAACTCGACTGTCGATACCTATTCATGGGCCACATGGGTCAATTTGGTTGCCCAAAGGGTGCCACGTGGCACAATATTATTGGGTCGCATGGCCCCATCGTGTTGGACCACCTAATTGCCTCAAAGTTTGGCATGGTGTCGCTATATTTGGTGGTTCTACCGAAGTTATACCATGCTAAAACCTCTACCATATTTAGCAAAGGTCCACCAAATTTAGTTGCTTATTTGGCCATACCATCAATTTGTCGAGGCTCGTAGTTTATCTCGTATTATGCTAACTTTTGTCCTTTATCCAGGTTTGATTAGAACTTTGACTAGGAAAAACTTCTTCATATGAACTCATATTGATGCATCATTTGTGCCATTGGAAATCTTGTGATGAGCTCTTTAATCTAGCCCTATTTCACTACAATCCAAGGATTCTGATTTTTGGGCTATTAGGGATCTTCCTGGATCATTCCTCCCCACTTAAGGACTTTTGGTCCTCCAAAATTATAAAAAATACTACAATATTGATCTGCATAAAAAATGTCTCTGTTAGACCACCTTTCCTTTCCTTCAACTTTGTACTTCATAACAAGACTGATGAAGTTGACACCCTATATCCATATGCAAGTCTAGAGTTGCCAATACATGTAAAAATTGCAAGATTCCAAACAAGACCATACTTGCCAAGAGTTTATAACACACTCATGGTCAAGTTTTACAACAAAAACCATACCCTTTTTTATCCAACTAAAGGCCAAAATATCACTATATTGTGTGTTCAAGTGATGTTATACACTTCATGACTTTTACAAGTTTTTTCCCATTTATGGGGTCTTTAAAGAAAAGAAACATGTGATTTACAATGGTGGCTATGCTAGACTACTTTAAAAGGCTACCCATCTCTTACCTAAGCAAGCTAATGGGACTTACTCTTGTAGCTAGTTTCCCTGTTGAACTGATTCACTGGTTGGTTCCTTCATAGGTGTTTTCATATGCCCCAAATCCTTCCTTCGGTGTATCTTTGGATGAAGCTTCCAACATGTAAGTCTATGATGTTCACCCTTGTTGCAATGGATGCAATGGTTCTTCTTCCTCCATATTTTCTTGGCCTTATTTTATGTCTCCTTCTTGGAAAACATAAACTTCCTTGAATGATTATCTTTGGTGCGGCTCTAGCGAGGTGAACTTCACTTAGTTCTTCTTTTGAAATTCTCACTATAAATAGAATGGTGTGATGTGCTCTCAACATCCTGCACTTTCTAAGACTTGTTTCTTGAAGACTGTCATGTCTCCATGGGTTTGGAGTGTCTTTGAAATACACCAAAATCATCAACATAGTGAGAACATGAAACTAAAGAATCACTTTCACTTTTTACCTCGATTGTCAATTCTGGAGTGGGTTATGAAGGCTTCTCTAAGCCTTTTTGCACTTCAACTTTTCCAAGTCCTCTTCCGTGGCTCATAGTTGGAGCTGCAATCTTTGTTTCTCCTTTTCTACTTCTCGTAATAGTCTTCTCAGTTCAACATTCTCTGCTTGAATGATATGGTGATGAAGATTTGAATTATGAGAAGAAGATTAAGAAGAAGAGCATTCACTGGAAGATGGAGAAGGAGGTTCAAGAGGGTATCCTGCAAATCCCTATTTCACTGAAGCATCATCCTTTGTTTTACAGTTCTTCTTCTTTTCCTTCTTTTCCAACTTCTTCACATAATATGTAAACAATTTCTATACCTTTTTTTTATGTCTAGTATAAATCCTTGTAGAGATATTTTTCATTCTCCATTTTCCTTCTTCGTGTTGCACGTCCAATCTATTGTTATCATTCACACTCACAATTCACATCTGCAAGAAGATTTCTTTGATACCAAACTTCATATGATATTCATCTGGTAGCAATATTATCCAAGATCTTTTCTTCAGTTGATGTTAGAAAAATTGCATGAAAGAGCATGTAAAAACCATATGTGAAAAACACTTAAAGAAGAAGTGTAACCACCCTCCTCCCACATTTACCCAAGTTAACCAATAATATGGGTTAAACATGTGACAACAGGCTACTATGATGTGATTAAAATCCCAAAGTACATTTAAGGAAGTGGAACAGATATGACACAACCAATCTAACCTTCCACACATGCTACAAAACCTTGAGGAGCCAACCAACCCTTCCAGGTGATAAACCCCTTAAAAACTTGACATTTTACTGATTTGGACCCTTGTTCACTCCCATGACAAGCCCTATAATAAACTAAGGCCTTCAAGTCACACCCACAATAAGGCATGCTAACGACTATGGAATTTCCCAGCTAGTTCTGAGCCAATGACCCAGATTCTATGCCACTTTTTTAGGGCTAGGGCTTAGGCCTCTGCTCAGAAATTCATGAAAGTCTCATAAATGATAAATAACAAGGGAACAAGGCTACTAATGTAAACATTGGTACAATTACTTGACTAGAATCCCACTAGACATGAAAAAAATTTCGTCAAACATATCACAAATATTCATTTTACAGGTCATAACAACATATCTGAGCATAGGGGTCACATAATTATCTAATAATAATTAGGATACATTGATGCATTATCACAATAGCTACATTATCATCTGTTAGTTCATATATTCATTTTTCATTCATCTACTAATCAAAATATGATGAAATCCATACATCATCATTGTTATAAAACATCCTCATAACCAACATATAACCAACAGAAATAACTAGGATATAACATCATTAACCCACATATGAAAAAATATATTTACCCATCAATTACAAGAGGAAAGAATATCTTATTAACATATGAAAAATTCAACCATGTTTGGGACTTCCACATACTACCCAACCATAGATTAGGCTAAAAAAAATCTTTCTTTCATCCAATCACCCTTGTGTCATATTTCAAGCATGAATGTGTGATTTTATGAAACAAATAAATCAAAATCAACTAGCACATCCAAAGGCCAAACCACCTCAACCCTCAACCAGTTATTCCACCTCACAGTCAGACATATCTAACCATCACCATATCTGTCTCTACCCAAGTTGTCCAGGGCTCCAGAGCATTTCTTCCAACTAGGGCTTCCAGGACTAGTAACTCAACCCACCAAGGGCTTCCAGAGCATTTTTCCAACCAAGGCTTCCAGGACTAGTAACTCAACCCAAGTTGTTACAAGGCTTCCATAGTGTTTATCCAACCAAGGCTTCTAGTAACTAGTAACTCAACCCACGATCAAAGGAACATGAGAACCAACCAGAAAATAAAAGGAAAGGAAGCTACAACACCATGGCTATCTAGGAAATGGCAAGGCTAGGAAAAAACACTGTCAATCTAGGAAATCCTCCATGCCAATGATAAATCATAAACAATAAACCACATGCATGTGCTAAGCATTCCAAAACTAGCAAGGAAATCCTACATGCAACTTGGTACCTGCAAGAAAAATGTGTTGTAACTGTTGATCCTGATTCCTCTTGTGATTTCTTGCTCTTCCTTTTCCTTCTTGCTACAAATCCCAAGTATTCCACACTCCTTTAAGAGTTCTCCAAGAAAACTGTAAGTGTCTAAGAGTATGAGAGATAGAGAGAGAACAAAATGAGAGCTACAAAACTGAACTGACCAAAAAGGTACCAACTCATCCACCAAATCCTTTATATTAATGAGGCCTCTATTTTCTTCAATTTCCCATTATTTTCCTTCATTTTCCGCCTCACATGCAACCTATAACCCTTCACCTCCATTTTCTCCTATTTTCCATTATTTTCATCAATAAAATTCCAATAAATTTCACTTTATGTTTCCAAAGACTTTTCCATTGCCTTTACCAATTTCCGTAGCCATTAATTAATCACAAGTGATCCCCATGACTGTTTTTTTTTTCCAAACATTCATCTTAGAATACGTTTCCCATAACCATGGTTATTACTTTTTCTTTATTACATGGATTTTTTACCATGGTTGTTACAGAACCCTCCCCATTGTGGGAACATCGTCCTCAATGTTCAATGACACCTACAACCAACAATACTGCTGAAAGTAAAACATACTACCCATGGAACCTTATAACTTAGCTCGTTGCAGTATTTACAATGATCATCCTACAGAGAATCAAACCAACATGAGAAAAATAAGAAGATGGAAACCATAATGACATGACACCCATATCCTTTATTAGAGCTTTATAACACAAATCATTGCAGTATTTACATTATATATACATATACCAAAACACTGAACGAAAAATATGCCAAAAAAATTTTCCCAACCTACAAATAGAGAAGGATACATAGCCTGCATCTGATCCTTCATATCCCATGTAGCTTTATCAAGACCAAAGTGCTTCCATTGCACTTTAACCTGCTCAATTTCTCGGTTCCAGAGCATGAGCATCTTTCTCTGCAAAATGCACTATAGTTCCAACTAAAATTGTCCTTCTATCTCCACCTATAATAAATATTAGTCAATCACATGATCAACATATTTATCATACTTCTTAAGAAATGACACTTGGATAACATCATGGAATTTCATTGTCAGAGGTAGTGCAAGTTGATAGGCTACTAATCCAATCCTCTAAAGAATCTTTAAAGGTCCATAATACTGAGGTTCCAACTTGGCACATGATCTAATCCTCAAGGAGATCTTCTTGGGATTGATGCACAAGTACACCTATTCCCCAACCTGAAACTACTTAAACATCTTGTTTTTATCTCCATAAATTTTCTGCTCATCTTGTGTTGCCTTCAAATTCTTCTTGATTACCTACATTTAGTGTTACATGTTTGGTCCAATCAATACCCTATTGGCTGGATCACTCCAACTACTGGGAGTGTTATAAATCCGCCCATATCATGACTCAAATGGAATCATCCTCAATGACTCCTAATAACCATTATTATAAGCGAACAAAACCAACGTAAGCTACTCCTATATCCTCTATCGATGCATCACATACATCCTGAACATGTCCTCCAAACCTATTGATCCTCTTTATATGTCCATATGTTTGCGGATGATATGTTGTGTTGAAGGATGACTTTGTCCCTAAACCTACAAACAACTCCTTCCAAAATTTGGAAGTGAAATTAATATCCATGTCTGACACAATATTACGCAGAACACCATGTAATATTACCACATCTCTGATGAATATATGTGCCACATCACTAGCTAAATATGTATACTTCACTGGAATGAAGTGTGCTACCTTTGTCAACTTGTCCATCACAACCATCATGGAATCATGTTGTCTAGATTTCCTCGAAAAACCTATGATTAATTCCATGGAAATGACCTCCCATTTACACTCTGAATCGGAATCGGTTGTAATATTCCACCTGGATTGTTAAATTATGCATTTACCTGCTGAAAATCCACACATCTAGCCACAAAATTGACCACTTCCCTCTTCAGACTCGGCCAATAATAAAAATTCTCCACTGTTGTCAATGTCTTTAGATACCCTGGATGATCTAAATACGCCTTAGCATGAAATTCCCTCAAGATAATATTCTTGAGATCATTATCATTTGGCACATATATCTTGTCCCTAAACCTGACCAAGCCATCTGTAGTGAGACGATAGTCCACATTCTAATCACTTGTACACTATTGTAACCTATGCATAAACTCTCTATATATGTCATCTTGCTATCCTTCTTGTAAGATTTGATCCTGTAAATTTGCCCCATAAAAAATCATACGTGTTATATGAATCACATGTATCCTTCTGCTAAGAGAATATGTAACTATTTTCTATTTACATTTGTTGTACTTGATCTCAAAGTTAAAATCATTGATCCTGGCCATCCATCTAGTTTGTCTGGCATTCATATTTGGTTGGTCAATTAAATACCTCGATCCACTATTATCACTCATTAGTATGAACCTCCTGCCAAGAAGATAGTTCCTCCACATCTTCAATGCATGGATGGTTTTTTCCAACTCAAGATCATGTGTCTGATAATTCAACTCGTGCTCGTTCATTTTCTGTGACACAAAGCATACCACATGTCCTTCCTACATAGGGAATCCACCAATCCCTCTCTTGCAAGAATATATACATACCATAAACTCTTTTTTCTGGATATGCAATCTTTAGAACTGGAGTCTTTGTCAACAACTGCTTCAACTGCTCAAAACTAGCTGCACATTCCTCTGTCCATTCAAATTTCTTACCTTTCCTTTTCAACGACATAATAGGATAAAAAATCTGTGAGAAGTTCCTAATGAAAATCTTATAATAACCTACTAACCCCATAAAGGACCTTACCTCATCCACATTCCTAAGAGTTTCCCACTCCATGATAGCCCTTATCTTCTCTAGATCCACTGTTATGCCTTCCTTGGAAACCATATGTCCTAACTAATGTACATTTTTCTAAAATAAACTGCACTTACTGAGCTTAGCATACAACTGATGCTCTCTCAACAATCTAAATACTACTACTAATTTTTCGAAATGTTCTTCCTCATTCCTGGAATATACCAATATATCATCAATTAATACAATAACAAACTTTTCCAGATAAGGAAACAACACACTATTCATCAAGCACATGAAATTAGTTGGAGTATTAGTCAAACCAAATGGAACTACAATAAACTCATAATGCCCATACCTGGTCATAAACGTTTTCTTTTAATTTTCCTCTTCTTTTATGGGTACCTGATGGTATCATAATCTCAGATCAATCTTCAAGAACATTACTTCTCCCTTCATCTAATAAAACAAACCATCAATCCTCAACAACAGATACTTGTTCTTGATGGTCACCTTGTTCAAATTTCTGTAATCGATGCACAACCTGAGAGAATAAAACTTTTTATTCACAAAAAATATCAGTGTGCCCCAAGGTGATACACTTGGCTTGATGTATCACTTGTCAATCGTTTCCTTCAACTGCAACTTTAATTCCACTAACTCTGGTGTGCTCATCTTGTATGGTGCCTTTGATGTTGGTGCTACCCCTGGTACCAACTAAATAGAAAATTATACTTTCCTATGAGGTGAAAACTCTAAAATATATGATGTAAACACATATTGAAACTAATGTAACATCGAGTACCTACTTAATATCTCTGCATAATCATCATCCTTACCTTTATTACTAGAAATATGTACCACAAATAACACATGCCCTTTTCTGTGACTGCGCTTTTCCTGCATAACTGTTACTATTATGAATGATGTTGCTTTCTTCTTACCCTGTAAGATTATTTTTTCTCCATTGTCATCCAAACACTTGGTATCCTTATCATATAATTCTACCTTATTCCTATGAAGATATATCTAGTCCATACCCAATAGCACACTATATGATCCCAATGGAAATAGATTCAAGTGTGTTGATGTAGGCATACCATTGAATTCCAATGCACACGCTCTTACCCAATAATGAAACCTTTTCTTTGTACCTATAGCAAACTACACTAATCAATATTATGCATGCACTTATTTATTTAAACCACACTTATCCATTAGGTCAGGATTAACATCACTATAATTAGATCTATGGCCAATAAAAATAAAAATAAAAACTTGATCACAAAGCTTACCATCCATCTCCATAATAGATGCTTGATGACCAGACTGACTATTATCCAATACTGCATAAATATGAGGAATACTCTATCTAACATCCTCTACTATTTGTGCCTCCTGAGCATTGTATATTTGCAGTATACCTCCTTGATGTTGTGGACAAACTCTGTTGTGATGATCCTTGCCACATGTATGACGTTGTAAAGGCTTCCACCTTGCACCCTTATTCTCCTCCTAAAACTGAAATCCCTATCCTATTTCATATTCATTGAACTTCTTAGGTGGAGCTACATTCTCTTTCTTACCTATTTCCATAGGCCTTACTCACTTCTTGTCCTATTTTCCTTTATTCTTTGCATTACCTTTCCAATCTGGCCTAGTCTCAGTTTTGCGCTTTGATTGCTCATAACAATTCTTTAGCTTCCTAATGGCTTGAATCCTCCAATGATCTAGGCTCATCAAACTAAATCCTATCTTTGAATGCTACCAATAACCCATTGATGAACCACTTTCTCCTCCTTGAGGTAATGCACATACCTCAATAACTCCAAAAATATACTAGTGTACCCCTCATCGGTCATAGATCCCATCTTTAGTTCATAGAATTATTTTTCCCTGTCATCATAGTATCTCTCTGATAGGTACTTATTCTTGAAAAATATCTCGAACTCACTCCAAGTCAATTCCTCTTCATGAATACCTCTTACATTATTTGCGTATTCCCACCAAATATAAGTCTTATCTTTAAGATTGAACGCACCTATTTTGGTCTTCATTTTCTCTAATTAATCATGCAATCTGAATAACTTGTTCATCGCAAGAAACCATCCTTATGCATCTTGTGACTTCTTCATTTATCCATTAAATGTATACGGCCTTTTTTTCTTGAGCTAATATGGAAAATATCCCTTGTCACTCTTCCTATAAGGATGATAATGATGATGACCATGATAATTGTTTGAACCATAACTAGAATAAATCCCATGTCCACTGCCTCGTCTATCAGGTGTATCCAATTATCTGTCATCTTTGACTATATTATCCCTATCCAAATTTTTCCCACCTATTGTCACTGCTACAACACCGTCCAAAATTTTGGCCTACACCCAATTTCCGAGCCTTTCTTGGTATTTTTCATTATCGTCACAAACTTTGAAACTCATTCCATGTGTTTTCTTAAGTTCTTTTGCTCCCTTTTGCAAGTTAGGAAAAATGTTGTATTTTCGCATGTTGGCTGTCATATCATGTACATAATCTTGTTCTGGTATTTTCAAGAGATAATATTTGATTAAATGAGTTTTTCTTACCATGTAAACATCTGTCACACTCATTTCCAAATTTTTAAGCACGGTCGCACAAGTGTCGTCACGATCATCACAAAGTGTATCTTAAGTGTCGCACTTGTCGTAACTTATTTTAAAGCTGTCACACAAAGGGAAATGCATCATTCATGTGTCATGGATGATCTCTTTTGTTGAGTTTTCAAAGTATTCTAAGTGTGTGATCACAGTCAAAGTCTCATCATTTTTCACACTAATCTCACTGATCGCACACACAGCCATTTTCAGCAAACTTCCCGACAAAGCAACCTAGCTTCACCCCAGCCTCGCTAAACTATGCATTGTGTAGTTTTAGTCCTCTAGTTATAACCTTGTCTCTTGGCACTGCGCAATGCACATTTCCTGCCTCCCAAGACTGTTGCATTGTGCAGTTTCTGTGCTTATACCCTGACCTTGACTCCCAGAATTGTGCATTTATTCTCCCAATCTGGCCCTAAATGCACATTACGTATTCAATAGCCTCAAGATCTATCCCTGATCCCTTGAAATTCACAATGGCCCAACCTCTCTTGTCTCTAATAACTATGCAGTAATTTCACCAAGTTTCCATCCCCCCAGCTTGTCTCTATGTCTCCTAGAATTGCGTAGTTTTCTCCCTCATCCCATCCTGAACTGCACATTTCACATTCTCAAGGATTAATGATCCCCCTTTCCTGCTTGAACTACACAACTATGCAGTCATTGATCCCTCTTCCCAGCCCTCCATCTGGTGTCAGCTCAGTCAAGGTATCAATATGCACAATCTTAGACTAGGGGGTTTTCAGATTGATGTCATCTCATCATGAGTGAATTGCGGGAATTGGTACCCTATCATGTCATGGAAATATGAAGAATAAGGATATGAAGGAGGGAATCATGTTCGAAGAAATTCTTGTAACTCAATATGCAAGTTGATCAATGAGGAGAAAAAAAAGGGACACTAGTTTACAACTACTATTCAAGACTTGAGATCATTAAAGATTCCTTATCACCAAGCCATGTAGAGGTGAAAATAAAATCATCCCCAAGAAGACACCTAACACTCAGTAGCAAAAGTGGCTTGACATTTCCACATCAACAAGTAGTCCATGTCAGCAGTGTCATGTCAAGTCATGCCATGAGTGGTTACATGCCGCACCATTGTGGCCAGTTAAGTAAAATATGTATTGTAAATGAAAGTACAAAGGACATGTGTGGAATATGAAGAGTCATCTAAAGTTGAAAATTCATAGGAAGTCAAACAGTCGTGAGGGTAGATGAAGAGTCATAAGAAAGGTGAAGCGTCACTCCTAATTGTTATATATACTTCCTAATTGCAAGAGCAAGGGAATTTTCACCTTGGCTCCTCCCACAAAGCATTAGAGAGATAAGCTAGTTATTTTGTAGGGCAAGAAGTGGCTCCAACGTTCCACTATTGGAGATACCAATGTTCATTGTATACATGTGTCTTGAAACATTTACTTAATAATAGAATCCTTCAAGTCCAGCACATTCTTCATGCATGGATTATGAATGTTTGTAAGACTATTTTACGGATGTTTGTATCTCATGTTTGCTTTCACATGTGCTAAGGTAGTTGAACTATTTTGGTTATTTTAGTAGTTATCTTATTGATAATGTCTTGCAATGGTGTCTGAAAAAATAAGTCTATTAGAGCTTGATATAAAATTATGATACTAGGATTAACTATTTCATCATTATGTGATTAATATTTGGATAAGAGACAATGAATCAAACAAATATCACAATGATGGGAATGAAAGGTAAGGACGATTTCAATGCCCTGAAAGGACATAGAAACTTGGAAGGAGAAGCAAGCGGGTTTCTAAAACCCTAGCTATGGCACACTTTGGATTTACAGAAAACAATTGGAGGGTGTGTATCAGGCGATGACCCTTCCACTCAACATCTCGTGTTACATTTGAACTTGTTAGTTTCACCGTCTCTATAACAAGTTTTCATCACTTTTATCTATACATTATTTGTTGGGGTTTCTATCCAGAGTTGTAGTTCTATTTTATTCCCCATTGTTCCCCATGATACTCTGGGTCTGTATCCCCCTGCACCCTTTTTCCCTCACAGCCGCTAACATCTCCCTATAGTGTGAGGGTTGGGGTCCATTTCGCACTCCATTTTTTACTGTGAACACCCTCTTATACCCTGGCTATCGCTTTCACTGACCCGTAGATATTGGTTTCTGTTTGGACTGTTTTTCCCCTGCTCATCATTGTATCCAACCCGGTGCTTTCTTCCCCTTGAGCTTGGACTGGGTTTTCATTAAACTGGCCTCTGTACTGGACTTGGGTCTATACACTGCAGCGCACCTGACCATGTTGGAAGATGGGGTGGACAACTCCTCCGACCCATTGGAAGGCATCCAGATTTTCACTTGCTCTACTACCTACAGGAATGAAGGTCGGGATAGGGTTCCAGTCAGTGTTGGGGAGGGTCAAAATAGGGTTATGGTTACTTTCGGGGACGTGGATGCCATGGATTTATGCGAGTTAGCAATGCCTTCATCCCTACTAGCAGAATCTCTGGTATCATCAGCTGCTTGCGCGGAACCGTTACTTCAAAGGGTGGCCTCACCAGTTTTTTCTATTCCTTCATCATTTGTTCTTCGACAGTGGGAACAACAAGCACAAGAGTCACCGAACACCCTCCCAATATCTGGCATTGTTCTGGGACTAGGTTTCAAACAACTTGCGCAGGAGCACCTGGGGTTTGATCACCTCAACATTTGCAGGGAGGACCACTCTATTCATCAGCACATTGGACCTACAGGGTAATTTCCTATGATGGCATCTGGGTGTTTTGATGGCATACCTCACATTGTTCCATTAAACGACGACCCCAAATCCTCCGACTCTGATGATCCATTGGAACAAATCGGCGTTGAGCACAACAGGCTTCCCGGTCGTGGCAAGAAAAAACAGAGGTGCGCCAATAATAGGAATAAACATGACCTCATGTTCGAACAGGGTGTCGGTATGGAAGATCTTGAACATACGACGCATACAGTACTGGTGGGCAGGGTCCGACGCAGGAGCTACTCATTTTCTCGACTCAAAGTATGGATTGAGGAGATTTGGGGCAGCTCTATGGCGCAACTTCCTAGAGTATTGAATATGAAACGGGGTTGGTTTGCCCTCATTTTTCCACAGCCATAATTGGTGGATTGGGTTCTCACAAAATATTGGCACCTAGAGATGAACCCTGTACTACTAAAGCACTGGACTCCCCTATTTGACCTGGACAAGGAGAAATATGGGTCTCCCATTGCAGTTTTGGAATGAGGCTACACTCTGTATCATTGGGGAGGATCTGGGGATATACCTGGATCACGATATTTATTATCTATAGACTGGTAATATTTATGTGGCCTGGATCCTAGTGCACCTGGATACAAGAGAGGGGCTCTACGATGGATATAACTTATATTTCAATGATATGGTCAGGTATCAAATGATTGATTATGAAGGGGTCCACTTCATATGCCGATGGTGCCACGAGGTCGAGAATTTGTATAAGGAATGCCCTATTATCATTGCGGTTGTGAACACTACAAAAACTCTGGTTCACATGGCTACTCAGATGGAACTATTGGGTGGGGGAATACCCCCAGATGATGTGCGGAATTATCAGAGTCTTGGAGCCTCAAAGGATCTGCGGTCTTGCCCTGTCATGCGATCATAGACTCAAAGTTGTGCGGCTCGCTCTCTCCTAGTGGATTCGGTGCCTGTTTTATGTATCCCTCTTGCTCCTCCAATTTCTAATATTTTTATTATTATATCACCACCCCCCATTTTTTCTGATGGTTCTCACTCTATTAATATAGATAATTGCAATATGAATCCCCTCAGTTGTCGTGTTACAACTGCCCCATCGTCTATTTCTCAACCCAACCCACTGACTTTGGCTAAGGACACTTCCTCTCGACTACCTCCTATTTCTAAAGGCCCCTCCTCAAGTCACTGAAATTACCTTAGGTCGTCCGCCCCTGCTCCTGATTCTCCTTCTTTTGGACTCAGGGTGGATTCTGGAGGTCCTATCCCAAGATCATCTAGAGGACGCCCATCCTCTATCACCAAAGCCATTAGGAGATCTATTTTTGAAGTGTTTTCCAGCACTCAATCATCCATTGATCAGGTTCTTAGAGAAAAGAACACCCGAGATGTGGTTTTACCATGATCTATCTGTAATATTCCAAATCTGGAATTTCTACAACAATGAGAATAACCTAAGGTATTCCAGAGTTGGAGATGCAGAAATATTCATTATAACAGATTTCCAATGATATATCCTTCAATTAAATCATTATGTAGCAGCTTATAACTCACTTTGGACTCAAAAGGGTGGGGAAAAGAGGTGATTTTGGCCCTAAAATGAGTGTATTCAGGTATTTGCGTAAAAATAAGGTGGGATGATGGTTTGATCTAATATCTTAGGTCATGAGGGACATATGCTCCGAATTTCAGCTCAAAAAAATAATTCTAGCTTGGATAAACAATTCCTCCTTCCCCAACTAGGCTTAAAAACCCTGATTTCCCATGGCTTAAATTATGCAGAATGTAATGAAGCTTCTACAAAATTATTTTCTGAAGGTTTTAACTAAAATAATGATTTAACATCAGTATGGAAAGTTTATAATGTGATTCAATGGCTTTATATTAGAAAATACATATTTATACATGAAGAAAGGCCTCAAAACCAAGCATTATGATACAAGGAAATGAAAGATGAACCAGACAATGTAATATTCAGGAAGTTGAAGCAGTGTCTTATTATATTTCAGATCTATAATATATCTGAGTACAAAATGATAGATCTGAATGGGATATTTATGCAAAAATAGCTTTTTAGTACATTCACCTTGGGGATCTCAGCAGAAGATGAATAACAATGATTAGATCTAAGATCTACACCATGGATCTGCAGTAAACTTCAAAAATTTCTGAAGAACATGATACACAGTAGATCATATCTGAAATGGAACATATATTGGTTGGAAAATCTATGGATCACCACAGTGAAGGGTAGGATCCCTTTCACCAGAGATCTATCCTCCAAACTGATGCAAAACCCACACTGAAAATCTACCTACAAAAAGGATGTAGTTTCCTCAAGGGATTGCATTGATGAAGTGGAGAACACTTTGGCCTGATGCCAAGATATGGATCTGAAGCACAATCAGGAGAGGCACTCTTACAGGAGGTTAAAGGACACACTCTGTGAGAAGAGGCTCCCAAAACAAGCTAGATCTTTGCAGATCTAGAATCCCACTTGCTACAACTCACTGAAACAAGTAAATCCTGACTGATTTATGCTGCCTAAGAGAGATGGATCTTGGCCTCAAAGCCTGATAGTGGAAAAAGCAAAAGAACCTCCTCCAAGAGCTGCTCAATGGAAGGAGAGAGGGGATTCCTAAACAGGAAACCCTCTTGTTCTGTGCAGCACAATTCTCAGGCTAAACAGCCTAAAGAATTCAAATTAGTCTAAGTAGACTTAATTCTGAATATCTTCAACAACCTTTTCCTTGAGCCTTCTCCTTCCTTTTATAAGATGAGGATGTGTAAAACCCTAAACCACTTATAAAACTTTATATCCTTTCACATGAAGCTCCTCCATTTAAAACTGCGCTGAGCCTCTAGATGGTTCAATGAATCTAGACATAATTGAGATTTGGTCCTATTGACCCAGTCAACTGTCTCAATCCTATTTCACACACAAGTGGATTTTATTACAAAGGCCCAGATTTATCCCTTTTCACATTGGGCATGTATTTATTCTTTGAATTAAGGAGTTTTTCATGTCCTCCTTTACATTTTATTCATCAAATAATAAAAAGGGAACAAAATGAAATATTCCTATTAGCTTGGGCTAATTAGGAATATTATAGTCCTCCCCTCCAAAATTGTTTCTTGTCCTCAAGCAACTGCAAGGTGAGTGCTGCAAAATCTCCAATGGAATTGTCTCCTCCCCAAAATGAACCATATAGTTGTCATCATGAAGAATTGGGAGATACAAAGGAAGAATTACAAGTTGTCGATTGGTCTTCTCAAGGCATGAGAGATTGTAAATATAGGGTACTTCAACCCTTTTAAGAGCCTTTACTCTCCATGCTATCATCCAAATAAAAGGAGCCATTCTTGATAGCTCATAGAAACAATCATTAATCCCCATCATGTGCATTGAGTAGGGGCTATAAGGCTGGAAATGAGAGATAAATATACTCAACTCACGTTGTCCCTCTTCCCATTGTTGATGGATGTGGAGTCGTTGATCCTGGGCTGCAAAAATGTAGTTCTCATGAAGCCAAGGGGAGCTTGGACCTTCACGATTCTCTTCATGGATTCTAGTGAGCCTTCTTGCCCAATCTCCTATGCATATAGTGAACAAATCATTTTTACCATAGGTGCTCCAACAGAAATATGGACTAAGTGTCATTGGATGGTGACCCAAGTCCCTCCTTTGAGACCAGCTTTTTCCATCCTCTAGCTACCTCAAATCATGAAACAATAAGTGGCCATCCCACCACCTTTTTTCTGCCATAATCTTCTTCAAAGCTTGGAAATAATGGAGGATAATAGGTGTTGGTTGAACATGATTCAAGCAACACATGTCTTGCTCCAAGTTCTCCCTTGTGAGAGATCCCTTCCCATGACATAAGCCCAATACATGACCTTTTACATAAGAAAACACAATATATAATGCATCAGCCATATAAGGTTCTATCCTCCAAAAGGTCATGTATTGGGCAGCACTTTAATGTAAGTTGAAGCTTGGCCAAAATTCTAGATAGTGGATCAATGCAGCACAATCTCCTCCAAGAGACCCTCAAGGAAGAAGAGGAATTCCTAAACAGGAAATTCCTCTCTCTCTAGCTAAACAACCAAGAAAGTTTGAGTTGCTCAAGCAATCTCAAAATCAAAATATCATCAACAACCTTTTCCTTGAGCCTTCTCCTTCCTTTTATAAGATGAGGATGTGCAAAACCCTAAACCACCTTGAATCACTTAACCCCTTTCACATGAGGTTCTCCTTCTAGAACTGCGTTGTCCCTTTAGGAGATACATTGAACCTAGACAGCATTGTAGATTTGGTCTTGTTGACCCAGTCAATTAGCTCAAACCTGTTTCACACACAAGTGGATTTTATTACAAAGGCCAAGGTTTATCCCTTTTCACATTGGGCATGTATTTATTCTTTGATTTAAGGGGTTTTTCATGTCCTCCTTTACATTTTATTCATCAATAAATAAAATTAAAACAAAATGAAATGTTCCTATTAGCTTGGGCTAATTAGGAACACTACAGTCCTTCCCTCCAAAAATTTTTCTTGTCCTCAAGCAACTGCAAGGTGAGTGCTACAAAATCTCCTCCTTGGTGACACCAACATAAGATAAGCTTCCTCCATAAGCCAAGTGCTCACCAATCCATCCATGTCTTGCTCCTCCAAGGTTCTCATGAGATGCAAATAGCTCATCCCATAAGGAGACAATAGATCATATGAAACAAACATGGTTTTCCCCCCATGCTCTCCCTGAAACAAGAAAACATAAAGTACATGGAGAGTAGCCATCCCATGAGGCACATGCCATCCTTCCTCCTTTCTACATACATCCCCATAAAATTATAAGTACATTATCAAGATAGGGAATCAAAACAATGTACTTGAAAACAGAAAATTGCACATATGGAGGTGGGTCATAGTCCCACATGTGGAACCAACGCAAGGCATCCCCTGCTTGCATCAAATGTAGATATGGTAAGTGTTTTTCCCACCACTTACTTGCTGCCCACACCATATCACCATGGCTGAAAGTGTGATATATGTTTGGTGCTTTGGGGAAGCACCCATCATCTTGCAAAATCTCCCTTTTCTTCTCAAGGGAGTGGCCCAATTCAGAAATTTTTGGGGCCCGATATTGGCCAAGAGGCTCACATGATATAAAACTCCTACTTGGATTCATGGCCTGCAAAAACATGGTGTAAGAGTACATTAAATCAGAATATAAAACATATGTAACATGATCATGTTCTTCACCAACAATCCTCCTCCCATAATTGGAGTGGTGCATGGATCTATTCTCTTCCTCAAAAGAAGAAAGAGTGAGCTGATTTGACTCTTCCTTTTGGCCCCCTTCCATGCCAAAGGTGTTATGTGGAAAGTTTCCCCTCCAATGCTACTTCAAAACATAGCATAATAAGTGGCCATCCCACCACCTACTTGCTGCAATAAGCTTCTTCAAAGCTTGAAAATAGTGGAGGATAATAGGTGTTGGCTGAATATGATTCAAACAACAAATGTCATGCTCCAAATTCTCCCCTATGAGAGATCCCTTCTCATGAAATAAGCCCCATACATGACCTTTTGCATAAGAAAACACAATATATAATACAGCAGCCATATAAGGTTATATCCTCTCCTTGAAATACAAATGAATTTGGGAGATTGCATTCCCAATGGATACATTCACCCATTGTACCTTTCCTCCTCTCATGTTTACAATAAATATTTGAGCATCATTAACATCATGATATAAACATGATCCCTTATGCCATCCCATGAGAAGGTTACATCTTCTCCCAACCCAAAGTACATACATGATTATGAAATTCATTCTAAATAGAAATACATGTACATACATCATGGATACAAGTAGATGTATGGACATGGAATTCATCATGGAATGTCCATAATCTCTTCTCATCAACCAAAACAAACATGCATTCTTCTTATGCATTATTTTCTTGAAATACAAGGCATGAGGCAAGAAACTCAAAAACCTTGGGTGGTACCCAAACTCACCCAATAGGAACCAGCGCAGGGGATCTACTCCCTGCTTCAGATCTAGATATGGTAAGTGGTTTGCATGCCACTTACTTGCTGCCCTTATCATTTCACCATGGATGAAAGTGAAATGTATATTTGGTGCCTTAGGTAAGCACCCATCATGTTGTAACACCTCCCTTATCCCATCAAGGGAGTGGCCATATTTGAAAATAATGTTGGCCCATAGTTGGCCATGAAGCTTGTAAGGTAAAACACTCCCTTTGGGAGTTAGGCCTGCAATTGTAAAGTAAGAGAGTACATGCAATCATGAAATAAGATGTGATTTACATAAGCATGCTTCTTACCCAAAGTCTTCAATGTTTTGTTGGCTCCCCTCTTAGAAAGAGATGACATTGACGCAGAAGGTTGAGGGAACACTTTGCTCTTCTGCTCATCATGGGAACTCCTTGGTGGAATTCCTTCAAGTAAGGAGACATCAAGGCATAGATCATGGAAGGATGTATGGACTGATTTTTCCTTGCTTTTCTTGAATAGATCACTTTGCCTTCTTTCTGCATTATTATGTTGAAATAAAGAGGGGAAAATTTTTCTTACCATGTGAAGCTTCCCCTCTTCTTTGCCTTCTGCAATCTTCAAGGTTTCATCCTTTGATAGTGATGACACCTACAACCCATGGATGGTGCCATAATCTTCATATAATGAGACCTCATTAATGAGATGTGACTGAATACATTAGTGGAGAAGACCCTCCATGCTTCCACTGCGCAATCCAATCAACTTCCTAGGTGTTTCAACCTTCTGCAATGGATAGGAATTAGGCTGGCCCTCTTCCCCATCTCCACTTTGTGTCCTCATGGTTTCACACCTTCTGCATTTCAAGGGCTTTTGAAATGCAATCCCTTTGAGATCTTCAAGAAAAGACCTCTCATCTATGTCCTTCCAAAACCATTGAGGTTTTGGATCTTCTGCAGGTAGAAGTTTCTCTTTGAGCTGGGGAGTGCTCATTGAGAAAGAGGCATCTGGAAAGGAGAAAAAGTTTCTCACTTCAAGATGTCTACCACTCATCATTTCTTCCTCCATTTCTTCATGAATGAAGTTGCGATTTGAATGCCCCCATGAGGAATGGTGCCTCCTTTCTTCCTTACTACTTTTGCACAGCGCAGTGCAACTTTGTTGCTCTAAATCAGCAGCATACAAAAATGTAGACCTCCTCATACAATGTGTTAAAATGACAACAGATGAATTTTTAATCACACGTTGGTGGGATGTAGAAGCAAGAGCTTCTTCTGCAACCATGTAGTCTTCCTCCATTACTGAAGGCTGCTCCTTCAAGGTTGTGCCAACGCTGGTACAAATCTCCACCCTTTCAATATCCTTGAGATCTTCTTCAATACCCTTCATGGTCTAGAAAAGGAGCAGGGAGATCTCCTCTTCTGTCATTCTTCCAAGTGGTGGAGCCATGCTTTTGTTTTTTTGTACAATGCATCTTATTTGTGAGGGTAGGAAGTGCATGGTTCTTCCTCTCCTTCTTGAAACCTTCTATAGTTCTCATTGCAACGTTCTTCTCCTTGAAACCCTCTAGGAGTTTCATTTTCTTCTTCTTTCTCCTTTGTCTGTCTACCCCCCTTGAAGAGGCTCTTCATGGATATGGAATATGATGAGCTAAAACTCATACTATTTAGCATTCTGATTTTTCTCCTTGCTCTACAACACTTTGGCTTGAAGCCATAGGCTGAGCCAAAGAACTTGCTCTGATACCACTGTAATGTTCCCAAATTAGGAACAACTACACTATTGGGAATAATCTGAGTTATTACCAATGTGGAGCTACATCCATATACCTCAAAAAAATGTAAAAACACTCAAAATTTAGTTAAATATGCAACAACAACCTTATACATTGTTTTATAGACCAAAAGGTGGGGAAAAGTGATGATTTAGGCCCTAAAACGTGTGTATTCAGAAATCTGCATAAAATTAAGGTAAATGGAAGGATTTTGTTTTATATTAGGTCATGAGGGACCTATTATCCGAATTTCAGCTCAAAAAAATCATTCTAGCTATGTTAAATAGTTCCTCCATCCCCGGATATGCTTAAAAATGTTAATTTCCCATGACTTTGAGTATGCAGAAAATGGCTGAAGCATGCAGAGCATAATTTCTGAGGGTTTTAATTGAAATAATTCTGCAACATCAGTAATGGCAACTTATAATATGAATCAGATGGTTTACATTAGGAAAAACAGAGATTTACATAAAGAAAGGCCTCCAAATGAGCTGATGCAACCATGCAATGAGGCAGAAAAGCTGAACAGCGTAATTTATAGGGGAATGAAGTAGTGTTTCATTATATTTTAGATCTACAATAGATCTGAATAGAAAATCATAGATCAGATTGGGATCTATATGCAAAAAGAGCTTTTTAGTACATTCCCCTTGGGGATCTCAGCAGAAGATGAATAATAATGAATAGATCTGAGATCTACACCATAGATCTGCAGTAATCTTCAGAAATTTCTAAAGAATATGATACATAGTAGATCAGATCTGAAATAGAACATGGATTGGTTGGCCAATCCACGGATCACCTCAGTGAAGGAAAGGAGTCCTTCCACCAGAGATCTCTCCTCCAAACTGCTATCAAATGTACACTACAACTTTGCCTGCAAAGAGGACGCAGTTTCCTCAAGTGACTATGCTGAACAAGTGGAGAACACTTTGGCCTGATGCCAAGATAATAATATTAAGCTCAAAAGAGCTATTTCACTCCTGCCAATGGTTTAGATGACTTCCCCACTGAAAAGATGCAATAGAACTCTTCAAATATAAATAGATCTGATTCCACTTGCTGCAAATCACAAGACAACTCAACCCTCAACATGAGCAGTGTTGTAATGTAAGGTGAAGCTTGGCCAAAATTCCAGAAAGTGGATCAATGTAGCACAATCTCCTCCAAGAGACCCTCAAGGAAGAAGAGGAATTCCTAAACAGGAAATTCCTCTCTCTCTAGCTAAATAGCCAAGAGAGTTTGAGTTGCTCAAGCAATCTCAAAATTGAAATATCATCAACAACCTTTTCCTTGAGCGTTCTCCTTCCTTTTATAAGATGAGGATGTGCAAAACCCTAAACCACCTTGAATCACTTAACCCCTTTCACATGAGGTTCTCCTTCTAGAACTACGTTGTCCCTTTAGGAGATACATTGAACCTAAACAGCGATGTAGATTTGTTCCTGTTGACCCAGTCAATTAGCTCAAACATGTTTCACACATAAGTGGATTTTATTACAAAGGCCTATATTTATCCCTTTTCACATTGAGCATGTATTTATTCTTTGATTTAAGGGGTTTTTCATGTCCTCCTTTACATTTTATTCATCAATAAATAAAATTAAAATAGAATGAAATGTTCCTATTAGCTTGGGCTAATTAGGAACATTACAATACAAGTAGATGTATGGACATGGAATTCATCATGGGGTTTCCATACTCTCTCCTCATAAACCAAAACAAACATGCCTTCTTCTTATGCATTCTTTTCTTGAAATACAAGGCATGAGACAAGAGATTCAAAAACCTTGGGTTGTACCCAAACTCACCCAATAGGAACCAGCGTAGGTGATCTCCTCCCTGCTTCGGATCTAGATATGGTAAGTGGTTTGCATGCCACTTACTTGCTGCCCTTATCATTTCACCATGGCTGAAAGTGAAATGTATATTTGGTGCCTTAGGGAAGCACCCATCATGTTGTAACACCTACCTTAGCCCATCAAGGGAGTGGCCATATTTGAAAATAATCTTGGCCCATAGTTGGCCATGAAGCTTGTAAGGTAAAACACTCCCTTTGGGCGTTATGGCCTACAAATGTAAAGTAAGAGAATACATGCAATCATAAAATAAGATGTGATTTACATAAGCATGCTTCTTACCCAAAGTCTCTAATGTTGTGTTGGCTTCCCTCTTAGAAAGAGATGACATGGATGCACAAGGTTGAGGGAACACTTTGCTCTTTTGCTCATCATGGGAACTCCTTGGTGGAATTCCTTCAAGTAAGGAGACATCAAGGCATCAATCATGGAAGTATGTATGGACTGATGTGTCCTCACTTTGCTTGAATAGATCACTTTTCCTTCTTTTTGCATTATTATGTTGAAATAGAGAGGGACAAATGTTTCTTACCATGTGAAGCTTGCCCTCCTCTTTGCCTTCTGCAATCTTCAGGGTCTCATCCTTTAATAGTGATGACACATGCTGCCCATGGATGGTGCCATAATCTTCAGATAATGATACTTCCTTAATTAGAGATGACTAAATACATGAGTGGAGAAGACCCTCCATGCTTCCACTGCGCAATCCAATCACCTTCCTAGGTGTTTCAACCTTCTGCAATGGATAGGAATGAGGCTAGCCCTCTTCCCCGTCTCCTCTTTGTGTCCTCATGGTTTTACACCTTCTACATTTAAAGGGATTTTGAAATGAAATCCCTTTGAGATCTTCAAGAAAAGACCTCTCATCTATGTCCTTCCAAAACCATTGAGGTTCTGGATCTTCTACAAGTAGAAGTTTCTCTTTGAGCTAGGGAGTGCTCATTGAGAAAGAGGCATCTAGAAAGGAGAAAAGGTTCCTCACTTCAAGATGTCTACCATTCATCATTTCTTCCTCCATTTCTTTATGAATGAAGCTGCAATTTGAATGCCCCCATGAGGAGTGGTGCTTCCTTTCTTCTTTACTGCTCTTGCACAGCGCAGTGCAACTTTGTTGCTCTAAATCAGCAACATACATAAATGTAGATCTCTTCATGCAATGTGTTGAGATGAAAATAGATGGATTCTTAATCATACCTTCGTGGGATGTAGAAGCAAGAGCTTCTTCTGCAACTGTGTATTCTTCCTCCATTACTAAACATGAAGGCTGCTCCTCCAAGGTTGTGCCAGCGCTAGTACAAGTATCCACCCTTTCAATCTTCTTGAGATCTTCTTCAATACCCTTCATAGTCCGGAAAAGGAGTAGGGAGATCTCCTCTTATGTCATTCTCCCAAGTTTTGGAGCCATGCTCTTGTCTTTTCTGTACAATTTATCTTCTTTGTGAGGGTAGGAAGTGCATGGGTCTTCCTCTCCTTCTTGAAACCCTCTAGGAGTTTCATTTTCTTCTTCTTCCTCCTTTGTCTTTCTACCCTCTTTGAAGAGGCTCTTCATGGATCTGGAATATGATGAGGTAAAAATAATCTTCTTCATCATTTTGACCTTGCTCCTTGCTTTACAGCACTTTGGCTTGAAGCCACAGGCTGAGCCAAAGATCTTGCTCTGATACCACTATAATATTCCAAATCTGAAATTTCTACAACAATGAGAATACCCTAAGGTATTCCAGAGTTGGAGATGAAGAAATATGCCTTATAACAGATTTCCAATGACAGATCCTTCAATTAAATGATTATGCAGCAACTTATAACTCACTTTGGACTCAAAAGGGTGGGAAAAGAGGTGATTTTGGCCCTATAATGAGTGTATTCAGGTATCTGCATAAAAATAAGGTGGGATGACGGTTGGATCTGATATATTAGGTCATGAGGGACATATGCCCCAAATTTCAGCTCAAACAAATAATTATAGCTAGGTTAAATAGTTCCTCCTTCCCCAACTAAGCTTAAAAACCCTGATTTCCCATGGCTTAAATTATGCAGAATGTACTGAAGCTTCTACAACGTGATTTTATGAAGGTTTTAACTGAAATAATGATGGAACATCGATATGTAAAGTTTATAATGTGATTCAATGGCTTTATATTAGAAAATACAGATTTATACATGAAGAAAGGCCTCAAAACCAAGCATTATGACACAAGGAAATGCAAGATGAACCAGACAGCGTAATATTCAGGAAGCTAAAGTAGTGTTTTATTAAATTTCAGATCTAGAATAGATCTAAGTACAAAATTATAGATCCAAATGGGATCTATATGCAAAAATATCTTTTAAGTACATTCCCCTTGGGGATCTCAGCAGAAGATGAATAACAATGATTAGATCTAAGATCTACACCATGGATCTGCAGTAAACTTCAGAAATTTCTAAATAACATGATACACAGCAGATCAAATCTGAAATGGAACATAGATTGGTTGGCCAATCTATGGATCACCACAGTGGAGGGAAGGATCCCTTTCACCAGAGATCTATCCTTCAAACTGATGCAAAACCCACACTGAAACTCTGCCTGCAAAAAGGACGCAGTTTCCTCAAGGGACTATGCTGATGAAGTGGAGAACACTTTGGCCTGATGCCAAGATATGGATTTGAAGCACAATCAGGAGAGGCACTCTTCCATGAGGTTAAAAGACACACTCCGTGAGAAGAGGCTCCCAAAACAAGCTAGATCTCTGTAGATCTAGAATCCCACTTGCTACAGATCACTAAAACAAGTAAACCCTGACTGATTTATGCTGCCTAAGAGAGATGGATCTTGGCCTCAAAGCCTGATAGTGGACAAAGCAAAACAACCTCCTCCAAGAGCTGCTCAATGGAAGGAGAGAGGGGATTCCTAAACACGAAACCCTCTTGTGCTATGTAGAACAATTCTCGGGCTAAACAGCCTAGAGAATTCGAATTAGTCTAAGCATACTTAATTCTGAATATCTTCAACAACCTTTTCCTTGAGCCTTCTCCTTCCTTTTATAAGATGAGGATGTGAAAAACCCTAAACCACTTACAAAACTTTAGCTCCTTTCACATGAAGCTCCTCCATCTAAAACTGCGCTGAGCCTCTAGATGGTTCAATGAATCTAGACAGAACTGAGATTTGGTCCTGTTGACCCAGTCAATTGTCTTAATCATGTTTCACACACAAGTGGATTTTATTACAAAGGCCCAGATTTATCCCTTTTCACATTGGGGATGTATTTATTCTTTGATTTAAGGAGTTTTTCATGTCCTCCTTTACATTTTATTCATTAAATAATAAAAAGGTAACAAAATGAAATATTCCTATTAGCTTGGGCTAATTAGGAATATTACACTATATCTCTCTTAATTGTAGCGGGTTAGTCAGCCCTGATAAAAAATTGGCTCCCAAGAGGTTACTGCAACACATTCGAGTCGATGATCTATTCTTACAGGAAACTATGCATGATGGCTTATCTATTTCAAAGGTCTTATCTGCATTACTCCCAAACTGGTCTTTCTAGACCATTGATGCTCATGGACGATCTGGGGTAGTGCCTGGTACTCTTTCTCTAATTCTCTTTATTGACTGATACTCTCTAAACTCTGATACTCTTTAACTACAGTTATTGGATAAAACAGGAAAAATATAGTCTCTTCTTTGGGATTTTTTTCCAATTAGGTCTATCAAAAAGGATTTACAGGCTTTTGAACCGGCTTAAAACAAGAACCAAGGGTTTCCTGAGTCTTTTAATGAGAAATTGGGCTAAAAATTCTGTTGAATTTAGGCAAAGAGGCTTATGATACCTTCAAAGATTTTCCAGCTGATTTGGTGCTTGAAATAGTTCATAAAATTGTACAAACTCACAATTTTCTCTCATAATAGTGCGCAGTAGTAAAACACGGTTTCTGGAAAAATTTTGACAGGGTTTGGCCTGTTTTTGGACTATTTTGACAAGTTTCTTTTGTTAATTTTTAGGCTTCTAAATATGTTTTTTTTCTTTTAAAGGCCTTTAAAATTGATTGTAGGCTCGAATTTCAGAGAAATACCTATTATAAGTAGGTATTAGGCTTCGAAACAGTTTCTGAGGCTTTTTTAATGAAACTAAAGCTTTTGTAGAGCAATGTAAAAAACTCCTTAGCGGTCTTCAATGGTCACAGGACTGATTTTGCAGGCTTTTGGGCACAAAATGGCAAAAAAACACTCTTTTTACAGTCGGGGAGGCATGTGCAAAGGTTAATGCGCAGGAGAGAAAGGAAATGAATTGTATTTCCAAGGTTATTTATGCATATTAGGTCTAATGGGGAATGGCAATTAATGGCAGTTACATCATGATATGGGTGGTTTTCTGGCTCAAAGGGTTGAAACATTAAGCGATTATCGCATGCGTTTTCAGTGGTAAGTGGTTTTGGGGCAAACCCACACGATCCAATGATAAATGGGCACATGGAGGAGAGAGGAAACCACGAAATCGCCCATTTCGCGCAGATTTTCCATGGGGGTGATTACACAACTTTTTTATGCGATATTGTGCTTCCACCATTTGATCTTGAGGTTGGATTGCGAACGGTCTAGATATTTTTGGAAATTGTATCAAGATGGAGGAGTGGGACCAGAGTTTATTATATGTGTGGCAGGGATGGTTTTAAACCTTAACAAATAATCATTTTAAACAAGGTTTTAAAACCTTAGGTTTAATATGATTCGGCGGGACAAGTTTTATAAGTTAATTTAAACATCAACCAATGTTTAAATCATTTATATGGGGTGCACGTCTTTTATTATATATTTTTTTCAAATTTTAACATTTTTAAAAACTATAGGGGGCGGGATATTTAAATATAGATATGTTAAAACCAATGGGATATGGAGGGGTTTTTATATTGTGCACATGGAATATTACACATTTGTCTTAACTTAAAAATAGTGGGTTTAGAGGGTTATTTAAAATAAAGGGTATAAATACTATAAAGGTAGGTGTATTTAGGGATTTAATAAAATAAAAAGTTAGTAGTTAATATGGAATGAAGGGATAGTGTAATGGACACAAAATACATGTTAAATCTAAGTAAAGTGCCAAAAAATTAAGCATTGCTTATCTTTTTTGTATTACTTCACTTTAACTTAGGAAAAATGTATTTTTAGGGTTTATGAATGATTTTTTGAAAGGGAATGAAGTTAGTTATTTAGGATTTAGCTTTTACTAAGTAAAAAAGGTTTTTTACTTAGGAAAAAGGAATCATGATTTATGAATGAAGAGTAAATGTTGATGAATATGGGTCTTAGTCTGGGAATTCAATATTTTTAACTAATCAGTCATCGAGCCTTGGGTCCGGTCCCAACAAAATTTAGAGAAATGCTTTGAGCCTTTTTTATTGATAGTTTAGAGCATTGAATATTTGGAGGGGAGGGGAAATTAGTGATTTTTTCCCGATGGTATTTTATTACATGCTTTCTCAACTTCTTTCTACCTACCCATATTTTTTTCTAACATTTTTACTTCATTTTCATAGGTGCATTTAGGCTTGCAACCCTAAAACATTTTTCTTTCAAACCATAAAACTATCTAAGTCTACCTTATTTCATCCGAGGGCTCAAATTAAACTATTGAACTCCTCATTATTCTCTACCTATCTACTGATTTTTCAAGTTTATACTTTTTGACATATCTTTATTCTCTATATAAAACATGAAATTGAAAGCATGAAAAGTTAAGATTAAATGGTTTAACTGATCATGGATTATGGCATTTATTGACACTCTGCTCATAATTATTATTCTTGCAGTAAAAGTAAAAGTAGTGGCATTTGGATTTTCTCACTTTCATGTCTTATTTTATTTCTTTTTTCTTTTGGGGTATATATTTTTTCTGAGTCCTTTGATTTTTCTTTTAGGACTTTTTACCCTCTTTTTGGCTTTTTATTATTTTTCATTTTTTCAAAATATGGGAAAACAACATGCAAAAAGCAAGTTATGTACATATTTTACAAGACTATAAAATTCAATTCAAAATTTATGAACCCTATTATTATAGGACCCTAACAATGGCTCCACATGGGGATGGCATTTCCTGGTAAAATGTCAAGAACCTTTAGATCAATGGCCTTTGGAATTTGACTTTGATGACCTTGTAAATGTCTTATGATATCTGCAACTATTCATACTTATGATATTTACCTCTCAAAGCTTAGGGCCTTCTCTTCGGGCTTCAACTTTTTTAGGTAAACATCCAATCCAATCTAAAATCTGCAATGTATATGTACAATGATCAAAGTGAATAAAAACTAACTATTTTTTTAACTTAGAAGAGTTGTAGTGCTTCAGCATTCTGCCATATACTGGTCCTTCTTGCAGATCTATTCCATCCATTTCTTTCAAAAAGAAAGCATTATTACCTTTATATCCATAAATCACATAGGGTCCTTTCCACAGAAAATCAAATTTTCCATGTTTACCTTTGTCTTCTCTTCTGGAATCCCACTTTAACACTTTATCTCCAATGTAGAAACCATCCTCTTTACTCTTTTTATCAAAAAATTTCTTGATCTTATCTTGAATGACTTGAGATTTGATATAAACTTCTTCTCTTGTTTGTTGCAAGTGAATAGTTTGATTGATCCTTCTTTGAATGTCATTTGTTTCAACTTGTAACTCTTGGATAATTTTCATCACTGGTACACCTAGGGAGGATGGAAAAATAGCATCCATTCCATAAACAAGTTGTTAAGGGGAAGTACCAATGGATTTTTTAGTAGTAAGTATATATGCCCATAAGGCATTAACTAACTTCTTATTCCAAGTATTTTTATTGTCTTCAAGTAACTTTTTTATGATTTTTACAAGGCTCTTGTTTGAGGATTCAGTTAGGCCATTACCATGGGGGTAATATGCAGTAGAATGACCTAAGGTAATATGGTATTTGTGGCAAAATTCAATCATTTTCTTGGCTTTGAATGATGTTTCATTGTCAGCAATTATCTTTTGGGGACATCCAAATCTTGAAAGAATGTTACTTTCTAGGAAGGAGATGATGACAGTATCTTTGGCTTGTCTGGAGGGTATGGCTTCAATCCACTTGGTAAAATAGTCAATGGCTATCAAAATCCACTTATGTTGGCCTGAAGATGGAGGGTGAATTTCACCAATGAAGTCTAAACATCAAATTTTAAATGGCATTTAAGTTGAAATAGGCTTTAAAGGCAGGGGTACCAGTTTTTTCTTACCCTCAAAATTTGGTACTTGTGACATTAAGTCACAATTTTTTTGACATCAGCAAAAAAAAGTAGGCTAGTAAAAACCAGCTCTCATAATATTGTTTGCAGTATTTTTCTAGTATAGATGTCCTCCACAATCACCTGCATGAAATTCTTCAAGTATTTTGTCAGATTCTTCCTTTAACAAAAAATTTAATAAAATCCCACTATGATCTCTCCAAAAAAGTACAGTGTCTAAAATACAAAATCTTACTGCCTTTAGTTTTAAGAATCTGGCTTTGGTTCTTGACAATCCATGAGGAGATTGTAAGTTTAGTAGTACAAATATAATATATGTATACCAAGGTGAGTCTGAAAAGGATTCACTGATCGTTGGAGTCGCCATCTCTTCCTGATCATCTATTTGGGCAATAAAATTTATGTATATGATATTACAATTAGATTCAACCATAAGTATGGCTAATCCTTGACCTTTGATAAGCTTTGTGGGTTTTATCTCTATGTCATATTCTAATATAGTGGCAATCCACTTACCTCTTCTTCCATCAGGACCATCCTGAGTAAGAATGTCTTTTACTATAGAATTTGGGACATAGGCAGTAATGTGAGAATAGAGAATATAAACTATGAAGTCTTTAATGGCCTTTACCAAAGCTAAGGCTTGTTTCTCCATGATTTTGTACTTAAAAGGGGCATCTCTAAGGGTCTTAATAAATAAAGCTATGGGTTTTTCAAATCCCTGGTCATTTTTCTGTATTAAAACTACAACAATGGTGTGTTCTGAAGGAAATGAAAAAATTATGAAATCTTTCTTAAAGTCAGGATTGGAGTTTTGGTTAAGTTATGTTTGATGGAGTCAATGATTGTTTAGCCTCAATAGTCCATTTAAGAACTGAATCTTTTTTATGCATGTTGTTTAGTTCTCTAATTATCTCAGCTAAATTTGATATGAATCTTCTTAAAAAATTAATCTTACCTAGAAAGGCATGTAGCTCTTTGATGTTTCTTAGTGGACTGATGTTAATAATTTCTTCTATTCTAGTAGGATCTATTATGATTCCTTCTTTATAAATTATGTGTCCAAGTAACTTTCCTTCTTCTAATCCAAACAAACTTTTCTTAGGGTTTAAAGAGATGCCAAATTTCCTGCATTTAATAAAAACTTGTCTCAAATGATCCAAGTGTTCATTATCTGTTTTGGAAAACACAGTAATTTCATCTAAGTAAATCACTAAGAAATCATATATTTCCTTTGCAAAAGCTATGTCCATAGCTCTTTGAAAGGTTGCCCCTGCATTCATTAGACCAAAAGGCATTTTTACATACATGAAAGTGCCCCAAGGAGTAGTAAATGTTGTTTTGGCTTGATCTTATTTTTGGACTAAGCAATATCCCAAAATGGAAATCAGCAGAATTTTCACCACTGAAATGTTCCTTTGTCGGAAATATTAACAAGGCTGTGTTAGAGATGGACTGAGAGGGCTTTTACCAGTTATTTCACCTCTAAAGAGAGGATGAGAACCGGAGGCTTCCTGGCCCTTACTCAGACTCTGCCTATAGCTATGTAAATATTTCTTACTTCAAGAAGATATTTCTCACAAGAGATGAGCTACAGCAACATCTGAACTTTAACAAGCAGCATCGACAATGAAATATATTTACTCATGAAATGTGAGAAGAGTATAAATCTGATTTATAATCTGCAGCAGCAAAAGATATACGAACTCCTTGAGGAATATGCCTCTCAAGGTGAGCTTAAATCAGCCTCTAAGGAAAATGTACATGCAATGGAGAAACAAGCTGCTACATAACCCAGCACTCTATAACTGCGCAGTCTATAAGGGAAAATGACTGCAAATAGATGTGAATACAAGGATATAACAATATTAGCTCAAGAAATGAGGGGGAGCAAGCTCTAAACCTCTGAAAATAACTAACTAACAATCCTTAGAAGGATTGGCTGCAATACATGTACAGAATGATAAATTACAAAAATGTCGGAGTAGCTGGGCAGCTACTGCAACTCAATAATAATACATGAATGGAGAAGGGAAATAATGCTGCAAACAATATAGCAACCTCCTCCAATGATCTTCTAATTGAAAGGCTGCCCCTTTCACTGAAGATTACACTCTCCAATCCCCATGGTGAAACCTCCTGCAAATGCCCTCTAAAAATAATGCTATGAGAGGGAGTGACTGCGCTGGGGCTGAGATGAAACACTTGGCCCTATGAAAAAATCTGCAATAAAGCTCTGGAAATTTCCCTTGTTGATTTCTTAGAGAGATAAGAACTCCTCCTCTTCAAAACTAGCTCAGGAAATGGTGGGATGAATATCCCTCACTACTACCTCCAGCAACTCCAATGAATCTGCCCAACAGAAACACTGTAGCTGAAAGAGATGGATTTGGCCTCAAGCCTGGATGTGAGGAAGATGAATATCAGCTCCTCCAAGGCTTCCCAATGAAGGAGGGAAGACTTCTAAACAGAAATATCCCTTGTGCTAAGCAGCACAAGCTATCTCAGTTGAACAACTGAAGAGAGTTGCAATTCAAAATTCTCAAGCATAAAAATGAAAAATGGCTCTCCTTCACCTTTTTATGCAAGGAATGATTTCCTTGCCATGGACCCCACTCACCTTAGGATTTCTCTCATTTCAAATTTCCCCCCTTTCCAACTGCGCAGTCTTCATGAGCAAGCTTCTCCTTTAAGCCACGTTGTTGACTTGGTCAACCATGGTCTAGTTAACTTGCCTTTAGCCCTTTTCACACTAGGGAATGCCAAATTTAGCCACTTAAGTGACTCATGCACCTTAGGAGAGTTTTATTATGCTGCTACATGGGCTCCCTTACCTATTTTATTCCTTTTATTATCATAAAATCAAAATTAATGTTCCAAATACTTTATTGAAAAATTTGGAACATTACAGCCCTCCCCTCCCAAAACTTGCTTGTCCTCAAGCAAGAGAAAGGATGAACTGCAAAATAGCCTCCACTTAAGGCGTGGAGTCTAAAATATGCTCATTTAGATCCTCCATCCCCAAGCAATCAACCAAGAAAAATGAGTCACCCTCCAACTAGGCAACTACTGAAAATAATCCTCCACCTTGTGCTCATGTAGAAAAGGTGGGCTGAAATGTTTAACATGGTAAGCTGCATAGCCTAACCCATGCTATCCTCTTCCCCACTTATGATGAATGGATAATGTATGTTGATCCTGGGCTGCAAAATAATTTCCCTCAAGTGGCAAGATGAAGACTAGACCTCCAAAGGTCTCTCCTCCAATGTTGTAAATCATGTTGGCCAAAATCATCTCATATGTGATGAGTTGGAATTCATCATCATATGGCATCCAATCAATCATATGGCTCACCTCCAAAAGAAACCAATGTCTGAACATGGTGACCATATCATCTCCCATACTCCCCTTGGAGCATGTGCTACAAAAAGAATGGAGCTCTCTCCTCCCAAAGGGCACATCCACCCAATGAGGTCTTCCCTCCTCATGATGCATATGTGGCTGCTGCTGATATATGGATGAAATAAAATGGTCTTCAAAAGAGACCCAAGCCACCCCATCAATCATACAAACCATGAAGTGCCTTCTCCAAAAATTTAAGCTCTCCAAATAGCTCCTCCCACATGAAGGAAAGAGATGAAGCTTGGAAATCATGGGCTGCCCATTGTCTCTCCTGAAACATGAGACATGAAAAGTAGGAAGGATCACACTCCCAATGGGAATCTTCAATTCATTTCCCACTTCCCAAACAAAGCTCCCCATGACAAAATAAAAATCTGCAATGCATGGAAGCAATAGAAAATAGAAACAAGTTGTCTCATGACAACTGGAAAGTGGATCATTTCCCCACCAAAGGGACCTACGCAGTGCATACCTTGCCTGCATTAGAATAGAAATTAACAAGTGCTCTCCCAGCCACTTGTTAGCTGCCACAATCATCTCAATAGATGTATACATGAAAGTACGAAATGGTGTAATTGGTGTACACTGAAAATCATGTGGCTTTCCCCCACAATCCACTGCTAGAATAGTCATCATATTTGTTGTAAGAGACCATGAGCATAACAAAACATAGTGTGTAAGAAGGAAAGATCCTCCTGGGTATAATATGCTGCTCATATAGATAAGAGAGTGAAAAACATGAAACAAATAGTTACCTCCCTCATCATGCACTTTAGTCTTTGAGCTGAAATGGCTCAAGTGAAAAGTTCCCCTTACTGCAACATAGTAGGGGAGTGGTTGTGCCAACCATCTCATCATCTCTTGGGCTATGCATCTAGCCTTATGCTGATATGCCTCCATTAGATAGTCCTCCCAAGTGGACTCCTCCATCAGTAGATAATATGCATGAGAATGCCGGAAAGAAGAATCCAGAGTTGCTACATGTAGGTGTCTCTTCCTGTGCTTGTGAGCCCAAGCCAATATAATCAAAACATAGCAAGGGATGCTTCCATCCATTACTTCCTCATCCTCCTCTCCTACATGCCTCCAAGACATATCACTTGTGAAGTGGTTTTGAGAACACTTCAGCAAGTAATCCAAGCTTTCTAGTGACAGCGTTGCTGGCCTTTGGAGTAGGGCCACTATCATCTCAAAGCTCCCCTCTTTGACATGAATCTTGTCAAATAATCCTCCCATCATGTTGCTGCAAATGTAGAGCCCCTCCCATGAAGAAGGTGTTTCCTAGGCATATAATGTCAAAGAGAAATCCTCTTGCTCCCGCAACATCCAAACAAAGCCCGAGCAACAAGAATGTTTGCTGCTCCTCCATACTTCCACCATACTCGATCTGAAATAGGACCATAATTAGTGGCAAGAGAAATGCCATCCCATCATGATGCACTCCCTCTCTCCTCTTTGTTCATCAAGAGCAATAATTGTGAAATGATCCTGGGACCTGTGGGTTATGGATCCTCCACATTTCCGCTGGGCACACTTCATCCAGAAGGCTCTGCTCTTTGGTGAAAGTATCCTGCCACTCCTCTTCCTTCTCAAACCCCATGAAAAGGAGTAGGTCACATGTTGGCCAAACTCTCTCAAGAGAAACCAAAGCAGCATGGCTTCTCGCTGCCTTGTATCATAGATCTGCAAGAGGCTCACCATCCTCTTCCCTTCCATCCACATCCACTCAGCTCCTAGTGGATGCTTCTCATCTTTCTGCAACTTGGCACCTCCCCAACAAGAGCTGCCATCATCCAAAAACAGATTATCACCTTTTCATTTCATGGGACATTGAAATGCAATCCCCTCCATGATCCATATCTCAACCCCTGACCTCATGTGTGGGGCATGACTCTTCAATGGTGCATGAGGATAATGAGGGTTTCTTCCTCCCTCGATCCGATCAAGGTGGCATAGCGTTGTTGAATTCTCCTCCTCAAGAAATTCAGCGTGCAATAGTATGCAATCTCTCATAGAATGTGTTGAATCATCATAAAATGGAAACTCATGCATACCTTTACAAATTTTGGGAGAGTCTTGTGTGGCTGCAAGAATCTCTTCCCCAACTGTGTTGGTTGCCTCAACTGCTAAAGATGGAGGCTGCTCCTCCATAATTGTGACAGCGTAGGCATGTGCCTCTTCTGTTGGTGGTGAGGGCTCCTCCCTCCTTTGGCCAAATAATCTGATCATTATATGATAAAAATCCGCAAGAATGGAAACCCTTGCATGCCTCCCATAGTTGAACCACCAAGCCTTTGCTTCTCCCTCAAGGTGCAGCGCTACAATTTCTACAGCCTCTCTGTCTACCACAGGATGTAGTAGGAAGAAATCCTCTAGCTTCTTCACCCAAGCCTCAGCTGCACATGTGAGTGACCCATCAAATGTAGACAACAGAAATCTATTGCCTTTCATCATCCCATGAATGTAGGGTCTTCTTTCCTCCTTCTGTTGAATATAGTGAGGGAAAGATAGAGTCTCTTGGAATACCCTAGGGTTTGTTCTGCATTCAGCAAGGTACCCACTTAGAACTTCGAATTCCGAATGATCTTTATGCTTCTGCTTTGCTTCTCTGTGAGAATAGGAAGTACATGGTCCTTCCTCTTCTCCTTTTTCTGTCTCCTCAACCTCTTTGGAGAGTTTTTTGCTGGATATGAAAATAGATGAGATTAATCTCATCCTTTGCATCATCTTGGCCTCTTATTCTCTGAAATTTGAACTTCACAGGCTGAGCCAAGTTTGAAGCTTTGATACCATTGTAATATCCCGAAATGGAAATCAGCAGAATTTTCACCACTGAAATGTTCCTTTGTCGGAAATATTAACAAGGCTATGTCAGAGATGGACTGAGAGGGATTTTACCAGTTATTTCACCTCTAAAGAGAGGATGAGAACTGGAGGCTTCCTAGCTCTTACTCAAACTCTTCCTATAGCTATGTAAATATTTCTTCCTTCAGGAAGATCTTACTCACAAGAGATGAGCTACAGCAACATCTGAACTTTAACAAGCAGCATCGACAATGAAATATCTTTACTCATGAAATGTGAGAAGAGTATAAATCTGATTTATAATCTGCAGTAGAAAAATATATACAAACTCCTTGAGGAATATGCCTCTCAAGGTGAGCTTAAATCAGCCTCTAAGGAAAATGTACATGCAATGGAGAAACAAGCTGCTACATAACCCAGCACTCTATAACTGCACAATCTATAAGGGAAAATGACTGCAAATAGATGTGAATACAAGGATATAACAATATCAGCTCAAGAAATGAGGGGGATCAAGCTCTAAACCCCTGAAAATAACTAACTAACAATCCTTAGAAGGATTGGATGCAATACATGTACAGAATGATAAATTACAAAAATGTCGGAGTAGCTGGGCAGCTACTGCAGCTCAATAATAATACATGAATGGAGAAGGGAAAGAATGGTGCAAACAATATAGCAACCTCCTCCAATGATATTCTAAGTGAAAGGCTGCCCCTTTCACTAAATATTACACTCTCCAATCCCCATGGTGAAACCTCCTGCAAATGCCCTCTAAAAATAACGCTATGAGAGGGAGTGACTACGCTGGGGCTGAGATGAAACACTTGGCCCTATGCCAAAATCTGCAATAAAGCTCCGGAAATGTCCATTGCTGATTTCTTAGAGAGAGAAGAACTCCTCCTCTTCAAAACTAGCTCAGTAAATGGTGGGATGAATATCCCTCACTGCTACCTCCAGCAACTCCAATGAATCTGCCCAACAGAAACGTTGTAGCTGAAAGAGATGGCTTTGGCCTCAAGCCTGGATGTGAGGAAGATGAATATCTACTCCTCCAAGGCTTCCCAATGAAGGATGGAATACTTCTAAATAGAAATATCCCTTGTGCTAAGCAGCACAAGCTATCTCAGTTGAACAACTGAAGAGAGCTGCAATTCGAAATTCTCAAGCATAAAAATGAACAATGGCTCTCCTTCAACTTTTTATGCAAGGAATGCTTTCCTTGCCATGGACCCCACTCACCTTAGGGTTTCTCTCATTTCAAATTTCCCTCCTTTCCAACTGCACAGTCTTCATGAGCAAGCTTCTCCTTTAAGCCACGTTGTTGACTTGGTCAACCATGGTCTAGTTAACTTGCCTTTGGCCCTTTTCACACTAGGGAATGCAAAATTTAGCCACTTAAGTGACTCATGCACCTTAGGAGAGTTTTATTATGCTACTACATGGGCTTCCTTACCCATTTTATTCCTTTTATTATCATAAAAGAAAAATTAATGTTCCAAATACTTTATTGAAAAATTTGGAACATTACAGACTAAAATCTGGTTGTATCCTAAAAAACCATCTAAAAGTGAAATCCTAGAAGAGCCAACTACCCTTTGTAATATGTGATCCATTTTAGGTAAAGGGTAATTATCTTTTAAGGACACTTTGTTTAGATTCCTAAATTCGACACATAATCTAATCTCTCATGTTTTCTTTCTTGTTTGAACTAGGTTGGAAACCTCAATCAGAATATCTGATTGGTGCAATTATCTATGAATCATACATTATTTTCACTTCCTTTTCTATGAAAGGCAATAAAACAGGGTTAATTCTTCTCAACTTTTATTTAAAGGGCTTTTGATCTTCTTTTATTGGAATTTTATGTTGAATTATGTTGGTATCATAGGATTTGAGATTCTCATAACTCCAGGCAAAATCCTCTTGATATTCCTTTAAAAGAGTAATATATTTTTCCTTTTCTTGTTGAGGTAAAGTTTTGGAAAGTTTGATTATTTTGGATTTTAACTCTGTACCAATATCATTCTTCTATATCAGATATAACTAGCTCCATTTTGGGTTTTCTAGCTACATCATTTGAGTCAAAAATATCTTCAAAAGGAGTTAAACCTATGGGTAAGAAATTATCCTTAAGATTCAATATGTCAGATTCATCATCAACAATTTCTTCAATCTCTACTTTCTCTAAGTTATCAATATCTGATTGACTAAATCTAGTTGGTTTAGAAAACTTTACTTTATTTACATCTATGTTATTCAAATCAATTTCACAATCTAAATCTTGATCTACAATACAATCTATGTATATCTTACAGTTCTGAATTCACCTTCATTGTTCATAAACTTGTAAATCTGTTCATCTTGAGAAAAAAATTGCCAATATTTGAGGTTGTCTGGAATTATTGGTCTATGTTTGACTTCAGCAGAATATATGTGATTAGGTTGGAATGGTAAATTGCATGTACTAGCAAAGGTTGCTAAACAATGAGCCTATATATTTTGTTTTCTAGGTATAGCAGCAAATTTACATTCCAATAAATCATTAGTTAAATCTAGCACAGTCTCCCTGTATCGGCTTAATCTAGGATTGTAAACAGAATATACTCCATTTATATGTTTTATGATCAACTATGAATCTCCCATGATTAATATTCTTTTGCCTCCTGAGTTCCTAATAATTTGGAGTCCTAGAATGAGGGCTTCATACTCAACCATATTATTGGTAGATTTAAAATTGAACCTAAAAGTATGGCCTTCTGAGTGATTAGTCTCCATGTTGGTTATCCAAACTCCTCCTCCTGCTCCTAACTTATTTACTGAACCATCAGTCTAAATTCTATAAAGAGTCATGAAAGATATTATCATTGTTTGGTGTTTTCTTTTTCTCTATTAGTTCAGTTTGGATTTCATTAGCTTCAGAGTTACATAAGATAAAAGAATCAAGGTCAGTTGGTGTGGAGTAAATTGGGTACTTTACAGATCTTTCTGCACTACTGAACATGTACTTCATCAATGTTTCCCTATATAACTTCTTAGGCTGACGAAAAACTGATATAGTACCATAAGACATGTCCAATTGTAGAGATCCCTATAACTTTTCTCCCCATGAGCGAGATAGTAACATTACATATTTAGGTGGGATATCAGCTACTACAATGTCCATTAATATACTCTTACCAGGATATTGAACTAGTGTTACACACAAATATTTGATTAAACCTAGGCATTTAACTTTACTCGAATCAAATGAAAACAAATCTTTGTAGGGCCTTGTGATTTATAAATTCAGAGTTTCCATTATGGCTTTGGGAATTAGATTATGGGAAGCTCCTAAATCTAGCATTTCATTGTGTAAAATTTGATCATGAATGGTAAGACTGATATAAAATGGAGGAATTTCTCCATGTGCATTTTTTCCATTCACATCTGGGCCAAAAATCAACTCTCGCTAATCATCATTCAAATTTATGGAATCTTCTCCATCATCTATATTTAATGTTTCAGTTATGTTTGATTTATACAAGTCATGTTTTACCAATTCTGTCAAAGGAATTGGTATTTTTAGCTTTTCAATTCAGATTATATTTTGAATGTAGGTTTTGATTTACTTATTTGAATCAATTCCTCTTTGGTAACTGTAGTTTGTGTTGGTTTGTCTTGTTTTCCTACAGTTATGTTTTCATTTTCAATTGGTTTGACGTTCTCTGTTTGAGTTTGTTGTGTTTTATTGCTCCTAATTTACTTTTCAAGGATTGTTTGTGAAGCAGTAGATGTTCTTTCATATTTAGAATTATCAACAGATGTTTTTGAAGTAGCAGTTTTTGGATCCATTGATTTAGGATCAGCAGAGGGTATTTTAGGATCTAAATTTGTTGTTTTAACAGAATTAGAAGCTTTTGCAGCAGTAGATTTCTGTGAATATTTTGTAGCTTGAGCAACTTCATCAGTAATATCAACAATCTTAGGGCTTGATGCATTTTTAGGACTAGAAATGTTTTGGGGAGAACTAGAGTTTTGCTTATTTTCCCTTGGGAGAATTTGCAGAACTTTTTTTTTGGGAGCTTCTACTGCTTTCTTATTCTATGTTTGGGAAGTTTTCTTGGTATAAGACTCATTTTTTTTCTTATTTATAAGGTTATATTGAATGTGTATTTCATTTATAGCATAATCATAACCTTGTTTATAATCAAAAGATTCACTTGAATCTAATTGGAGTTGTTATAGTTCAAATAATTCTTGATCTTACTGAGTGAGAAAAATAGTATTATTATCATCTATTACCATTAGATTTATTGCATCCTCATCATCATCATTATTCTGAGAACTTTCAACATAGTTCTCTTGGAAGGGGGGCCTTATTGTCTAGTCTAGGGTTGTTTCTTTTGCTTTTACTAAATTTGTGTTTTTCCTAAAATTGGGATTTTTGATTTGTTGTTGATTATCCCATTGAGGTCTTCTCTCTATGTTTTCTAGTCTATCCATCATCCTCTCTAAAGTTTTAGCTAATATTTCTATTTTTGTGTCTGAATTGGAAGTTTCTTCTTTAATGGTCACTCTTCTCTCATTTCTTAGTCTATATTTTTTGGCTAAAATGTTTAATTCTACACTAACAACATCTGTTTGCATTCTTTCTAAGGTTTCTTCATTTCTTTCCCTCAATTGATAAGCCATGTACGTGTAAAATCCATCAGGGAATTTGAGTAGGACATAATCAAGAGTGGGTTTAATATTTGCAGGAATGGAATTGTAAACACTGTTATATCTAGTGCAATGGTCTTGGACTGACTCATTTGGAGCTCTTCTCATGGCAACAAATTCAGACAATATCTGGAGTGGATTATTTTTCTTTTCCCATTTATTTAAAAACAATCTATGAAACACAGCTAAATCAGTTACACTACTAGCAGCAAGACCTTTAAACCACTTCTTAACTTCTCCTATTAATTTTTGTGCAAATAACCTCATTTGAACATATGAATCATCAATATCATGGAGTTCAAAGAAATCTGTCATTTTAGTTATGTGTTGTTGAGCTGTATAATGGGTAGTGGCATCAAACTGTGGTATCTTACTCTGATAGTCTTGAGGCATGTCATGAAGCCTCAAGACAAAGGGAGCATACCTAGCAGCCATAGCTTGAAGTTTAGCTTGGCTAGGACGTAAAGTAGAAGTGCTTTGGGCTAAACTAGAAGTGGTAGCTAATGAACTAAAAGTTGTAGTTGATGTGCTGGGAAATGAAATTTGAATATATTTGGAACTACTAGGGAAGGAGAATGATGTATTTGAAAAATAAAAAGGTGAGCTAGTGGATATAGTGGATGAAGTGGGTGGTGGAAATAGTACTCTAGGTTGTAAAGGTAGTCTAGGGATAAATGGATCTGTAGATGTGTTGGTATTGGAAGCTATATATGATGTAGCAATATATAGAGATGGATCTACAGCTGGTATTATGGTGGTATATAACTGTGAAACTGAAGGCTTAGTGGTATATTCAATTGAGCTAATTCAATAGCTTCATCAATATCTTTGAGAATAGTAGCATTAATTTCTTCAATTTTAGTCTGATATTCAACATTCTTTGATTTAGATTCTACTGTAATATTTTTCTGTTTTGTTTCCAAGAATGAAATAAAAACACGGTATAAAATAGCAGTATAAAGATCAATTTCAGATTGACTTCTAAACAAAGAGTGTTCAAATTTTAGATCAAAAACTATATCTTGCAAACTTAATAATTCTTGTGGTAATGAATTGGCACTTTTTAATGACACTTTAGCTTCTAAATCTTCTATCTTTTTTTTCTTTTTGCCAATTCGGTCTGGGTTGTCTACTATTACAGCAGGTTTAGAATTCGGGTTAGACCTGGTATAGTAAATTTTCCTAGAAGCCATAATTACAGTTTTTTAATACCCAGAACTTATAAAAGTAATCTTAAAGTAAAAGGATGAATAAAAGATTTTCTTTAAGACTAGCTTTATGACTGAGGATTGGTTAATTCCCCAGTATGGTCGCCAGTAATGTTATCACTCTAGTAATTCTAAAGTTGTGAGATTTTTGTTTTTTAGTCAAAGAACACTAGAGGTAACCACAAACCAACTTCAAACTCTAGGATCTAGCCTTCCTAGGGTTCAGAGAGGGCTCCCTCTTTAAGTTTTAACTTTGTTTGATTTGTAAATGTTAGGCTAGTTATGAATGTACAGCTTTGGTTTGGTTTTGGTAGATTTGGTGAAAAAAATCAATTGAAATGATAGATAATGGGAAATCTATTTGTCCATTGGGCTAAGGAGTCAAAATCAAGCAAACAGAACTGAGATCAAGGCCAAAAGGTCAAATGTTTTCATGGCAAGATAGATAACCCTTGAAGATATTGGAAAGTTGTTTTTATGAGGTGGTATGATCGAGATAAAGGGAAATTAAGAATCCTTTGATCCAGAAAAAGGAAGTAGTAGGAATAATTCAAACAAGAGAGGGAGCAATTAAGGGTTCGCTACACTGGAAATTAGAGGAAAACATAGAAATGATAACTAGTTAAAAACAGGGTGCTCTTAACAAATCCTGTAGTAATACTCATAGTTATTCATTCAAATTTAGAACAAACATAGATACATGCATGTAACAAAGAATGATAACAATGAAAAGTAAGGAAATACTTCATTCCAAATAGCTCATCACAGGTTTCCTGAAGTATGATTCCAATTGGTTTGATCCAGCCTGCTACTTGAAATTTGACACACAAAAGCTTTCAAGTCCAACAAAAATAACTATAACAATATCCAACAATTTTATTCCACACAAAATAATTCTAAAGATGAAGTGTTTATACATAGTTCTTTACAAAATATCCTAGAATGCTTCTAGGAATTATCTAAGGGAAATAAAATATCTTTACAACAATAACAGAGATAGTTGCTTAACAAATCAGCAAGTTGTCCTATCTATTCAAAATAAATAGTAACTACTTTGAGGATAAGATGTAGCTGGCTGCCTTGGTGTCCTCCTTATTGGCTTTAGATATTTTAAATTGGTTTTGTAATCTGATCTGCCTTGTCTGGTACTCTTTCTCTGATTCTCTTTATTCACTGATACTCTCTAAAATTTGATATTCTTTAACTATATTCATTGGATAAAACACGGAAAATATAGTCTCTTCTTTGGGCTTTCTTTCCAATTAGGTTTGTCAAGAAGGATTTATAGGCTTTTAAACTGACTTAAGATGAGAAACAAGGGTTTCCTGAGTCTTTTAATGAGAAATTTGGCTAAAAAGGTCTGTTGAATTTAGGAAAAGAGGCTTATGATAGCTTCAGAGATTTTCCAGCTTGATTTGGTGCTTGAAATAGTTCATAAAATTGTACAAACTCACAATTTTCTCTCATAATAGTGCGCAGTAGTAAAATAGGGTTTCTGGAAAAATTTTGATAGGGTTTGGCCTGTTTTTGGACTATTTTGACAGGTTTCTTTTGTTAATTTTTAGGCTTTTGAATATGTTTTTGTTCTTTTGAAGGCCTTTCAAATTGATTGCAAGCTCGAATTTCAGAGAAATACCTGTTATACGCAGGTATTGGGCTTCGAAACAGTTTCTAAGGCTTTTTTAATGAAACAACAGCTTCTCTAGAGCAATGTAAAAAAATTCTTGGAGGTCTTCAATGGTCACAGGACTGATTTTGCAGGATTTTGGGCATAAAATGGAGAAAAACACTCTTTTTACAGTCGGGGAGGCGTGTGCAAAGGTTAATGCGCATGAGAGAAAGAAAATGAATTGTATTTCCAAGGTTATTTATGCATATTAGGTCTAATGGGGAATGGTAATTAATGGCAATTACATCATGAATATGGGTGGTTTTTGGGCTGAAAGGGTTGAAACAGTAAGCGGTTATCATGTTCCTTTTCAGTGGTAAGTGGTTTTGGGGCAAACCCACGCGATCCAATGAGAAATGGGCACGTGGAGGAGAGAGGAAACCACGAAACCGCCCATTTCATGCAGATTTTACATGGGGGTGATTGCACAACTTTTTTATGCGATATTGTGCTTCCATTGTTGGATCTCGGGGTTGGACTGTGAACGGTCCATATCTTTTTGGAAATTTCATCGAGATGGAGGAGTGGGACCGGAGTTTATTATATGTGTGGCGGGGATAGTTTTGAACCTTAACAAATAATCGTTTTAAACAAGGTTTTAAAACCTTGGGTTTAATATGATGCGGTGGGACAAGTTTTATAAGTTAATTTAAACATTAACCAATGTTTAAATCATTTATATGGGGCGCACATATTTTATTACATAGTTTTTTCAACTTTTAACAGTTTTAAAAACTATAGGGGGCGGGATATTTAAATATAGATATGTTAAAACCAATGGGATCTGGAGGGGTTCTTATATTGTGCACATGGAATATTACACATTGGTTTTAACTTAAAAATAGTGGGTTTAGAGGGTTATTTAAAATAAAGGGTATAAATACTATAAAGGTAGGTGTATTTAGGGATTTAATAAAATAAAAAGTTAGTAGTTAATATGGAATGAAGGGATAATGTAATGGACACAAAATGCATGTTAACTCTAATTAAAGTGCCAAAAAATTAAGCATTGCTTATCTTTGTTGTATTACTTCACTTTAACTTAGGAAAAATGTATTTTTAGGGTTTATGAATGATTTTTTGAAAGGGAATGAAGTTAGTTATTTAAGATTTAGCTTTTACTAAGTAAAAATGGGTTTTTACTTAGGAAAAAGGGATCATGATTTATGAATGAAGAGTAAATGTTTATGAATATGGGTCTTAGTGTGGGAAGTCAATATTTTTAACTAATCAGTCATCGAGCCTTGGGTCTGGTCCCAACAAATGTCAGAGAAATGCTCTAAGCCTTTTTGACTGATAGTTCAGAGCATTGAATATTTGGAGGGGAGGGGAAATTAGTGATTTTTTCCTGATGATACTTTATTACATTCTTGCTCAACTACTTTCTACCTACCCACCTTTTTTTCTAACATTTTTACTTCATTTTCATGGGTGCATTTAGGCTTGCAACCCTAAAACATCTTTCTTTCAAAGCATAAAACTATCTAAGTCTACCTTATTTCATCCGAGGGCTCAGATTAAATTGTTGAGCTCCTCATTATTCTCTTCCTATCTACTGATTTGTCAAGCTTATACTGTTTGACATATCTTTATTCTCTATCTAAAACATGAAATTGAAAGCATGAAAAGTTAAGATTAAACAGTTTAACTAATCATGGATTATGGCATGTATTGACACTCTACTCATAATCATTATTGTTGCAGTAAAAGTAAAAGTAGTGGCATTTGGATTTTCTCACTTTCAGGTCTTATTTTATTTATTTTTTCTTTTGGGGTGTATATTTTTTCTAAGTCCTTTGATTTTTCTTTTAGGACTTTTACCCTCTTTTTGGCTTTTTATTATTTTTCATTTTTTCAAAATATGGGAATATAACTTGCAGAAAGCAAGGTATGTACATATTTTACAAGACTATCAAATTCAATTCAAAATTTATGAACCCTATTATTATAGGACCCTAACAAGGCTGATCTCCTGGACTTAGCTATGCCAAAGAAGTTTCCTACTTGGAGAAACAGGCGTAATGGGAATGTTGCTCTGGTGCGGAGACTTGATCGATTTTTTATCAAGCTCCCACTGCTAGAGCATATCGACAAAGAAAGAAAATGGGTGGGTACTGGGGGATACTCAGATCACTCACCTATATACCTTGAGATTTAAACTGGAGCACATAAGCCTCAGGCTCCTTATAAGTTCAATTATGGATGGCTAGAGGAGCCTGATTTCCACACCTTGGTCACAAAGGAATGGATGAATTGTGTGCGATATCTGGAGAAATACCCAGCTAGGGTTCTGTATGACAACCTCAACCATATCAAAACCCTCACTATCAGCTAGGCCAGGAGGAATAAATTGATGGAGGATGAGAAACTTAAAATCATAGAGTAAGAGATTGGGCACCTGACTGGATCGGATTACTTGAGCTTATGATCTACGGAAACCAAAGATCATCTTATATCCCTAGAACTTTCAAAGGAAAATATAATTAAGAAGAGGGAAGAGGAATGGAAACTCAAGAGCAGGGCCATCTGGTTAAAAGTTGGGGATGAGAACACCAAGTTTTTTCAACAATTCGCAAAAGGTAGAAGGATTATTAACACTATTTGGGAACTCACTGATAAAAATGGTTGAGTAGCCAATACTCATAACCAGCTTGCTGACATGGGCATTCAGCACTTCTCTAAACAATACAGAGCACCAGTAAATGCTAACTTTCCAGAAATCATGCATATTTCTCGAACCCTACACAGATTTGTGGATGAGGAGAATCTAGAGGACTTAAATGCATCGGTCACGATGGGTGAGATTGAAGGGGTTTTAAATGGTTTAAGAAGGACAAAATCCTGGGCCCTAATGTTTGGACTATTGAATTTTATCTTTCTTTCTTTGAACTCATCGGCAACGACCTTCTTCAAGTAATTGAAGACATCAGGACTACTAGGTTGATATACAATGGTTTCAACACTACTTTCATTACTCTCATCCCCAAAGTGGCTAAGCCCTTATCTTATAATGACTATCGACTAATTTCCCTCTGCAACTTCATTTATAAGATCATCTCCAAGATCATTGCCAACCACATAAAACCTATTCTCTCACAGCATATTAAAAAAGAAAAATTTGCATTTCTTAATTAGAGACAGATCCATGAAGCTATTGGCACTGCATAGGAGGCATTACACTCCATCAAAATTTAACGTCTCAGGAGCACCATTCTCAAAATTGACCTTTCCAAAGCTTTTGACTGTGCCAACTGGAATTACTTGCACCTCATTCTCATTCATATTGGGTTCCCTCATGCATTTACAAATTAGATCATGGGATGCATTACTAATGCCACTTTCAGCATTCTTATTAATGGCGTTGCCTCTGATTTTTTTCATGCAGGGAGGGGACTAAGGCAAGGATGTCCCCTCTCTCTACTACTCTTTCTTATTATTATGGAGGGTATCTCTTCCCTTATATCTCGTGCCAAATCTGATGGATCCATTCTTGGCATTAAAATAAATTATTTTATTCATCTAACTCATTTATTATTTGTTGATCATGTTATCATATTCCTTGATGGTTCTTTCCAGGACAATTCAAATTTTGTTAAACTATTGAACGTATTTTGCAAAGCTACTGGTATGGAACCCAACAATAAAATCTACGATCATGATGGTTTGTTGTTCTGTCAACGAAGCCAGGCACATTATGGGTCTCCTTCAATTTGAGCGCAAGAATCTTGAAGACGGGCTAAAATATCATGGATTCCACCTAAAGCCAAAAAATTATCGCATCATAGACTGGAACTGGCTGATTGCTAAATTTGAGCGCAGGATCAACATCTGGCAACATCGGTGGCTCTCTAAGGCTGGAAATTTGGTGCTCATTAAATCCGTCCTGGAAACCATCCCGGTTTACTAGATGTCGCTTGCATGGCTCCCTAAATGTGTGACTGCTACACTACAATAGATATGTAGGCGTTTTCTATGGTGGGGCAAGGAGCAGGATCGTGCATATGCTTGGATTTCATGGGATAAAATTACAAAACCCAAGGGGTGGGGCGGGTGGGGTCTTAAATATCTATCCAAATTGCGACTACTTTGGCTGCCAAGATGGGATGCCATATTATTGACAGCCACAGCCTGTGGCAAGAAGCCCCTTGTTCAAAATGTATTACACGATGCACTACTTTTGACTGGATCAGGGGTACCATCCTACCATGTCCGGGGTCATCGATCATATGGAAAGCCATTACTAGATCCATCCACCTTATTAATAATGGACTGGCTTGGTGCATTGGGTCTGGAATGAGGGTCAGAATTGGCAAGGACACTTGGTCGAGATATGGTCAAGAATTCAAATTATCCATGGACATCAAATTTCACTTGGCCCAGTTAGGCACTTTATACTTATCACAGATTGTGGACCCTATCCATACCACATGGGCCTCATAAGCCTGGCTGACTGCATATGCATTGGATATCCCAGAGATCAGTCGGCCGATTTGGAACCGATACATCCATGCCCTTAATGTCACTAACATAATACTATCCAAAAATTCTGATGAACTCCTATGGGCCTTCTCTCCTAGTGGCAGATACATTCCAAATAACGGATACACTGCTCTTTGTGCTACTCAGGAGCCTCAATCAAAGCAATGGTGGTGGTAACTTATATGGAAATTGCAGGCAACCCCTAAAGCTAGATTACTTATGTGGTGCATACTTACAAACTGCATCCCCACAGAGAACAATCTCACCAAGCCAAAGATTCATGGACCTTCTAGATGTTGTTTATGCCTCACCCAGGCTGAGAATGTAAATCATCTCTTCCTTGACTATCTAGAAATAATACACCTCTGGCACGCTACTTCTTCTACATTGGGGTGCTCTCTAAATTGGCATGGCTCCTCAGTCTGCTCAGCGTGGACTAACTAGTGGCGAGAAGCCAATAGGGCTAAAGACCGAAATATTCCTCTCCTCATTTCCTGGGGGATTTGGATCACTAGGAATCAGTGCATCTTTTTGGATATACCTGTTGATTGGGACAGCTCTTGTAGGAACATTATCTCCATATTCCAACTCATCCCTAACGATGATCATTAGGCACCAAACAGGACTATCTTACTTGAAACTATCGACCGTACCTTTCCTTGAGAATATTTTGACTGTGCATCTAATAATAATGGATGCGGGGGGGGTGTTGTACTGCACATGTCTGATACACATTATTTCTGCCTCAAGATGGGACATGGCATGGGATCTAATAACTATGCAGAACTCAATAGCCTTCGGCTTCTTCTTCTCTTTTCCCATGAACAAGGTTGCAACAGGATTCAAATCTTTTGGGATTCACAGTTAATTATAAATTGGTTCAATTTACATGCACATTGTCACACCCACACCCTTAGTGCACTTCTAGATGAGGTTCTTATGTTAAAATCTCTATTGATTTTATCTCTATCACTCACATTTACAGGCAGTGGAATCACATGGGCGATCAACTTTCCAAAGAAGCATCACTATTATATTGGGGTTGGTGGCATATATCAGTTCATGAAGAGGCACAGGAATACCAATTCTATCACCACCCCTTCATTGATGATCTAGAGGCACATGACACAATCATCCACTAACTGCAATTTTTCACTTTTTGCACTTTTTTGGCGGCAGAACATGAACATTCATGCTGTGACTGTTTTTATATTACGGTTTTTTCCTATAGGTGGTTATCTTTATCTGTATATATTTTACATATGTCCTACTATATTTTAGATGCAAAACATACTCTAGTGTTTTGACATGATACTGACTCTTCGAAGTAATGGAATATTAATTTGAACTTGCATAGTTGATATGCTGTCAGATGCAACATGTAATTTTTCTTATTATTAATGAAAAGTTACAACTTTTTTTTTTGGAGAAAAAAAGATAATGTGTTGTAATGGTTGTTATTGTTGTCCCATCAAGTTTGGACCAGTAATGGTTGTTACTGTTGTCCCATCCTTATTGACTATTCTGTAGGATATTAGACATGCATTTCTCATCTGTTGGTTGTAATGATTGTCACATCCCTTATGGACTATTCTGCTAGATGTTAGACGGATCCTTCTGGTTCATGTGTGTCTCTTCTTGGGTGGTACTATTACCTCTCTCTTAGAGGCTCTCTTTTCTCCCTCTCTCCATAGTAGAATAACTTTGACACATCTACAAATGAACACGCACCAGGGACACCTTCTTTATTTTCGAAGGCACCATTGCATACATCTCTCTTGTTGATAGTTAGAGCCAAGGAAAATATTTAAGAATTCAGAAACTAGACCATATATTGTATGGGACTCCTATACCAAATGGTGTGAGGTCTAACTGTAACTTCATAATGGGGAGATACCCTGAACATTGGTGGGTCCATCACCATCAACATTTATAGCGTTAGAAGGAGGTTTGCCATATTTTTATGGCTGATAACTCCATGAACCCCATTAACACATCTTCTAGTCAAGGAAACAACATTCACAACACCTCCCCTACTCGTGTTCCTAGAGTTGATGGCTCTTCCTAGCCTGAGCTTGTACAAACATGTGAACTATCTTACAATCATATTCAAGCCATCCGTACTATAACCCATTGTTGGGCATGGCCCAACTTGGTCCATTTTTTTTCAAAAGACTCCGCAACTTAAGGAGTCGAGTGCGCATAATCGTGGATTTAGTTCTACCGTGTGGTGTTCAAGGGCTTCGGGGTGGGTTGAAGCCCCTCATTTTGTAACAGGTAAATGGTTTTAGTCTATTATTTTGTCCACCCATGCTATGTGGACCATGGTTTTATATGTATGTAAAGCTATATAAAGTGATTTAAAGGATTTGTCGAAGTAGTAACCCATGTAATAGTTCATGAGAAAAAGAACTTGATCTATCTGTTTAGTTTGTTTTGGGTCTTAAGAAGGCTCCATAGGTGTGTGCATGAAGGCCTTGAAGAGTCTACATCTTTGTGCGCATATCGCTTGCAGTTGTGTGCACAGGTTGAATAAGTGAATGTACTGAAGAAACTTATCATAATAAAGAAGAAATTTTGGAAGAATATTATGTGTCTTTATGTGTTGTAATTTCTTATTATCTAAATTGTGAATTTGTCTATATGCTTTATGTTGTGTTTTAATGATAAATCTGCAGTGCATACGAGTATTTATTTATGAATGAATTATAAATTGTTAAAGTAGATAGATGCATCTACATGGTTCAGAATAAGCATAAGGAATAATTTTAGCAATAGATCCACACTCCATTGTCCCTTTGGATGCAAAAACCTGGTTCTAACATCCCCCAATATTGCCCTGGTTGAGACTGTGATTTGTGCAGTAGGTCATTGCCGAAAGGGCTAGTAATAGAGGGTTTTCTTGGTGTGCAACTAACTCCAAACTTGGTTTAAGCCCAAACATAGCCAAACAAATGGTTTTGTTGCTAGGACCGGGAATTATTTGATGGCTATGTGGATGTGGAATCTAACAAGAAAGGAAATACAATATTGGGTAAACTTGAAAGAGCGAGAGTTCGTAATTCAAGAAAACAGAATTCACGACTGTCGATTGAATCTTCATTGCAGAGGTATATTTTCACAGAACAATAGATTTTCTTCGCTACATTTGCAAATTAATTGCATGAATAGTTATCAAGGTTGACTGAGAACAAGACTTGTTTTAAGAATGGTGAGCCTACTGCGTGGAACCCTGAATTGTTACAGCAACTCAAGGAGACTGATAACAACATATCGATAGTTATTCATTTATGGATCGACAATATTTTAGGAGGATTTATCACTGAGTTCATGATAGCCACATATGTATCTTACAATGAAGCAGAGTGAATATTTTTCAAGGGTCTCCGAGGTAAGTATTTTAATTCTTTTAAGTTGTGGATTAAAATTATTTTATGTGACAAGGGCGTATTACGAATGCAGTCAGATTAATGTTTGGAAGAAGTAATTCTAGAGCTAGGTGAAGTGGAAATCGATACAGGGGAGATCGTGAAAACTTCATTGAGACTGATTATAGCCCCTTGTTGGAATTTGAAAGCGAAGAATAAAGCAGTAACCCCGCAACCCATAGAGGTGCATCACAGTTAGGATTTGATAATAATCATAGTTCCTCTGGGATTCCCCATCTCGCTACTCCCCTTACCCCCCATCCCCCTCCCCATACTTTCCCTCCACATCCACCTCCACCTCCTCCACCCCCAGGAAACATGGAAAATGATATCAATTTATTTATCTTTAGAGAACTCAGACTAGAGGATCCTGAGCAATTTTTTTTGTAGTTGAAGCAGTATGGAAATTAAGACAGATTATTGACGAAGATATAAATAAGGCACAGATTATCATCGCGTTGCAGGAAAGAGATCTGACATGGTACATAAAGTATTCTATGACAAACCAAGATGCTTTGCTAGATGATTGAAGAAAGCATCGACTATCAAATTTAAGAAGCTAAAATCACATTAGAAATGTATTACTAAACTAAAGGAGATCAAGAAACTAGAAAATGAATATTTTTGGGATTTGGATAAAAGGTTCAAAATGTTAATAGGACAAGTGAGCTTTAACATTCCTAAAGAAAAACATGAGTGGTTTATAGATGTGCTATTACCACATATCAGGCTACCTTTGACACAAAAAAAAGATATCAACGCAGGCCAAAGCTCTAGAAATTGGGATGAAGTTGGAAGCTTCGCCAGTCGTAGATACACATGATGTATAGGTACAATAGATTCAGAGCCAATTAGCAAGTTTTCATTTGGAGCTGTAGGATCTGAAGAAAGGTAAGGAAGTCAGGCCAAATATATGATCTGAAGTATGGTGTATAAAGTGTAAGGAAGAAAGCCATTATAAGGAGAAATTCCCTGTGTTCAGAGATTACCTCGCTAGTGGAGCACAGAATCCAATGAATCCAGGATCGTGTGTATGGTGTGACATATGTAAAATTACAAGTCAACATCGCTTAGAGGAGTGCTATTTATTACAGAATTATGTGCAGACTCCGAAGTAATTGTTTTGTAACTTATGTAGATTAGTGGGGCATGATGAGAAGAATTGTCACGGTTATGATTTAATGACAGAAAAAATTGTAGGAGCTTATAGAATTCAAGTTTAGGGACGTGCACATAAGGATCAAGGTCAGCTTGTTGGTTGAGGATTATTCCAAGGACGAGGATGAGGAGGAGGCGCTACTTGAGGACGTGTCCAACTTATTTGTTACAACTGCAGAGAGGCAAGACACTTTGCATGGGACATTTAGAATCCTACCTCCACCTGTAAGTACTGTAAATATTTTGATCATGTGATAGAAGAATTTTCAATCCTTATGGAAAGATGCAGGAGAAAATAAACCAGCGACGCATGTAAAATTTGTAGATGATGAATGTCAAACCAAGAGAAGATGATTTGTGCATCAAAATAGTAACATTAAGTGGCACAATGACAAGAGATGATAAGTTCAAAGGAAAGAGGTTGATGGAAGACACATGGGTTAGGAATACTATAGAAAGAGTCCCTAGATTCAGTTTTCAGGCGGAAAAAGAAGCATTCCTGGAGGAAAAGAAAATTTTCATGGATCCACGAGCTTCAACATCTAACATGTAGCCATTGCAAAAGTTGAAACCAAAGAAGGACAGCGTTGAAGTAACTACTCAGCTGAAAGAATTTGATCCAGCTATATTAAGATCTAAGAGTGTAAACTTCTATGATCCATATCAAATTAAATCAAAAATATTTCGGAAAATCACATTATCAATTGACAAGCCAACGCATTCCGAACTACTTAGTGTAGTTCATCATCAAGAGAATGGTGATTGTGCTGATCTAGATCAAACAATATAAATATTGCAAATATGCAACGGTCAAGTCAAAAATTCAATTAGAAATTAATGAAGACAAATGTTAAGAAAAATAAATATTATTATATTTAGTCAATATAGTTAGAAATAAATATTAAAATATTTAATATTTGTTTCTAACTATATTTACTAAATCTAATAATATTTTATTTTCTTAACGTTCATCTTCATAAATTTCTAGTTGAAGTTTTGACCTGTCCATTGCATATCTGCAGTATTTATATTGTTTGATCTAGATCAACACAATCACCATTCTCTTGATGATGAACTACACTAATTAATTCGAATTAACACGTCAACTTCTCAATTGTTAATGTGATTTTCCGGAAGATTTTTTATTAAACTATATTAAGATCATTTTTACAGACCTGCATGAAGTTTTTGAGAGATCATAAGGTTGTTCAAGGACTCCAGGATTTTATAGACTCCTACGTTGGTAAAGAAGAACCGTGTAATTATAAATGTGCAATAAACAAGTCGCATCGATATAAGAAGAGAATAAGCAGGGAAATGAGATTAACTATGCATATCGGGAAATATCATATGGTTCAGGTAATCCTATATTTGGTATCTGATGCCAATATATTACCTAAGAAAACTTGGGAGTGAATGGGAAAACCAAAGTTGCAATGATCACCGATCTAGTTGAGGATGGCCAACCAGTAGAAGATCATCCCTACAAGAATGTTATCCGACATTATAGTCGATATTGAGGGAGTGCGTGTTGTCGCAGATTTCGAAGTAATTGAAATTGTAGATGATAGAAATCCATATATGACGCTTCTTGGATTTGATTTGGCTTTCGATACTGATGTGATAATCAATATGAAGAGGAGACAAATCATGTTCAAAAAAAGAGATCTGAGGGTCATTTTTCCTTTAGACCCATAAGAAGGAGTGAGGTATACAGAGCATGTCCCAGATGAGTACTCGACGCAGATATTGACAATATTTACAAGATAACAGCTAAGGAGGAATATTGGATTAATCCAACTACAGATGGAAGACTAAGCTGGGAAGAGGATAGTTCCTTTACTTCAGATTCTAAGGAAGATCTGGAAAATTGGTAGAAAAGGCTACATGAATTATCCACCAGATGATGTAACAGAATCACAAGATCACTTCGCTGCATAAATTCAATGTGATCATAAGGTATGTGATCTGAATTTTTATGATGGGATAGGTGATGTAATTATTTTTCTTGATAAATTTGAAAAGGAAGTACCAGAATAATAGATATTCCAAGTTTTAGATGTACCCCTAAGGTCTACACTTGTTAGATGGTGGCGTACTCATAAAACGAATATAGGGAGTTGGAAAGAATATCACAGGCTTATGAAGATCATATTTTACCCAAAAAAAAAAATCAAAGTAAAATATGATGGCAAGGTTGACCCCTAGGAGCATATGTTTCACTGGACTTCAGCTTGGGGAGAATATCTACAACTAGAATGGGTACATGTGTTCTTTCACACATTGGACCTGATATTTATGAATTGTTATTTTGAAATAGAATTGTGACATGGAAAGGAGAACTAAACTAACTTGGTGGAAGGGTTCCTGTTGACATTTAACTTTGAAGATGATTGTTCGTGCATTGATGAATCGCTTCAGGAAGTTAGAGCAAGGGTTTTCAAGGACACAACTGCGGTAACTTAGACATAGCCAAATTAGACCGTGTAGTTGTAGCACACACTAGAATGCTACAATGTGATAGCATAAGAGGATGATGAAGTTCCGCATAATATTGAAATCTATGAATCATAAGGACATCACGAAGTTTCTATACCAGCACCTGAAATCCTTGACATAACGTAGCCTGTGACGATGAAGAAGGTGAATATTGGGTCAGAAGAACCAAAATTTTCACTTATTGGAGATTAATGGACGAAGAAACAGTTAGAAAAGTTGTAGATTTGTTGCACAAGTATCAAGAACTCTTCCCCATGAAGTTTTATGAATTGAAGGGTATAGTAGGAGACCTAGGAATTATGAGGATTACTCTTAAACCTAATGCAAATCCCATAAAGAAAAGGCCCTATCAACTAAATCTGAAATACAAGGAAAAAGTAAAGGCGGAGTTAGAAAAGATGATCAAACCTAGGATCATTGAACTGGTCAAAGATTCTAAATGGGTAAGTCCTATGGTAGTTCAGGAAAAGAAGAAAAAGGGTGAGATTAGAATATGTTTGGACCTAAGGAATTTGAATGATGCATGCTTGCATGACCCCTTTCCCACACCATTCTAGACAAAGTATTGGACAATGTAGGAGGAAAGAAAAGTTATTCTTTCACGGATGGATTTTCGGGTTACCATAAGATCAAAATTGCGCTAGAAGATAGACATAAGACCACCTTTGCTACAGAATGGGGTTGTTACGAATACACAGTGATTCCTTTTAGTTTGAAGAATGCTCATGCCATATTTTCTAGAGTTGTAGTCACAACTTTCAAGGAGTATATACACAAATTTTTGGAGGTTTAATTTGATGATTGGATGGTCTTTGGATTGTTGAAGAAGCATGTTTCAAGCTTGAGTTTGATGTTGGATACATGCATGTGATATCATATCTCATTGAATTGGAAGAAGTGCATCTTTTGTGTACCTTTTGGTATACTATTGTGGCATGTTGTTTGTAAGCAGTGATTTTTGGTAGATCTTGTGAAGATTGATGCTATTTTGAACCTAAAACAACCTAAGAGAGTGAAGCAATTGCGCACGACACTTGGACATACCGGTTACTACATAAAATTTATAAAGGCATATGTGCAGATAACTGCGACAATGGAGAAGTTCCTAAAGAAATATGTTACTTTTCACTAAGACGAAGAATGCCAAAATAGCCTCAATATACTAAAGGAGAAGACTGGAATAAGGAATTTCATGTACATGTTGATGCCTCTTGCATAGTGTTGGGAACAGTATTGGCATAAGCAGGAGAAGGAGAAATTTACCACCCCATATCTTTTGCAAGCAGAAAATTGTCTAAGGCAGAGAAGAACTATTATACAACAAAAAGAGAAGGGTTGGCTATCATTTATGCATTACAGAAATTTGGCTATGGTTTTCATTGATCACTCCATGCTAAAGGATTTGGTTAATAAGCCTACTTTATGAGGAAAATTTTGTCGATGGTTGTTATTTTTCCAAGAGTGTGATTCTGAAGTTGTAGTCAAACCAGGAATATTGAACTCCATGTCTGATCATCTGTCAAGAATATAAATAGGAGAAGAACCCATAAGTATCGAGGATAACATGTCGGATGTGCAGTTATTCACAATAAGGTTGAAAATGATCACTTAATGGATATTATTCATTTTTTGACCACAGGGATGGCGCCTACGGAGTACACTATGCAGCAAAAGAAGGATTTGGTAGTCAAGGCAGCTGATTTTTCATTTATTGCAGTACATTTGTACAAGATGGGACTATATGAAATATTGCATCGATACATCTCTGAACATAAAAGACAGAGTATTTTGGCAGAAGCTCATGAAGGAGTTTCAAGAGGATATTATGCAGGAAAGGCCACTACACAGAAAATTTTGAGAGCTGGGTTATGGTGGCCCACAATGCAAAAGGATGCAAAGGAGTTTTGTAGAGCTTGTGATACATGTCAAAGAATAGGAAGGGAATCTAGAAGGGATTAAATTCCATTGAATCTGCAAGTAACGTTGTAGGCATTTGATAAGTGGTTGATTGAATTTTTTGGACCTATCAATCCACCAAGAAAGAAGACCGATGCAAGGTATAGAATCACTACAAATGACTATTTGATGAGATGGTTTGAAGCACAACCCATTAAGGATTATAGTGTAGACACCGCTGCGAAGTTCATATTTGAGTATATTTTGTCTAGATTTGGGTGTCCAAATATCTTGATGAGTGAAAGGGGTTCACATTTCCTCCATAATACTATTGAGGTGCTGATTGGATAATTTCAAGTGTATCATCAGAAAAGTACACAATATCATCCTCAAGAAAATGGAACAATGGAAGCTTTCAAGAAGATTCTAGAGAATGCACTCACCAAAGTGTGCAATGTCAACAGAAATTACTGGGATCTAAGAATTCCATCCATGTTATGGGCATACACGACAACATGCAAGAAACTGGCAGATCAAACACCTTTTAGGTTGGCCTATGGACAAGAAGTAGCCATGCATATAGAGTACATTGTGCCAAGTTTGAGAATCGTGTCATTCACATACATGGGTGATCATGATACAATGGAAGAAACGATGGAGCGATTGCTTACTTTGGAGGAAGACAAGTTTATCATAGGTTTTCATCAGCAAGTACAAAAGGCAAGGGAGAAATATTGGCATGACAGGAACATCAAGAAGAATACATTCAAGGAAGGATACCTTTGATTATTGTATGATATCAAGTTCACAAAGTTCACAGGAAAGTTAAAAACACATTGGTTGGCAGCATACATCATCAGGCACGTCTCTTATGGAGGCGTAGTTCAGCTCGCGAAGTTAGATGGTCAGTTGATGCCAGGACGAGTGAATGGTAGTCAATTGAAGATATACAGGGATGACTCTATCCCTGGAACTTCACACTGGAAAATGGCAGGGTAAAGTCTTAGTGCCACCTATAGTTGAAAGTGGGCACTAGATTATAAACTACGTTGCAGAAAAAGGTTTCCCTGAAGGAAGAATATTGCACAACAATCAGGAGTATGGTGAAGTCCAAAAGAACTACGTTGGAGGAAGATTTTTTCTCGATAGTTAGGAGTGTGTCAAAGTCCGAAAAGAGCTATGATGAGGGATGAATTGTTGCGACACAAGGGAAGGTTCATCAAAGTCTGCCAGAAATGTGACCATTAGAAGAAAAAAATTGATGTGAAAGGAAAGTTTACATTAAAAGGAGTGGGGGGAATGCATTTAGTAGACACAACTGGTTGAATATTCCTCCATATCTTCATTAAATGAACCAAATCTAAGACATTCGTGGGATTCAAAATTCAAATTTATTTTAAAAGCAAGGTCTCAATCCACATTTTGACACTTTTCTTCCTGAGAATTCAAATTGTGAATTTCGCCTAAGTGAGAACAAAGCAATTGGTTGTATGTTTGAGAGGTATTTTAAAGAAATTTTCAAGCAATTTATCAAGAAGAGATTAATGGGAATTATGAGAGCTACACCACCAACCGTAATAGGTCTGAGGTCGTAGCGGAAGCAAACAACTACAAAATAATCGTAACCGAAGAAAAATTAGGTAAAGATATTAGTTGTGTACCGTGGAGTTAGACAATCTCTAAGGAAGAAAATCTCTAAGGAGCAGTGCACCAAGCAATGGCAGGACAAGAAACAGAAGAAACTAACAAAAATTCAAGATAGTGAGGAAGAAAATGACATCCCAGAAACAGAGATACCAAAATATATGGAGGACGGGGATGTAGAAGTTATCTCTATGCTACCACCATATGTACTGTTAGCCACCTATGAAATTTGTTATACCAAAAGGTGGCTAAATAATTTTTGGAGTCTTCAAGGAACAAATTTTATTGCAAAAAAGTGTTGGCTCTTGAAAACTCTTGAAGGCCTCATGCCTCTATCCAAAATCTTCACTACTATGCTCATTTTACACTCGGAAGTCCTGTAGATTTCCAAGACAAAATACTACTACAAAGCCCACTTTCCCCTTCCTTTCCTCTTCTAAAAATAACCTCATTTTTACCCCTCCATGTCCCATGAAATCTTTCATTTTCATATTTTCCCCTTTCCCCCTATCGAAACCCCCTTTGATAAGGTTTAAGACTCCTTCTTTGCCTTATCGAAAACCCTCAAAACCCTTGAAAAACATTGAAAACTTCACAAAAAATACATATTTATGTGTAAAGTTTAAGCCCCCTTGGGCTAAGTCCTTAACCATTTCCACTACACATGCCCTGGTGCTGGAGCCAGGCGCTAAGCCATTTGGGCGCTTATCACATCGGAGGAAATGCAGCACGCAACTCTTCCCCCTTATTCAAATCTCTGATCCCGATTAGCCCTATGCATAAAAACCCCAGTCATATTATCTTCCATACATCCATGGCCCTGCAGACGCGTGCCAAAGCTAAATCACGAATATAAAACCCTCCCGACATCAAACCTTTGTTTATATTAAATTTTGGGTTTTAAATGTTTTTATCGTTATATTAAAAGAAAACCAGGCGGAATTCATCGCACCGCTTTTGAGAGGGAGGCGGTTTTTTCCCGTTTGGCAGCGATCAGTGCCACCAGCCGACACGTGGCCTCAAGCCATTTTGAAATACCGCCCTTATCGCACATTAAAGGTCATATATGGGCCCGGCGCGATATTGGCGTGCACCGTCTGATCTGAGGCCAGCTCATCGGACAGTGATCGCGCTCTGAAAAAGCCCATAAGATAAACGCGGTACGGCGTGGTTATTTAAAACTTCTCCACTGTCGATCTGATTTGCAGATCGACGGCCCACATTCCATCGCCCTGATCCCCTCGTCCACAGCAACAGTCAACGATCCCACAAGAGCCGATGGTCCCCGGCGCCACACCAGCATCCACGCAGCAGATTTTAATTGGGGTGGATCTTTATTTTTTCCCCGCACAGTCAGCAAATCCGGACCCGGGGGACTCTATAAGACATGATTTTATTAAACTTTTTTGAAGTCCGGGCATGTTTTATAAGGTTTGTCGATACCCAATCTCCACCGTTGATCGCGTGGGCCAATCTCATCCGACGGCCCACGTGTGTCCCGATCCCCAAACTCATTTTTCCGCCACTTTTTTTTTCCGAAACAAAGGTTTTAGCCCATTTTCTCCGTTCGTCCAAATAAAATGACTCTGTCGTTTTGACTATTCGCCCTCGCTCCTGACCGTCAATCTCTGTGTGATCGACGGTTCCGATTTAATTTCCTCCTCCGCTCTCCTCTGACCTCCTCTAATCAATCTCGACCCTTGGATGATGCCATCCAACGGCCATGCTCTCTCCACGTGCCTTCTGAAGTAGAAAACCTATATATATGCAAGATTTTATAATGTTTTTCGTATTTTGCAGGGTTTAAATGATTTTTCACTATACTGAAGAAAATTTCAAAGGCTGAAGGTGACGATCCTCCCACCTTCAATTCATCAAAGGGAATCATTCACAGGATTCAACTCCACGTTTCGTCAATAATTCATGAGGCATTGATGCCATACGGCCCCTGCGCCACCCTGCACACCAATAAACACAGTGAATCAAGCACAGTCAGCGAGTATCAGTGTCAAAGACAGAACGCACCAGCATGGCAGATTGAAGACAGATCTGTGGGGATTCTGGCTAAGATGGATTATCAAAAGCCTAATCCTTCTTTTAAAACACAGTTTAAAGGTAAATCATAAAGGTTCATCAGACAGAAAGCCTCCACCGCCACAGTTAAGGAAAATTGATTCCTCCCAGCTACCATAGCGCCACCTGTGCCTCAAAGCATTCAAACAGAGGCCGAAGTTATTCATCAAGATCATATATTTGCCTCAACATATCCAGAAAGTTAATTCTGCAAATAAACTTAATGACAAAATATCAGTAGAGTTACTTCAACATAACATAGAGCCTCAAAAGTCAAAAAGAGCTCCCACCAAGCTTAAATCTTAATGTAAATTATTTAATACATAGGACACCTATGTAAGCCTCTTCATCGAGCCCCCCAAAAGTCTGAGAAGCCATTAAGTCTGTATTAATTATCTTTGGAGATCTTTTATCAGATCTCACCTCCTCATTCTCCTATAAGTAAGTCTACTGGAGAAGATGAGAGAGGGGTTGGTTGAGTTGGTTGCTGAAATTTGAAATGTAATTGAGCTTGAGACTTCTACCTGTAAATAGTGTTCACTAGCTCTTGGAGCTTTGCTTGTGATAGATAAGTTAGGCTGGGAAGTGTAGATGATTGCTAAACTAAAGCACTGGACTTAAAGCTATAACTGGTTTGGAGCATCAATACAAGCTTATTCATGGGATCCTGGTCTATGTCGACGGTGATGTTATTTCGTATTGTGAATTGTTTTTCTATTTCTGTTTTCACTGGGTTCATCTTCTCTTATAAAGAACAGCATGCATAGAGTTAGGATCTACTGTATATCAGTATCCTTCTCTGACTGAAAATCTTTATCTAAATGTTTTCTTCCAATTTGTGTTATTTAGGAGTGATGTAATTCAGTTCAAGCATAGGAATGTTGGTGTTCCCTCATCCTACTGTCTGAGCTAGTTGTTATTCTTGAATGTTATTTTCAGTATATGTTAAGTAGAGATGAACTAAGGAAGATATGGTGTTCCCTGGCCCTAGTTTTATCCCAAAAGACTGTCTGAATGTTTCCCTTGGAATGTGTTAAAAGCTAGCTAGTTTCAAAGTACTTACCAGATCTTAGGCCATTCTGTGTTATCTTGGTGTTCATCTTGAAAGTAACCAAGTAGAGCAGAGCTAGGAGAGGATTTGTGGTGAGCCCGACCCGCTAGTTTCTTCTCCAACAGTTGCCTTCAAGTTTCCCTTCGTTTTAAATGTGTTTTTATTGAAAGTATATTGAAGGCTAGATAGTTTAGAAGTACTTACCAGATCCTGGATTTCTTTTATGTCTTTCTTAAGTGTTTGTCAAAGGCTGGCTAGTTTCAAAGTGCTTACCAGATCCTAGGCTACTCTTTTTTCTTCATCTTTTTAATTCCCCTTCTTTTGTCTCATTTCACTCCATAAATCAAACTTCAAAGATATCCTTAGACATAGATGACTTGCCCCATGGACCACTCTTGAACCTGCTATTTCAATTAAACCCTATTATGACTCCATAGCCCAATGGACTAAAACCTGCAATTCTCTATCTTTCTGGCCAAAGCTTGTTCTGATTGCTTGCAACTTCACACCTTTGAAACTCTTTGCACTTAGAACTTTCCACCTCAAACAGTAATCATGTTGAACCATCCAAAAACAAAACAAAACCTTGGCCTTCATAACTAGCCTGATATCATTAACCAAAGCTTCAAAGACAAATCCAATCTTTGCACTTATTGGAGAGATCGCTCTCCGGATTCAGGAGGGCTAGATCCTATAATCCCAAAGTGGTTGAAACGATGTTGCCCCTACGGTCAGACTTTTTCCAATCTTGCTGATTATAGGGTGCTAACATGTACCACCAAGGAATTAGTCGGGTGCTAAGCCAGTGAAAGACCCTGATAATATGAAGTATGGTGTATTCACTCAATTGTTTCTGAAATATGTACCTTTTGAAGGAGAGCCATTGGGAAAAGTGCCACAACTGAAGATGGAGGATTGGGATTTTAATGATAGAAGTAAGTACCCACAATTTGAGCCTATTCGATACATGTGCCAATTTTATTACCCAAATACTAAGGTCACCAAGTTGGAGCCACATTAGTGGGAAGAAGGTTTGCAGCGAGGAGGATTGTTCAATATGTTCAACGTCCCACACTTCGGTCGAAGTATTATCAACATGATATTTGTTCGATAGCTTTTGAATTTAGTGCATGATGGATACCTTTGGCTAGGATAGAGGATCCAAATATATGACATGATGATCAGAAAAATAACCACATTTCCATACCAAGGCAAGAACCCCGCCGAGGAGTTCATGGGAAAGAGTCAGGATAAGGAAGTTGTTGATCAGATGAAGAAGAAGTATGACCTGGTCAAGAATTCAAGGGGATATGACATCAGTTCTATAAATGAACAAGGAGTGCGCTTCATTGCGCACATTCTTGCGGTAAAAATTATGTGCAAGTATAGGGCGAATGAAGTCCTAACAATCATGGTCTCTTTAGCCATGCAGTGCAGTAAGGGGTTCCTATTTAACTGGGTTGACTACTTATGTACAGAATTTTTGGAAGACTGTCATGAAGCATAGGAGGAAGGGAAAACCTTCCATTATGCATGGTTGTTGTTGATTATTCTATTGATGGCATGGAAGGAGCCAGCAGAGTCATAGTTCCCTACTATGGAACCAGATGTTTGTGAAGTTGTGAGGTATGCCTCACTTTGGTTTACCAAGGAACCAATGCGCACTAAGAAGAATAATACTTTTTGGGTTGTGAGGGAGATGGATCTATGTACGGTGGTGAATAAGTGTCCTAGGCTTTCACCCACATTTTTTGAAAAATATCGAAATATTGCAAAGTTTAAAGCCGATTTCCATAGAGCATACATTAAGGCATGGAGGGACCCTACAAGAACATTGCATCCTTTTCCATATTTGGTCACAGAGGTTGACCTTTTGGACATACTAAAGACATGGTTGACAGACTAGATGAATCCACCCATTGGAGGCACTGAGACAAAAAAATATACTGCGCAGCATGCAGGGACCAGCGATAAGGACACATAGATAGGAAAAGAGGAGGAGAAAGAAATAGAAGAGAGGGGGAAGGGACTGAAGGCACAAAGCTAGATCAGGATGGCCAGGACCCTCCTAGCGATACAAATCCAATCACTTCCCCATTTATCATAAATAAGAGGATACCTACATCGTCTACACCAAGTGCTTGGAAGAAGCACAAGGTCGATCAATACACGCGTGCAGAGCCACTAGTCCTCACTAAAGGGGACTTTGATGAAATTGGCGACAATGTACAACAGGTCACTGAAGAAACATGGAATAGGATCGAGGATCATTACAAAGCATTTTTGACAGAAGTATAGGAAGGTATGCAAGAACTCAAGATGTTTGCACAAACATCACAACCATAGGAGCAGCGCGACAGCTAAATAATGTAGATAAGTCAATCAGCGCAACCAGAGTGCCGACTTGAGACACAATTCAGGTTTTCAAATTCCTGTGGTTATTGTTTACTGGAGAGTTTGCCGGATTATCCACAGTCTCACAAAACACTTTTCGACGTTTCGAATCCCAACAGGGATCCATCTTCAATGTCATGAAGATGGATCCCCGTTGGGATTCGAAACGTCGACAAGTGTTTCGTGAGACTGTGGATAATCCGGCAAACTCTCCAGTACACAATTCAGTTTGAGAACTTTTCAAGTACCAGGAGGAGTGCTACAGTTCAAAGAATTTGAATACAAGGAAGGTGCTAGGGGATGGGAAAGCATCAGCATGAACCTCGTCACGTCTGTACTCTAACATTGCACGACTTCCACCAAGGCATCGTCGAAGAGTTGAAAGGTCACGAACAATGTATGTTGCAGACTAGCAAAGAAGTGAAAAATGCAAGAACTATGATGATGAAAAGGAAAGAGACAAAGTGCTCAAGGAAAGAGATGAGGTGCATCAGCAACAACAACAGTTGGTCGATGCTATAATTCAGACTTGTAGTGAAGTTCAGAACGTGTAAGTCCACACAGAGGAACCACCACCGGCAAAGGTTGTGAAGCTCGCTCTCGCAATCAAGGAGTCAAAGGAAAACACTGAAAAGCTAAATTTTTAATATCAGTTCTAGATTTTTGAGCTTCAAATGAGATTGTAGCCAGACACAACACCATAAGTTAGAAAACAGAGGGAAGAAGACCTCAAAATTGCATTGAAAGGCATCGGCAACTCAGTGGCGAAGTGTGGGAAATTGTTGGATGATACATTGGAGATTCAAACCTTGTTGTAGGGGGATCCAAAAATTCTAAGGATTGAGGAAGAAATGAAGGCAAAGCAAAAGTAGTTAGATGAAATCTGGGAAAATGGGAGGACCCTAGCAGTCTCACATAGGCTTGCAAGGATAACAGAAGGTAATAATATTCAGAGCCAGTTTAAATATATGCGAAGGAAGGAGTAGCTCATCACAACGAGGACTCGACCATGGTAGGAAGAGGTCATGTAGCTTTCGAAGACAGTGGATGGTGAGCTCAAGGAGTTGTGGCTGAGGCATAAGGATGTGCTCCAGAAGAGATTTGGGCAGATGATAGAAAATCTATTGGAGGAAATGTGCCAAGAAGAGAAGTAGTTTGCAGATATGATCCAGTAGTACAATTCTACCTACACTAGCATTGTAGATAAGGTTCAGGATTCACCAGCTAAGTGACTCAGGATGAGTCACATGTGAGTGTTAGGGGCATGTTGGGCATGGCCCAAATTGGTCCATTTTTTATCAAAATACTCCACAAATTGAGGAGGGGAGTGCACGAAACCGCAAATTTAGTTATATCGTGTAGTGTTTAGGGGCTTCTAGGTGGATTGAAGCTCCTCATTTTGTAATGGGGAAAGGGTTTTAGTCTATTATTTTGTCTGCCCATGGTATGTGTACCATGGTTTTGTATGTATGTAAATATATATAAAGCAATGTAAAGGCTTTGTTGAAGTAGTAACCCATGTAATATTTGATGAGCACAAGCACTTGATCTATCTATTTAGTCTATTTTGGGTCTTAGGAAGGCTCTGTAACTGTGTGCACAAATTCCTTGAAGATTCTACAACTTTGTGTGCAGACCACCTGCAGTTGTGTGCACAGGTCGAAGAAGTGAATATAATGAAGAAACTCATCATAATAAAGAAGAAGAAGTTTTGGAAGCATATTTCGTGTCTTTATATGTTGTAATTTCTTATTATCTACATTGTGAAGCTGTTTGTATGCTTTATGTTATGTTTTAATGATAAAGGTGCAGTGCGCACAACTATTGATTGATGAATGAAGTATAATTTGTTAAAGTAGATACATAAGAGAACTTTTGCGGTCCAAAATGGGCCTCCTAATAAAAATGTACAACCAAAATAAATTTTGTAAGAACCAATAGGATTCAAGATGATGATGTCAACCATGGGGGATGATTCACCATTTTTAGGATAAAAAAGTAAAAAAGATTAAAAAATAATAAAATAATAAAACAATTTTTTCAACTTATCTCCCTAAGGTTTTACTCAAATTTTGAGTGGGAGTACTCGTTATGTTGAAATTCAACAAGAAAATGTAGGTGTCTATATTATTTTTCCCTTAAATAAATTGGACAATAAATTGTAATTTCATCTCATAACAACTCGTATCAGTTAACTAAGTCATGGATACCGAGTTAGCTCAATAATTTCGAGTTGAGGGTCTAAGATGAGGCATGTAGAGTGATTATATTATTTTGGGGGTCTAGTTGCAGTTAATGCACTAGTGTGGTGTGAGTGTAATCAGTTAACTCAAATTAATTAAGTTAAAATAAGTTTAACTAATTCTAACTAAGTGATGAGCTAGTGAGAGGTCCAGTGAATTAAATTAGATTTTCACAAGTAGTGATCAATCAAATAACTGATTTTTCGTTATTAATAGTTGCATGCATGTCAGTTTTGATGAAGACCTAGTTGAGACAAAGGTTAAAGGGAAGATAACTATCAGTTGTATTATTAGCAAATTTCCTGGGTGCAGTTATAATGTCATAGAAATCCCATGATGGATTATGCAATCAAGGAAGGTTGAATTTCCTATTTAATAGGGATTTATTCCTCTAGGAATTGCATGAGCAAGGTAGGTTGGAGGAAGGCAAGGAATTGGCTAAGTGTTTGTCCAATTTTTCCTAGAGCATCGTGAGATGATTGGTAGAGTGGAGGGGATTCTTGTGCACAAGAATGCATTGTATTGTTTCATGATTCCTCGACTTATTATACAATAGAGATAGAGGGTTTTTGAGTAGTTTCTTTCCCCAGGAACATCTTGTGTTGTGCAATTGATTTACTTCTTTCTCTTACTTGCATTTGATTGAGCGGTCCTGTTTTATACTCCACAAATATTGTAGAAGGATCCAGTATCTTGTTTTAGTACATTCCATGATCATATTGAATCCATTGGTATAATTTATACATGGTATCGGAGCACCAGGAATCACAATAGAAGAGAATAAATTGAGTTTATGTTGAACAAGGTTCAAATTTGCAGATATATTCTTTGGACCTTGCAGCTGACCAGGATGTCTTTCACTAGCTTGAGACTCAAATATGCACTCGAGGGAAATTTGAACTATATTGCATGGAAGGACAGGATGGAGGAAATATTTGAGGCTAATGGGTTAAAGGAGTTAATTGATACTGATATTTCTGAACCCAATCAGGCAGATGTTACGCAGCATGAAGCATGGAGGAAGAATGTTGCAAAGGCGACGAGGATCTTATTAGAGGGAGTTCGATATCATATTTTCTCGAGTCTCCATGGCAAGGAAACTCCATATTCTATGTGGAAGGCCTTAACAGATCTGCTTCAAAGCAGCTGTGACCGTAGGAAATTGGCACCCAAGGACAAGCTTAGGGAAATCAAAATGGAGAAGGGCGACACAATCTAGAAATACTTGACCAAGTTCACTCAATGTCAAGATGAGCTTGGAAGTGTTGGGATTACTCTGGTTGATGATGACTTTGTGAGCCTAGCACTTCTAGGCCTTCCCAAGAGCTGGCATAGTTACCGGGACTCTATGAATGGGAGGGGCAGTTACCAAAGTGGGAGCGACTATGGTCGGATTTGGTACAAGAAGAGTTTCAACGGAATACTCGGGGTGGATCCTCATCCAAGAATAATGATGAGGAAAATTGTGCCTTAGCTGGAAAGGCAAAAATGGGGAAAGGGAAGAAGTTCCATTCCAAATCCGACACTGGCAAAGAAGGAAAGAAACAAGACATGTCAAAGGTGAAATGTTTCAACTATCATGATCATGGACATTTTACCAAAAATTGTCCATGAAAGAAGAAGAACAATAAGAATGCACCAGGACCTGCAGCGAGTAAAGCTTTGGCCTCATAATTTGAGTTGGACTTCTCTCTCATCGCATGAATGGTGTCAACTATGATGGGATCTATGTGGTAATTGGATAGTGGAGCATATTTCCACATGACTGGAAACAAAGAACTCTTTAGTAGCTTGGAGGAGAAGGATCTTCAGATGCACATCGATATGGGTGATGACGGGAGGTATGGATCTATCGGGATTGGTACCGTTGCTTTCCATAGAGATTCAGGTAAACCTTTCATATTAAAATATGTCATGCATGTAACATGTTTGAAAAATAATTTAGTTTTAGTTGTTATGTCAGAGGATCTTGGATATGATGTGTTTTTCAATGAAAGAAAGGCATTCCTTCATCACAAAGCCATTGGACAAGTAAAGAAGATTGGGGTTCGTGTGAAGAACTTCTACAAACTTGATGTAGATGGTTGTGCAACATTGAGCATTAAATTGGACGAGGTGGTGAGCCATACCGGTGAGCTATGGCATGGGAGGTTGGGTCATTTACACCACAGTGCTTTGAGGATCATGCAGCAGATTTCTACAAGGCTTCCAAAGGGTACACCTATTCAGAGAGACACATGCAAGGGTTGTGCTATGGGGAAGTATCCAAAGGCCACCTTTCATGAGAAGGAGAATTGATCAACAGAAATCCTTGAGAGAGTTAACTCAAATGTGTGTGGACCATTCTCAACAACTTCCACAGTAAAGCACGAGTATTTATGTGAATTTTGTTAATGATTTTTCTAGAAAGTATTGGATTTTCTTCATGCATAAGAAATATCATAGGTTCTCCAAGTATTGTGAATTCAAAGCACTGGTAGAGAAAGATACAAGGAATAAGGTGTGTTATCACTCCCCAAAATTCCCAAGGCTGAGGAAGGAATCCCAATGGAGGTAACCACAAACTAGGCTTTTAACTTGATAGTTAGCCCTGTCAAGCGGGAGAGGGATCTCTCCAAAAGTGTCACAGCCAGGAGTGCTGGAGAAATTAGGGTTTTTAGGCTAGGCATAGAGTGCAGGGGGTTTTTTTGAATTGATTTGGTTGGGGAAATCAGTGGATAAAGGAATTAGGTCAAGGAAAGCCAGGTCAGGGAAAATGAGTTAGGGTTGCAGGAATCAATGGGGCAAGGTAGGTACAATTCCAATCACTTGAAGGAAATGGTTGTAGAATGGTTTTGAAACTATAGTAAGGCTGAGAAAAGCATAAGGGATTTATTTCTCTCAGACAAAAGATAATGAAACAAACTATGATCAGTTACCCAAAATAGAGCATGTGGAAGCATGTATTCTGAATTTCAAACTTATAAGATATCATAACATAGACATGAAAGTGAAATTAACAATACATTCAAACATATGTGCCTAAATAAGAAAATATTAAAGACATTCAATACCACAGGTATTCCATAAATGTAGTTGCAACTCCTCTTTATTAGCTTGGCCAAAACTGAGTACAAGTTCCCTTGATCAACTAGAAAAATCAAATTGATTCCAACTTCAACTTTTGAAAATGAGTCAAAAATGACATGATATAGGCCTCAAAAAACATCTCCCAACCTCAAGGGTCGAATCCATGAGAGCATGAGTTGATCCACTAAAGTCTAAACTGAAACCTAGAGTGTAGGGTGGTTAGAGTGACTCAACCCTAACTTTTTGCAAATTGATTCATTACACCTCATCATGAGTTTTAACCTAATTTATTTACCCTAGGTAATATTAAAAACATGATAATTACATTAACATCATCAATTACATGAGGTAAAAACATAATTCCCCAAGGTAAAATTCAAATTTGTAGAAAAAATCAGTCAATTGTGAAACATGTAGCACCATTTTACCCCATTTTGTAGGTTTTTTTTTACTGGGTTTTAGGTGTCCAAATTGGCTTCAAGATAGATTTTTGTAAATACCTTCAAGTATACCTTCTATAAATACCTTCAATTTTAAAAATGAAGGTCATTTTCCCTGTCAAAATTCATTTCTCCCAAGACTGGTCAAAAAGTGCATAATGAGGGTGCAGAAATGTAGAGTGTTGTTGCAGGAAAATTTTGGAGGCCTTCCTCAATTCCAAATTGAGCTCATTATAGCTCATTGGAAATATATCTTTGTCTATATATCATTTGACTCATAAAGAAATTAATTTTGACACGTCAGCTAGGAGAAAACATGATTTTACCAAGGTCACTCTAGAAGTGCAACAACTCTCCTGTGGCACCTGTATTTTTTACATTTCTCCAAAACCATGACACCTGTGTAAAAACTGAAGGAGGTTTTTCTTCCTTGACCTGTGATGGAAAAAAATATCTCTCACTTTTATCAAATGCATATATATTTGTTCAGAAAGATATTTTGAAGTAAAATTGTCCCTATAAGTGGAAAATGACTTGACCCTTGGAATGATTTCTTAAAAAATGATAGATACATGATCTTATGAGTTGGAATGGCCTCTTACTTACTGATATTACCTACCTTATGCCTCCTCTAGTCAAATTTCTCGTTTCCATAGCAAACCCTAGCTCAGTGGGAGAGGAAAATAAGGGTTTAGTGCTTGTGAACAATGATGATTTGGGCACCCTTGGGAAAATGGTTAAAAAACAAAGCGAGGTCAATGATAATGACGGAGATGAGGTGAAAGCAGAGTAAAATAAGGCAGGATGGGTGGGATGCAAATACCAGTGCTAACATCGGCTCCAGTTGGGGATGGTGGCTCCTTGGAGGTGCCAAGAACCGCAGATCTCTAAATTTGTAGATTTGTGCCTTATCCATTGGGTAATGGAGTCCAATATGTAAACTGAAACTAAAAACACACTGAAAACTTCAACCCACACTAACAGATCATCAAAGCCTTAGGGCCTTCACCTCGGGCTTCAAACCTTGATGAATTATGTTAACACTTGCTAAAAATAAAATCAAATCAAACTGAAATGATACCAACCTACTCTAATCTTTTGCACAATTGGTGATTTAGGTGAAATGATCCTTCCAGTGTAACCAATCCAAGAGATGGATACTTACTGAAGTTATGCTCTCACTTTCCTCAAGTAGGAAAAATGATGTACATGTAGGAAACTCATAATAAAAATTGAAACCAAGACTTATGTTGACAAACAAGACAACATTCATCTTCTCCAATGCTTGCAAAATATTGTCGAAGGGATCTTGAAAATCCTGAAGCATTACCTTGTCTTGAGATCTAGCATCAAAAATACAAGTACTCCCTTCATTCTAATCTGAAAGAACACTTGGTTGTTGATCGATAGGAAGGCATAGGGAAGTATAACCTTCTGTTATCTGAGTTTTGGCTGAAAATTCCTTAAGCATGAGAAATTTTGACTTAATATGTGGCTTTTTGTCTCTCTCTGGTTCATACTCCTCAAATTCATAGTCTAAGTCATCCTTAAACAAGAAACATTCTTCAAGATTAACAAACATTACAGCCCTATCATATTTATGAAAGACAACAATATCTGCTAGTTGATCTCCTTGCAGGGAAGCATCATCATAAATTGGTTTACTCACAACAATTTCTTGTATAGTTTCATCAAGCTCCTCATCGAAATTATCTTTAGATTTTGGTTTTTAAGCTTCTGTGGTTATCATTTGATGAGGAAGAAACCGGATTTTCCACAGTGTCAGATAATAAATGTCGACATTTCGAATCTCCATGGAGATCCATCTTCAGGACGAATGAATGAAAAAATCAAAGAGGGACTAAGGTCAAATTTATAGAGTGAAGACTATTTTTCTTTTTTCTAAAGAGGCGACCAACAATAATATCTAGGAACTTTATTTTATTTTTATTTATTGTTTAATTAAATTTTAATTAAAATTTTTAATAATTGATAAATTAATTCAATGAATAATATATCATAACTAATAAAATAATACTACTATTTTAATTATTTATTATAAAATTTTAATAAGTAATATTAAATCATTTATATTAATTTCCATAATTTCAATAATTTATTAATACTAATAGTGAAGTATGTAAAACATCTAATAACTAACCTAATACCTAAAATTATTAAGTAATATTAATTGAAATAAATTATAATTCTACTAATTAATAGTTTGTGATTATAAAAATTTTAATATTAATTTAATGAACAAATTTTATTAATAATGATGAAAAATAAAAGTTTAATTTAATGAATTAATTCGATTAATAATGATGAAGTATATAATAATGGTATATCATAACTAATAATAAATAATACTACTATTTTAATTATTTATTTTAGAATTTTTAATAAGTAATTTAAATAATTTATATTAATTCCTAGAATTTCAAAAAAAAATTAATACTAATAATGAATGTGTAAAAAACATCTAATAACTAATAAAAATACTACCTTAAATTTATAAAATCATCCATATGTAAAACCCAATTTATATTCTTAATTTTTATTAAAGTTTCTTAGTTTACTATCCAAGGTACTAATAATAATTATAATCTTTTTTATTAATTAATTTAGTTTTATTTTGATTGAAAACTAATTAATGAATTATTTGACTTTATAATTTTTCTTCGTACTTAGGCAAATCATGTTCAGGAGAAAATTCATCAAATATGAACATTGAAAAAGGAGATTGTCTTTCTTCATGATGATCTATAAATCTAGTTTTAGAATTTTCCTCATTTAAACTTAGCTTTTCATTTTCAAAAATGGAAGAAGTTTTACCAACACATTATTGACTATGTGAACACTGCAAACCTGCTTTAGCTTGGACTATAATATGACTTTTCAGGAGTTGATCTATCTCATCTTCAGACAAAGGATAAAGTACTTTTTTTTTTCTTTTTATAACACAGTAATTGTCTTCTTTCTCTCGTAATGATTCACAAGGATGTTGAATATTTTCTTTAACCTTTGGCTGATCAACTTATTGTACTGCTACAAGAATTCTCTCATGCGGGAAGTCTTTATGAACATCAAGACAATATACATCATCTTTTTCTTCCATGAGAGAAAACACTTTCTCTTTTTGGTGATGAAAAGGATTGTCATCCAAAGCCTCCAATATCTCTTCATCCATGAACTCATTATCATCATAAAAATCCTCTAGGTTTTGAATGAAAACCTCAAATTGATCACAAAAATTATTAACCAAAGACAAAGAAGGGTAGGACTCCTTGTATTCTTCATAAAATATTGAATGGAAAACTCTAAGAGAACAAATACTGGTAGGTGGCAAACCTTCATAGCAAGATCGTGCTTTTCCTTCAAGAGAAGCCATGAACATATTTAAAAGACAATATTCAAGAAATTCAACCTTCAAATTGCATGTATGCATGTGAAATTTAACCATATGTAAAGCAGCATCATTCCTATCATCATCTTTAAACACAAGCAAATTCCTTTTCCAATCTACCTTAGGAATTTTATTTTGGAAACATGAAATGTGATCCCGACTCATGGTAGCATACCTTCTTGAAACAATTTCCATCTTGAAAATTCTTGAAGCTACTAATCTTCATGCAGTGGAGTTGCCATGAAGTGTTGATTTTATGGATCTTTCAGTCAATGGAGTCGCCAGGTGAATAATTCAGCCTTCATATATGTCCAACTGTTGTTCACCATCAATAATTAGATCTAAATATTTGTCGTTATTTCCCAGGGAAGAATTGTCTTTTCGCCTCCCCGGCAATGGCGCCAAGATGTTATCACTCCACCAGATTCCCAAGGCTAAGGAAGGAATCCCAACATAGGTAACCATAAACCAGGCTTTTGACTTGATAGCTAGCCCTATCAAGCCAGAGAGGGCTCTCTCTAAAAGGGTCACATCCAGGAGGGTTGGATAAATTAGGGTTTTTAGGCAAGGTATAGAGTTCAGGGGTTGTTTTGAATTTATTTGGTTGGGGAAATCAGTGGATAAAGGAATTAGGTCAAGGAAAGCCAGGTCAGGGAAAACGAGTTAGGGTTGTAGGGATCAATGGGGCAAGGTAGTTACAATGCCAATCAATTGAAGGAAATTGTTGTGGAATGTTTTTGAAACTGTAAGAAGGCTGATAAAAGCATAAGGGGTGTACTTCTTTCAGACAAAAGATAATGAAACAAAATATGATCAGTTACCCAAAACAGAGGATGTGCAAGCATGTATACTGAATTTCATAATTATAAGAGATCATAACATAGACATGAAAGTGACATGAAAATTCATTCAAACATATGTGACTGAATAAGAAACAATGAAAGACATTCAACTGGTATCCCATAAATGTAGCTGCAACTCCCCTTTATTAGCTTGGCCAAAACTGAGTACAAGTTCCCTTGATCAACTAGCAAAATCAAACTGATTCCAACTTCCATTTTTGAAGATGAGTAAAAAATGACATTAAATAGGCCTCAAAAAAACCTCTCCCAACCTCAGGGGTCGAATCCATGAGAGGAGTTGATCCACTAAAGTCTGAATTGAAACCTAGAGTGTAGGGTGGTCAAAGTGACTCAACCCTAACTTTTTGCAAACTAATTCATTACACCTCATCATGAGTTTTAACCTAATGTATTTACCCTAGGTAATAGTAAAAAAATTATAATTACATTAACATCATCAATTACATGAGTTAAAAACATAATTCCCTGAGGTAAAATTCAAATCTGTAGAAAAACTCAGAAAAAATCATTCAATTGTGAAACGCGCAGCGCCATTTTACCCCATCTTGCAGGTTGTTTTTTACTGGGTTTTATGTTTCAAATTGGCTCCAATATATCTTGTTGGAAATCCCTTCAATTCTAGTTTCCATAACTACCTTCATTTTTCAAAATTAAGGTCATTTTCCCTGTCAAAATTCATTTCTCCCAAGACTGGTCAAAACGTGCAGAATGAGGGTGCAGAAATGGAGTGTTGTTGCAGGAAACTTTTGGAGGCCTTTCTCAACTCCAGATTGAGCTCATGATATCTAATTGGAAATATATCTTTGTCTAGTTATCATTTTACTCATCAAGCAAGTCATTTGGACACTCCAACTAGGAGAAAACTTGATTTTACCAAATTCACTCCAGAAGTACAGCAACTCTCCTGTGGCACCTGTATTTTTGACATTTCTCCAAAACCATGAAACTTCTGTAAAAACTAAAGGATTTTTTTCTTCCTTGACCTATTATGGACAAAATCCTCTCTCACTTTTGTTAAATTCATCTTTTTTTGGTCAGAAACATATTTTGAAGTAAAACTGTCCCTATAAGTGGCAAATGACTTGACCCTTGGAATGATTTCTTAAAAAATGATAGATACATGATCTTATGAGTTAGAATGGCCTCATACTTACTGATATGACCTACCTTATGCCTCCTCTTCTCAAATTTCTCGTTTCCATAGCAAACCCTAGCTCAGTAGGAGAGGAAAATCAGGGTTTAGTGCTTGTGAACAACGATGATTTGGGCACCCTTGGGAAAATGGTTAAAAAATGAAGTGAGGTCAATGATAATGAAGAAGATGAGGTGAAAGCAGAGTAAAATAAGGCAGGATGTTTGGGATGAAAATTCCATTGCTAACAAGGTGAAGGCTCTAAGGAGCGACAATGGTGGTGAGTATATCTCTAATGAATTCAAGAAATTATGCGCCAAAGAAGGAATTCGAAGAGACTTGATTGCACCTCATAACCCACAATATAATGGGGTTGTAGAAAGAAATAATAGAACAATTGTGGGAGAAGCATGAGCTATGTTACATGATCAAGGCTTATTGTTGCATCTATGGGCATAGGCATGCAACACAACAATATTTGTGCAGAACTGTAGTCCTCATCGAATACTTGGCATGAGTACACCAGAGGAGGATTTTTCAAGTAAGAAACTTGATGTTTCATATTTTAAAATATTTGGCTCATATGTCTATTTCCATGTGACCAAAGATGCCAGGAAGAAGCTAGAACCGACAGCAATGGTTGGGATATTTTTGGGGTACACAGATTCTCCCCACAACTATCGAGTGTATTTTCCAGCACATAAGATGACATTTATCAGGAGAGATGTGAAATTTGATGAGGAGAAAGCCATGTGATTGTCCCTTGAGAGGGATCTTGACTTGCATACGAAATAGGAACTCTTAGTTCCAAAGGATGAACCTCAGGATGTGGAGCAGCCACAAGCAGAGGAATAGAGAGTGGTAGAAACCACTCATGTAGAGCCATCCACCAGAAATGGTAGGAAGCACACCAAAGAGGTTGACAAATTGATGCTAGATGCGACAAAGAATGTAGGTGTACCTAAATCACAGTGCAGGCAGAGAAGGTCCCCAAACAGGTATACTAGATACATGGCTCATATGAGTGATTGTATTGTGACATAACCATCCTCTTTTGAGGAAGCAGTTCAGCAGTCGATATGGGTTGATGCCATGGTTGAGTATGAATCCATTATCAAAAACAATGCATGGGAAGTGGTCCCAAGACTAGTGGGCAAGTTAGTGGTTAGATCCAAGTGAATCTATAAGGTGAAGCGAGTAGCATATGGGAGTGTGGAGAAATACAAGGCTAGATTTGTGGCCAGAGGATTCTCACAGGTAGAGGGGATTGACTATGAGGAGAAGTTTGCACTGATTTCAATGTACTCATCGACTAGATTCATCCTTGCACTCTCATCATAGATGGGGTGGTAGATACATCAGATGGATGTAAAGAAATCTTTTCTCAATGGGTTACTGAGGAATAAGTGTACATTGAGCAGCCAAAAGGTTTTGAGAGCTTTGACAGGGATTCGCATGTGTGCAGACTCAAGAGAGCACTATATGGGTTGAAGCAAGCACCTCATGCTTGGTACACCAGGATCGACAGTTATTTCACCGGGTTAGGCTTCACAAAGAGTGAAGCGGATGCAAACCTATATCATTTTTTTGTTTTTGGTAAGATTTTGATTATTGTAATTTATGTAGATGATCTGATACTGGCAGGTGGCATCTCATAACTGCTTGAAAGGAGGATCTTGCAAGAGAATTTGAGATAAATAACATGGGGCTCTTGCATTATTTCCTTGGCTTGGATATATGGCAAAGAGATTGGGAGATATTTATATCTCAGGGCAAGTGTGCCAAGGAAATTTTGAGGAAGTTCCACATAGAGGGCAGCAAACCCATGGATACTCCTCTTGCAGGAAACTAGAGGAAGGAGGATGCTACTTCAGGCGAGGTAGTGGATGCTACTATTTATAGGAAGCTTATGGGCTCACTTATGTATTTTTTGAACACGTGAACAGACATATGTTACGTAGTTAACTAGATTAGTAAATATATGGTTAAGCTTACCAAGCTCTTTTGGAAGGCAGGGAATCATGTTTTGAGATATCTTAGGGGCACTACAGAGTATATATTATGGTACAGACAGACAGAAGGAGTGAAGTTTCAAGGCTTCACCGATGCAGATTGGGTAGGCAGTCCATCAGACAGGAAGAGCACATCAGGGGGCATCTTCAGCATAGGATCAACAACAGTTTCTTGGTACAGCAGGAAACAGAGATCAGTTGCACTCAGTTCAGCCGAGGCAGAGTACATGGCAACTTTTCAGGATGCATGCAAGGCCATCTGGATGAGAATATACTTTTTGATTTCTTTGGTCATCAGATGGATCTAACGATGATACATTGTGATAACCAGAGTTGCATAAAACACTTGGTTAATCAGGTATTCCATGACAGGTCCAAGCATATTGATATTTGGTACCACCATCTCAGATATTGTGTTCAAAGGCGCATTATGTTGTTTCAGTGCATTCCCATGGAGGATTAGGATGCAGAAATCTTGATGAAGGTGCTGGCAAAGAGAAAATTTGAATACCACAGAGGCAGGATCGGGGTAGCTAATAATCCCTTTCTTGTTGAGATGGAGCGTTGAAATTCAACAAGAAAATTTGGGCATCTAATTTATTTTTCCCTTAAATAAATTAGACCATAAATTGTAATTTCATCTCATAACAAATTGTATTTGTTAACTAAGTCATGGAGACTGAGTTAGCTCAATAATTTCGAGTTGAGGGTCTAAGATGAGGCATGTAGAGTGATTCTATTATTTTGGAGGTCTGGTTGCAGTTAATGCACTAGTGTGGTGTGAGTGTAATGAGTTAACTCAAATTAATTGAGTTAAAATTAGTTTAACTAATACTAACCGAGTGATGAGCTATTGATAGGTCCAGTGAATTAAATTAGGTTTAATTCACAAGTAGTGATCAATCAGATAACTGATGATTCACTATTAATAGTTGCATGCATGTCAGTTCTGATGAAGACCCAGTGGAGACAGAGGTTAAAGGGAAGATAGCTATCAGTTGTATTATTAGAAAATTGCTCGGGTGTAGTTATAAAGTCATAGGAAGCCCATGATGGATTGCGCAATCAAGGAAGGTTGAATTTCCTATTTAATAGGGATTTATTTCTCTACAAATTGCATGAGAAAGACACGTTGGAGGAACGAAAGGAATTGGCTAAGTGTTTGTCCATTTTTTCCTAGACCAGTGTGAGACAATTGGTAGAGTGGAGGACATTCTTGTGAACAATAATGCATTATATTGTTTCATGATTCCTTGACTTGTTATACAATAGAGATAGAGGGGTTTTGAGCAGTTTCTTTCCCCAGAAATATCTTGTGTTGTGTGATTGATATACTTCTTTCTCTTACTTCCATGTGATTGAGTGTGTTGTGTAACCAGCTCCAAAAATAGAAGAAAAGAGATATCAACGCCTTAGAAATAAGCCACTTCGAGGGGGCAACCTCCAATACATTACATAAATGAAAAATTCTTGGATGATACAATTTACAAAACCTCCTTTCTATATATAGGAGTCCATGGGGCCATAATGTAATCCTAGTGGGCCTAGCCGACCTAACAATAATAATTTAAGGGCACAATAATAACAAAATGGGGGTTACAAGGGTACAATAATAACAATAAGGGGGTTACACTAACAAAAATAAGGGACTATACTAGTAATATAGGGACCTAACATGCCCCTCTCCTTCAAAAAAGTGTTGTCCTCAATGCTTGAGTAGCTCTAGGTGCTTTTGTATAAAATTCTCATCCTCCCATGTAGAATCTTCAGTGGGTAAGTTCTTCCACTTGATGAGATACTCTGAAATTGATCGATTCCATAGTTGTCGAGTTCTTGTTTCCGTGACCGCTTCCGGTTCCAATATGATTTTTCCTTCCTCATCAAGTTCTGGCAATATTGTTTGAACTGGAAGATTTTCACCTATAACCTTCTTTAAGCACGTAACATGGAAAACTGGATGTACTCGCGAAGAAGCAGGAAGCTCCAATTTGTATGCCATAGTACCAATCTTTTGCAACACCTTGTAAGGACCATAGTACTTTGGCGATAATTTATTATCCTTCCTAGCTTTCTTGAGGGACATTTGTTTATATGGTTGTAGCCGTAAAAATACCCAATCTCCTACATCAAAACTTCTCTCGCTGTGATGTTGATCTACATGTTGTTTCATTCGATTTTGTGCCAAATTCAGGTTATCCTTTAAGAGTTGGAGAACTTCTTGTTGATGCTCGATGTGATCTTCCAGTGCTTGAACCTTCGAATTTTCCCTTAAAGATGATGTGATGGATGGTGGATGATATCCATAAAGTGCCATAAATGGGGTCATTTTTGCTGCAGTATGGAAGGAAGTGTTATACCACCATTCAGCAAGAGGTAACCACTTGACCCATTGTGTTTGTTTATCGGATACAAAACAACGAAGATATCCTTCCAAACATTTATTTACTATCTCAGTTTGACCATCAGATTGAGGATGATAAGATGAGCTATGAGCTAATTGAGTGCCCAAACAAGAAAATAACTCCGTCCAAAAATTTCCCGTAAAAATGGGATCTCTGTCGCTCACAATAACCCTTGGGCTTCCATGTAGCTTTTGAATTCTGTCCACAAATGTAGTATCAACTGTACTTGCTTTAAATGGATGAGATAATGCACAAAAGTGTGCATACTTGGTAAGTCTATCAACTACCACCATGATGACATTATTGCCTTCGGACTTCGGTAAACCTGTGATAAAATCCATTGAAATCTCCTCCCAACGTTGACTTGGAATGGATAAAGGTTGTAGAAGTCCCGGGGTCTTAATTGTCTCCACTTTATTCTGCTGACAAACCAAACATTCCGCCACAAACTTTTGAATATCAGATTTAAGGCCATCCCAAAAAAAATCTTTCTTCACCCTGTGGTAAGTTTTTAAAAATCCTGAGTGTCCTCCTAAAGGAGAAGTGTGCAATTCCAGAAGAATCTTTTGTTTCAGTTGGGAATTCTTACAAAGATATAAGCGATCTTTGTACCATAAGGAATCATTTTTTCCAACTAAATGTATCAGATGTACTAGGATCTTGCTGCAACTTTTGAATGAGTGTCCATACATCTTTGTCCTTCTTCCATTCATCTCTTGCTTCGGTTATCTGGATGACGTCTGAAAATGGCACAGCTATCTTACCTCTTCATTCTTCTTGAAGTTGTAGAGACAGTGTTTCATCACTTTGTTGTTGCAGGATGGCATGTGTTGCACCACCACTGTGAAATCTCTTAAAAATTTGAACTATCATGTTGATTTTATATTGAAGTGTCTTCTACATTAGTCTGTACAATGATGGTGCCCACAAATGTGCCCAACATTTCCTTTTCTCATAAATAGGTTACTGTCAATTTTCCTTTGAACAGATAACTTTAAAATAGTGGGTCTTCCTTCCTTGCATTAAAGCTGCTGTAATTCATTCCCAGGCATCATTTTCCACAATGGTGAAAGTCGTCACAGCCAAAGTCTGTGCTGCCTGGCATGCCTCTTTAAGATGTTCAAAGGCCTTAGTTGCTTCAAGAGTCCATGAAAATCCGTCTTTCTTCAATAATGTTGTTAGAGGTCTTGCTATTCTCCCATAATTCTTAACAAACTTGCGATAATACCCTATTAACCCGAGAAATCCTCACAACTGCTTTATGGTTGTGGGGACTTTCCATTCTTTAATGGCTTTAATTTTGTTAGGGTCTACCTTAACACCCTCGTGAGATACAATATGACCCAGATATTCCACCTCTTGTACTCCAAAGAAACATTTGGATGTTTTTGCATATAATTGTTTCTCTAGCAATAGTTTGAGCACCCTGTCAACATGTTCAACATGATCCTTCCAAGACCTGCTGTAGATTAGTATATCATCAAAAAATACTAGCACAAAATTTCTAAGGAAGGGTTTGAAAATGGAATTCATCAACCCTTGAAATGTAGAAGGTGCATTGGTAAGGCCAAAAGGCATGACCAAAAATTCATAATGACCCTCATGAGTTTGAAATCTTGTTTTTGGAATATCTTCAGTCTTCATTCTAATTTGATGATATCCTGAACGAAGATCCAACTTGGTAAAATAAATTGCTCCATGTAATTCATCCAATAATTCATCAATCACAGGAATGGGAAATTTGTCTTTAATGGTGAACTTATTGAGCTCCCTATAATCCGGACACATTCGCCATGATCCATCCTTCTTGTGTACCAATACTACAGGAGCAGAGAAAGAACTTTGACTAGGTTGAATTATACCGCCTCTAACATTTCTGCAATCATACGTTCAATTTCGCTCTTTTGGAAGTAAGGATATCTATAAGGCCTGATGTTTGGAGGAACACTTCCTGGAATCAAATGAATAGCATGATCATGATCACGAATAGGTGGGAGTCCTTTGGGAGTTTCAAACACCTTGGAATGATTGTCCAAGACTTGTTGGAGATCTGCTGAAATAGATGATTTTGATGTCGGAACGTCTAGTGAGCATAATTGTGCAATTACGCCTCGTTGTTCTTTCTTTAGAAGCTTTGTCATGACATTAGAGCTTATTATCCTTCCTGGCTTCCCTTCAATACCTTGTAATTCGACTTCCTTTCCTTCTGAAAAAAATTTCAAGAAAAGTTCTTGAAAATTAAAAGCTACCGTCCCCAAAGATTGTAACCATTGTACTCCTAGTACAACATCGACACCTCCCATAGGAATGGAAAGCATTGGACTAGTCAATACATATTCCCCCATGGTTAGCTTGATATTATGGCATTTTCCAGAGCAATTTATAGTTCCTCCATTTGCAACCATCACTTGACATTCTGGTGCTGGGTATAGGAAACAATTTAATTCCTTGGCTACCTTTCAATGAATAAAATTATGGGTGCTACCTGAATCAATCAACACTATTACCTTTTTCTTCTTGATCTGTCCTGCTATCTTGAGAGTTTGAGGAGTGGTAATTCCTGCCATTGCATTACATGATATGGTCAGATTCATTTCTTCCTCTTCTATGGCTGGTTCCTGGTGTGTATCCTCTTCTTGTTCATTTTCTTCTTCTTCTTCACAATCTATGTAAAATAATTTCTTTTCGGCACACTTATGACCTTTGGTGTATTTGCTATCACAACTGTAGCAAAGCCCTTTTGCTCTTTTTCTTCCAATTTTTGTGGTGTCAACCTTGTAGGTTGTGGAAATCTAGGTGTAGCAACACTTCCTTCTTTATAGAATTGAGTGGTAGGCTTCCTTGTCGCCATAATTTTACATTCAACTTTTCTTGCCAACTTGAATGCCTTCTCCAATGAATCAAGTTCCAAAACACGAACTTCATGTTGGATGTTATCCTTTAGAGTACCTAAGAAGAGATCAATCCTGTGTTCCTCTGGAATATTAGTTACCCTTATATTCAATTTTGGAAGTCCTCAATGTGCTGCCCCACTAAACCCTTTTGTTTGAGATTTATCAATTGGCTAAAGAAGGTGTTGCTCTTTGTATCCTCATAATGTGCTATCATTTCCTCCGTAAAAATTGACCAAGTGACAATTTTTTTACGGGAGCAAAGACATCGATACCATACAAATTTATTTTGTTCTAAATGTAAAGTTGCAATGCGTACCTTTTGTGTGTTTTGCACGTTATGGAGATCAAAATATTGCTCCATCTGAAGTATCCATGTTACAGGATCCTTTCCATCAAACTTCCTCATATCCATCTTTGGAATATGGTGGTTCTTCCCACCAACATTAGAGTTTATGAAATCACAATTAACATTTATTTTGCTCTCATCATGAGGCTCTTCTACTATCTTTTCACCATTAGGAAACCTTTCTTCTATCAACTTTGTCAAACCTTCCATGTCTGCTTTTAGAAAATTCTTCATGTTTTCCATTTTCTCATCGATCTTAGCTTCCATTTCATCCATCTTAGATTCCATGCCAACCTCCATGCCATCCATCTTAGCTTCCACGCCTTTCTTCAAACCGTCCATCTTCACTTCCACGCCATCCATCTTAGCTGCCATGCCTTTCTTCAAACCGTCCATCTTCACTTCCACGCCTTTCTTCAAAACTTCCATTTCATTTTTTGTTGCTCTTTGTGAGAGTGAAATTTGTTGCACTTTCTCTTGTAATTTTGATAGATCATGTTGCAATTATTTATCTTCATGAGTCATGGTAGAGCCTTCTGAAGGATTAATGGGTGTTGAATTCTTTTTGGGCGCCATTTTAGAATCCAATATTGATACTTTGAGGAGCTCGATATTGAAATTGAATTATCTCTATAATTGAAAATCTTCAATATCTGAAATTCAGCCCTGTAGTAGCCCTCTGAAGCTTCTTTCAAATGCCACAGGTCTGATCTAATTTGGATTCCCCAAGACAAAGTTGTGTCCAATCTCCCACAATGACCTAATTTTGGACTGGTTCAGTAGAGAAAACTTGTAGGACTTGCCACGTGTCACTGTTTCGTCCTTTGTCTCTGAAATTGATAGCCAAGAAACTACATTCTGTTTACTTGTGACCAATTTTTACGGCACTCAAATCCATTGCCCAGAGAGAGAGTTATTGAACTTTTACCACGATCACCTCTTTGAGATGAAATTCAAGAGCCTGAAAAAGCACTACCTTCCACAGATCATATCTCCAAAAATATTACGAACCAAGCTCTGAAATTTTTTGAAGAATTTCCTCAGGATTTCAGCTTCGCACCATACAAATTTCAGATTTTGAACCTTCGTAGAAAACAATTTATAGCGAAAATTCCACGATGACCTGTTTAGGAGCTTGAAAAAAGACCTAACTTCCACAGATGATATCTCTGAAAATATTGTGAACCAAGCTCTGAAATTTTTAGACAATATTCCTTAGGATTTCAGCTTCGCACCCTAAAAATTTCAGCTTCTGAAACTTCGTAGAAAAAAAATTATAGCGAAAATTCCATGATGACTTGTTTGGAGCAGCGAAACCCTAGAATCCCAAGCTCTGATACCAAATGTTGTGTAACCAGCTCCAAAAATAGAAGAAAAGAGATATCAACGCCTTATAAATAAGCCACTTCAAGGGGTCAACCTCCAATACATTACATAAATGAACAATTCTTGGATGATACAATTTACAAAACCTCCTTTCTATATATAGGAGTCCATGGGGCCATAATGTAATCCTAGTGGGCCACAATGTAATCCTAGCCGACCTAACAATAATAATTTAAGAGCACAATAATAACAAAATGGGGGTTACAAGGGTACAATAATAACAATAAGGGGGTTACACTAACAACAATAAGGGACTATACTAGTAATATAGGGACCTAACAGAGTGATCGTGTTTTATGTTCAACAAATATTGTAGAAGGATTCAATATCTTGTTTTAGTACAGTACATGATCGAATTGAATCCATTGGTATAATTTCTACATGTTATATGCAAAATTTAATTCCTCATCCAAGGAATACCCATGTTTCATACTTTTTATGGACCCTGCTATACAAAAATAAGAAATACTTGAAAAAACGTGATTACAATCACATTTTTCATGTATTTGTCATTTTTTGTGTAGCACGGTCCATCAAAAGTATGCAACATGGGTACTCCTTGGATGAGGAATCAAATTCTGCATCCAACCAGTGTTCCTGCTCGAAATTTTAGTAACCCATAGGGAGATAAGTTGAAAATACGAGTTGAAAAAATAGTTTTTTTCTTTTTTCCCTCTAAAATTTGATGATGTAATCTAATATTATTTTATTATTTCCACTATTATTTTATAATTTTCTTAGAAGGCCCATTTTAGACCTCAAAATTCCTCTAATCGATACATTCGCACGGTTCAGAGTAAGCATATGCAAGAATTTTAGCAGTACTTCCACACTCCATTGTCCCTATGGATGCAGAAACCTGGTTCTGACATCCCCCAATATTGCCTTGGGTGAGACTATGATCTGTGCAGCAGGTCGTTTCGAAAAGGGCAGGTAATAGAGGGTTTTTTTGGTGCGCAACTAACTCTGAACCTCGGTCACTCCTAAACATAGCCAACACTCATCAATTCTATTGGATTGATTCTGAGAGCACACAATCTTCCATATTTTCTGAAAAATAACCCAACCACCCCTACCAGGATAATCGTTTCTACTATCAAAGATTTGGTTTTCACCACCCTTGAACAATTACCAAATTCTATGGACAATGCATAAGAACCTCCACTTTATAATGGTGGTCATGGAGATAACGTTGTACTCTCATACAATATATTTCATGAGTTAGGCGGTGAAGAGGAAGGGGAAGAAGGGACATCAGATTCTGATAAGGAGGATGATGACGAAGACGAAGACATGGAATACCAGGATCTGGATTGGATGTCTCAGGGCCCACATCAGAAAAATATCTTAAAAAAGTACGACCCTAACAAAACTGTAAAGGCAGAGGAACATTTATACAACTCCTACCTACACCTGCAAATGCTTGAGGTATGCTATGATGATGTTGCATGTGGAATTTTTTCATGCACATTAGATGGCAGAGAAGTTTTATGGTATCATAGTCTTCCTTCGAATTCCATATAGAATTGGAGGGGGTTCAAGAAGATTTTTGTTGCAAAATTCGCCGATGAAAAGACTCCAACCATGTTGTTAAAAAAATTGGGTAATCTCAATGTTGGCTTGATTGGTTCTAACCCAAGTTCATATTTTAGGCAATGACCTGCTTGCGCAGATCAAAATCTCAACCGAAGTAGTATGGGGGGGGTGTTGGAACCAGGTTTCTGCACCCTAAGGAATAAATTTATGTGGTGGCCCTAAACAAGTTTATAACAAAACAAACTGCAGATTGTAAATAGATGTGCACATATATAGATCAACACTTAACATATTAGCTTCGTCGCAAACACAGTTAACACGCATAACAGATAAACTGTATCGCAGATCAAATCCATCGCAGATATATATATAACATAATCAGATCCTCACAATGCACAATAACTTAAGAAGCTCTATTCATGTACTTAACCATCAACAAATATTCATGCATAAAGGATAGATTTACTCACATAGATGCAATTTATCATAACAAAATTAAAGTGATATCAAAGCAATAAATGGTAAACAAATAGCTCAGATATAAAACACATAACACATTTGATTTGCCAAAACTATCCTTGTATTAGATTCAAACGATTCAGTGTAGTCAGACTTTCCCTTACAATTAGCCTTCCGCACACACAACCAACGGAGTCCGCACATAGCCAGGACTAGGTCTCCATGCACACACCCAACAGGAGCCTTTATACCCAACCTAGACTGAAACCCTTCCAAAATGTATCACATAATCATAAGACACTTACTTACATCAAACATGACTCTCTTACTAGACTCGATCTATCTATATTAATATTCATTCAGTGCACAGATACTATGGTCTCAAACCATGGTTTGAGGCCTGCAATTTTCTCTTAACAACCCATTTACATAAAAGAGGGACTTTGACTCACCCTAAAACCCCTTAACCTTTCCGCACAGTTTGCATAACCAAAAATACATATAAAAATTTCTTCAAAATTCACCCCAGGGGACCCCGCTCCAACAAGCCCCTAACATAAACTCGTGACTCATCCCGAGTCACTGTGGGGTCATCTCCTTCTTCTTCACTTTGAGCACAACGATATAGGTTTTGAGAGGAAAAACCACCTCAAGGCTCTCCGCAGCAGTGCTCTGTGTTTCATTTACCAACTTTTCTGTAGTCGGTCGTTTAGTTGTGAGCTGGATACTGCGATGGGTCAGCCGAAGGGACTTTAGTGCACCATCAAGTGTTTGCGACAGCTGTAGAGCCTCCTTGGTCCATGTGTAATATACCCAATTAGTCCTAAGCCAATGGGAATATTCTTTCTTTCTTTCTTTCTTTCTTTCTTTTTTTTTTCTTTTTTTTTTCTGTTTCATGAAATAAAAATGCAAAGCAGGATCATAAAACTCCTAAGCAACAAATAAATCAATGCCAAACGTGAAAAAGACTAAATCTTGGCTATGTTAGCAAGCACCCTTAGGTGTGAAATGGGTTGGATGTTTTTACTGGGTCAACCATGACCAAATCTACAGCGTTGTCTTGGATGAGTGGCCATCAATGAAGCATAGCGTAGTTTTAGATGGAGGTGGCTCATGTGAAAGGAGCTATTTCATTGAAGGATGTTTAGGGTTTTGCAAGCTCTCAACTTATAAAAGGAAGAAGATGGCAGCATGATAAGGTTGTTGATGTGATTAAATTTTTTGAATATATTGTTTTTTTATACATATATCATTCTCTTGTTGTTTAGCTAAGAATTGTGTTGTTTAGCACAAGGACTTCCTGTTTAGGAATTCCATCTCTTTACTTGAGGGGCCTCTTGGAAGAGTTTTCATTTCTTGTCCACTATCAGGATGAAGGCCAAGCTTCTTCTTCCAACTACAACGCAGATCTTGTTGAGGGTATGGTTTTCTTTGTAAGCTGCAGCAAGTGGAGGCTAGATCTATTCATATCTAGGCCATTCTAGTGCTCCTTTTTAGTGGGGAAGTCTTTTATCCCATTGGAAAGTGAGTATTGGATCATTAGAGCGTCAGATTCAAATCTTGGCATGTGGCCAAACATATCTTAAACCCTACAACGTAGTTTTACTTTCAAATCTACGTTTTCCAGTAGGTGTTGTTGCAGGGACTTTTGGCATAACTTTTTGGAGGAGTGATTTTCATGTGTTGGGGATCTACCCTTCACCTTTGAGATCCATTGGAGAGGATCAACATATTGTACATTTCAGATCTGATCTGCATATATCTGAATATTCCTGAATATCTAAATATTTCTGCAGATCTACAACTTTTAGATCTCAGATCTACCCCATGTGCTTCATGTATTGCTGAAAATCCCAAGGGGATTTTGAAGAAGAGTCTTTATAGTGTATGGATCTGTTATAGATCTGAATTTTCATGCATTATTTTTCTCTAGATCTAATTTTTAATAAACATTTGTTGCAGCCTAATAAAAATAATGTTGTCAAGGCAGTTTCTATTCATATGTATGGTTGCAGTACCTCTTTTTGAGGATTTTTCGTCATTGGAGACTTCTATTTCCTGTTGTACATCTTATGGGCTTCATTGTACATCTGATTTGTTGTTATAAATGTTAAATAAGGGTCTCCATATTGGCCTTCTGCTATAATCTTGATGATCTGCATTATTTTAAATGCATAATTGTTCTATGTTGTTGCATTTCCCATTTGGGAATATTACAGTGGTATCAGAGCATCATCTTGGCATAGCCTGTGCATTATAAGAATCCAATATGTCTTTTAAAGAAAGGAAAAGATAGAAGAAGAATATTGATTACATAGAAGACAAAGAAGACAAGGGTAAAACCCCTTTATCTAGAAGAATGGAAGGGAAAGAGTTTTCAAAAACTCTGTTCCAAACTATGCATGAGCTGAAAAGAGAAATCAGGGGAATGAGGAGGGAAAGACATGAAGATCCCTCAAGAATATTTGAACATAAATAAAGCCCTAGTTATTCATATTATGTGTGTGAGCATTCAGCCACACAATCATATCTACAACGTTGTAGCATGCCTACATTCCTAGCAAGAGAAGAAGCAGAAGGAGAAACACCAAAGGAGGAGAATCTTGGTGACTATCTCCAAGAATATGAATCTCAGTCTACAAGATTCAGGGAGAATCTAAGCTTCCAAAAGTTTTGTCAACTTAAAGAAGAGAGAAGATCCAACAAATACAATAGAAGAAGAGGGTGCATGCAGCACACTTTGGGTAGATTCTTTCTACCTACTTTTGATGGATCACCCAAGAGTTTAGCCAAGTCTTGGGTAAGGAAGCTAGACACATATTTTTAGCTGCATAAAGTTTCAGAAGAAGAAGCCATAAGAGTAGCAGCCCTGCATCGTCAAGGTAAGGCATATGCCTGATGGTTATTTGAATCTTCTTCATTGAAAAATGAAAATATTTCTACTTATGCAAAGTTCACTAGGAGGTTAGTGAAAAGATTTTATTTTAAGCAATCTAAAACTTCCTTGGCTGAGAAAACCAAGCCCAAGAATTTAGAACCCTTGCATGAGTTGGAAGGATCCATGAAGCCAACTCCATTACAAAACATTGTTGAGGGGGTTAAAGATCTGCTACATGCTTTGCTAAGAGCAAAGGCCCCACCTCAGCAAGAACTTTATTCTTAAGAAGAATACATGAGGATTCCTTTTTCACGAGGAGATCAAGAAAAAGGGTCTCTTAATGATGAGGTATTCTCCATTGATGAGGAGAAGGAGGAGGAAGAGATGGAAATATCCTCCAGCGTTGTGACAACAGGAGGATATCTAATTCTATTTGGAGATGGAGGTGAAGAAATTGCTTCCACTAGAAGGGCTCTTGTATCTTTGCAAGAAGCCCCAAAGGATCAGAATCCAAGGGATCTTACACATGAATAACATGAGTAGCATGTGTCTATGATGATAGACAAGGAGACAAAACAATGGAGGAAGTGTGTTCCAACATTGCATATAGTTTTGGGAACACACACTATGCTATATCATTCCTTTGAGTTTAAAACTATTGACACCAAGGAGATGATGGGTGTTCATGGGTTAACTACATCTGAAGGAAGCACCTTAGACTGTGACATCTTGCAGAAGGTAGGAGAAGAATAACAGAGGAAGGATCACAATGCTGACATGAAAGGAGGTGATCCATTATTACATGGAGGGGAAGATGGGGGAATTTCTGCAATCAGAGGCACTCTTGCATCCTTACGAATGATACCCCATTATCATAAAACTTCCACACAAAAATTAGAGATGGACTTGTGCAGTGGAAGCAGTGATATGATGATCCCATTTGTTATGCACATGGGAATGAACCATAAGACATTATTATCTTGTGGTAAACCACCTTGGATACCACCGGATTTAGAGTTGGTGAAATATGTTTCATGCATTGATGCTCCATTCATAGATCCAGAAAGAGAGGGAGCATTAGAAGACCATACTATAGCGCTGAGAGTATTGGGAAATCTCTGGGGGAGGGGAAATATTTTTCCCTTATGACCATTATCCATTCTCTCATCTCATATTGCGCTGAGAAAATATACTGCAAGGATCAAGAATGACACCATCATGGAGCAATGAGGGCAATCCTTGATTATGAAGAATCAAAAGACAATCTCATTTGGAGAGGAATCTTCCATACATGATAGGAGATGGTGGTCACACATGCATACTTTGGCAAGACCAAGGAGGTTTTGGATAGATGATAGCCTTCCATGGGAGACTAACTTCCAAGAACTTCCATTTTCATTTGAGCATGTGCATATGCAAGAAGGGCAGAAAGGAAGAAATAGAAACCTTCCATCATGCACCTTTGGCATGGGATATTTCAAGGAGAAGAACAGCAAGATAGCAGCCATTTCAGTTGACACATTATCAGTGTTGTCATTGTTGGGTAGATTAGATCCATATTGGAAATCCCAAATGTTGGTGGAATATTCCAATGATCTTCACACATGCATGATTCTTCATGAATTTATACATGTTGAGAGCTATTCAATCCAATATGGGTTCATATATGATCATGGTAGGATCTTCTTGTCTAGAGCCTCCAATCTCAAGGAGAAGTTGCTACAAAGGGCCTATGAAGAGTTATGTTTCAGCCACACATATTCCATGAAGCTCAACAACATCATCTTGAGGAGCTACTATTGGGAGGGCTTTGAAAAAGAACTATATCAGCACTGTCAAAGATGCATGTACCATGTGGAGATGGAGCAGCAACATAACTTTGTGGGAGAGTTAAATCAACCCTCTCTTTCTCTTTTTGAGGAAGAGGATAAATCTATGCACCACTCTAGTTATATGAGGAGGATTGTTGGTGAATAACATGCTCTTGTAAAACATGTTTTATATTTTTATTGTATGCATCATTTCACCATGTTTATGTAGGCCATGGCTCCAAGGAGGAGTCTTATATCTTGTAAAATTCATGGCCAATATTGGGCCACAAAAATTTCTGAATTTGGCCACTCCCTTTATGAGAAAAGGGAGATTTTGCAGCATGATGGGTGCTTCCCTAGGCACCAAATATATCTCACACTTCCAGCTATGGTGAGATGGTATGGGCAGCAAGTAAGTGGTGGGAAAACCACTTACCACATCTATATCTGATGCAAGCAGGAGATGCCCTACGCTGGTTCCACATGTGGAACTATGACCCACCTCCATATGCACAAATTTATGTTTGCATATGTGTTGTTTTGATCCCCTACATTGATGATGTACTTGTAATTTTTATGGGGATGTATGGAGGAAGGAAGGAAGGCATGTATGTGCCCTATGGAATGGATATTCTCTATGTACCTTATGTTACATATTTCAGGGAGAACATTTTTCAAACCATGTTTGTTTCATGTGATCTATTGTCTCCTTATGGGATGGGCTATTTGCATCTCATGAGAAATTTGGAGGAGAAATTCATGGGGGGGATGGTTTGGTGAACACTTAGCTTATGGAGGAAGCTTATCACGTGTTTGTGTCACCAATGGAGGAGGAGAAGAGTTGCAGCACTCACCTTATCATTTTCTTGAGGACAAGCAACATTTTGGAGGTGAGGACTGTAATATTCCCAATTAGTCCTAAGCTAATGGGAATATTCATTTTTGTTTTATTTTTTTGTTTCATGAATAAAATGGCAAAGGAGGATCATAAAACTCCTAAGCAACAAATAAAACAATGCCAAATGTGAAAAAGACTAAATCTTGGCTATGTTAGCAAGCACCCTTAGGTGTGAAAGGGGTTGGATGGCTTGACTGGGTCAACCATGACCAAATCTAAAGTAATGTCTTGGAGGACTGGCCATCAATGAGGCACATCACAGTTTTAGATGGAGGTGGCTCATGTGAAAGGAGATATTTCATTGAAGGTGGTTTATGGTTTTGCAAGCTCTCAACTTATAAAAGGAAGAGGATGGCAGCATGAGAAGGTTGTTGATGTGATTACATTTTCTGAATATATTGTCTGTTTATACATATATCATTCTCTTGTTGTTTAGCTCAGAATTGTGTTGTTTAGCACAAGGTCTTCCTGTTTAGGAATTCCATTTCTTTCCTTGAGAGGCCTCTTGGAAGATTTTTCATTTCTTTTCCACTATCAGGCTGAAGGCCAAGCTTCTTCTTCCAAATAAAACGCAGATCCTATTGAGGGTTTGGTTGTCTTTGTAAGCTGCAGCAAGTGGAGGCTAGATCTATTCAGATATAGGGAATTCTAGTGCTCCTTTTTAGTGGGGAAGTCTTATATCCCATTGGCAAGTGAGTATTGGATCATTGGAGCATCATATTCAGATCTTGGCATGTGGCCAAACATATATTAAACCCTACAGCACAATGTTACTTCCAGATCTACGTTTTTCCTGTAGGTGTTGTTGCAGGGACTTTTGGCATAACTTTTTGGAGGAGTGATTTTCATGTGTTAGGGATCTACCTTTCACCTTTGAGATCCATTGGAGAGGATCAACATATTGTACATTTCAGATATGATCTACATATATCTGAATATTCTTGAATATCTAAAGATCTGCAGCTTTTAGATTTCAGATCTACTCCATGTGCTTCATGTATTAATGAAAACCCCAAGGGGATTTTGAAGAAGATTTTTTATAGTGTATGGATTTGTCATAGATCTAACTTTTCATGCATTATTTTTCTCTAGATCTAAGTTGTAATCAACAGTTGTTGCAACCCAATAAAAATAAAGTTATCAAGGCAGTTTTTGTTCATATGTATGGTTGCAGTACCTCTTTTTAAGGATTTTTCTTCATTGGAGACTTCTATTTTCTGTTGTACATCTTATGGGATTCATTGTACATCTGATTTGTTGTCATAAATGTTAAAGAAGGGTCTCCATATTGGCCTCCTACTATAATCTTCATGATCTGCATTATTTTAAATGCATAAATGTTCTATGTTGTTGCATTTACCATTTGGGAATATTACACCACGGCTGCATCCGAGCCTTCAAAAACTTCTCTTTGCGATGAAAATCCTCTATTTCTTTCTAGATCATCTGGCGCTCCTGCAGGCGGGCAAGGTGTTGTGTGACCACTATAGTAGGCACCGCCATCGTGATGTCTGGAAATTGTTGCTCCTTGACGCACAATTCGATGCGCAACTATTGTACCATCGAGTCATTATGAACTAAATTCTAGACACCCATGGCCTCATCCAAGAGTTGATTGCATTGTGTAATTGCAGCAGTTATTCTCTCTATAGTTGTTCTTACCTCGGGAGCCCTCTGAGCTCTAATTTCCGACAGGGTCTCCAGCTGCAGCTTCAACTGAATATCAGCAATCTGATGTTCAAATTCTGCACAGAGAGTCTAAATATTTTCTTGTCAAGCCTCCAGTGTAGGCCAACCCTTCTAATTTCTCTGCTAGGGAGGCTGTGGCGAAGACCGCAGGTACATGGCTGTATACTTGGTTGATTTTTTCTTCTAGAGCATCGCGTGAGCCTCTGCTTCTTAGCATGCTTCTTCTACGCTCTGTTGTTTCTGTTGGAGGTCGAACGCATGTTGTTGAGCCTCAGTGATATCATTGTAGGAATAGGCTTCCCGAAACTGCAGTTCGTCCATGATCATGTTGTGGACTATATGAAGTTTACCTGTGGGTAACACAGCCAAATCAATGTTTATCTCTTGGCAAGCTCTGAGCTGCGTGCGCAGAATCGGTGATTCGACGTGCATGGCTTATTCAAGGATTTGAATCAAGCAATACTCCCCTGTCAAAGTCAAGATTGTTGTGAGGGTTTGTGCGTCAACAATATACACACTCACTTTCATCATACTCGCTTCTTCTACTCTCGCCTGAATCAAGCTCGCTTGAAATTTAAGCTCCTGGATGTCACTCTGCACCTAGTCGAGTGCAACGTTGTACTGTGCTTCCAGGTCCATCCACATGTCCTATGTCATCATCATGACCATGTTTGTTATCTCATTGAAGTCATCCTCGGTCAGCATCAGTACTTCTTCTCCAGTGGCTTTGGAGCCTTTGTGTTTCTTCCTTGGACCTCTCGAAAGATGCACTTTCTCCCCTTGGAATTCTTCACTTCCACTTCCTCCTGAGTATCCTTAAGCTTGGTACCATTATTTTTAGGTGCAGTGTCTATTTCAAGGTCAATTATCTCGCCAGTTGTAGTCGGCATGGATCTTTTCTAGTGCTCTTCTCAGCTGTTTATGTACCAGTATGAGGCTTGGTGGGCTTCTTAGGAATAGAAGTGGGGGCACCTCCTATGGTGTGTGGATCCAACCAAGCTGGCAGCCACTCTGCATTGACGTGCAGCAAATCGTCTTCAGTGAAGAGACAAGGTAACTCGTACTGGATACCATCAATTGCGCCCTTCGGACGTATGTGAATGTTGTGGAATGTTGCTTTTAAATTAGCAATCAGCTTGTACTACTCATACAAAGTTGGATACAGCCTCAGATTTGATTGAATTGCTTGAAAAATAGAGGCATCGAACAAAGCACAAAATATTTTGTTCTCCATGATGTGCGCGAGGACGGAGGAATTCCACAGTGTGGCATACCACGTGGCTTCACACATCTGTGGTTCTATTTTAGGCAACTGTGTCTCCTCTGGGGTCTTCCATCTTATTAGTGCTATCAACAGCAAGAGACAAGCATATTAGAAATGATTTCCCTCCTCTTGTGCCTTATGCACATTCTCCAAAAATTCTTTACACAAATACTGCACCTGATTGTAGATGGCACCCTTCTCACATTGTCTTGCAAGTGCAATTACTTACAGAGGGACTTCTTTAGGCCTATGTTTCCTCCTCATCTTGCATGCCAATATGAGCGTCCCAAATTGAATGCATGGGTCGGTAATTTCACTTATGACAAATCCTCTATGGTGGCGCGATACCTGGTAGGTAGCCTTTATTTTGTCTACCACCTTCTTCTCCTGGGATTTACCTCCAAAATCGTCCATGGGATCCATGCCTTGATCAGGCAGGCCGGTGATCTGATGGATCAGCGCGGCATCAATAGGTATGTGATCTCCCATCCACAAAGCTTCATCATGGACCAGTGCGAGAAAATTCCGCACACCTATATCATTGAATGGGTTGCACCCAAAATGTGGAACCTGTAATAAATTTAAAAGCCATGCCTTGTGCAAGCCCAGCACCCAGCGTTTGGCTCCACGTGCACAATTCCCCCCTCATAAGTTACGCGGTCCAGATATCATTCAGGTGCAAGCTCAGGAAATTTCTCAATGTCAGCGAGGTCCCAATCCTCCAACTTTAATTGTGGCACTTTGGCAAACATATCGCCTTTAGGTGGGAAATTTTCTGGGATCAAAGGCATATTAATATATGCCTGTACTTTGTCGAGATGCTTTGCGACCTTGACTGATGCCTTGTGTGATGCGACATAGGTTGGAAACCACAAGAATGGGGCCACTTTGACCACTTATTTCTCCTCCATGATTGTCTCCGGTAGATCATATATGGGTTTCTTCTGGTGTTCATCCATAGTGGAGCGCGGCTTCAGAGTCTTTTCTCTAGGGGATTTGTTAGTCCCTGATGTCTAACCCTTCTTGGTTTTTGCGGATGCATGTGTCTCAGTGACCGGCTCAGTGAAATCCTCTTCAGGGCATGTAGTTGTCATACTTGGAGGGATAATGTAACCTAGACCTCTACGACGCAACTTCTCCTCAAACCCCATATCCAGACCAAACATAGCCAATGAGTAAATTGCAGGAATCGGAGAACTCAAGGCAGAAAATTCACATAGAAAGAAAAGGGAACTAATGCAACCCCTTAGGTCATATTTATAGCATTGGCGCATCTTTAATGGTCCCTTATGCATTAATGTGTCTCCATAAATGACAAAAAGGTTCCAAATTTGGTAAAATCCCCTCATTAAATGCAACCTAGACGCTCCCTAAATAGTAATAAAATTGTCTTTTTAAGATTTACTATTCCAACAGCTAGATTTTTTCACTTCTACGACCCATTCAACCTCCTCGCACAGCTACCATGCGCGCATCGCACCTGTCTGCGCATCTACCATCCCCTATGCGCAGATCCAATACTCCAGCCATATAGTTATTTGGTGTGCGCAGGGAGAGGGTCATCCCTGTATGGATTCAGTCGGCTTCCATTGATATACCTGGGAAGATATTCATTGCTCACCATGGCCAGGCACACTGCACCACCATCAGTAATTTCCTTAACAATATATGGCCCTAGCCAATGCATCTTGAACTTTGTTGGGTGGTGCGCAAACTTATTGTCGTACAACAAGACCAAATCATCCTCCTTTAAGACCTTTTGTCTAATGTGCCTATCATGCCATGCCTTTTTCACGCGCCTTCTGTACTTGTTGATGGAAATTTGCAATAAAGCAATCTTCTTTAAGCGCGACCAACTACGACAACCGTTCCTCCATAATATCTGCTTCTTCCATATTTTTTAATGCTTCTATGTGCATACTAGGAACAATGTACTCCATCGGAAACACATCTTCTTTCTCATACACCGTCCTAAATGGTATACTTCCAGTCAACTATTTACATGCGGTTCAATATGCTTAGAGAACTGCGGGTACGCACTCATCCCAATCGTTCCGGTTAGCATTGCAAATATTATTAAGCGTAGTCTCCAATATATTGTTGAAAGCTTCCATGGCACCATTCACCTATGGGTGATATGGAGTGCTCTTTTGATGATGAACCCTTCAATGGTTTCATTCACAAAGTGTGTAGCTTGATCACTTATCAGGATCTTAGGGCACCCAAAGTGAGTCACAATATTCTTGAAAATGAAGTGTGCAGTTGTGTCCGTGCTACAATCCTTTACTGGCTTAGCTTCAGCCCATATGGTTACATAGTCAGTCGCAGTGATTATGTAACACACGCCACTCTTCTTTCCTGGAGGGTTAATAGGTCCAACAAAATCTATGGCCCATTTCTCAAATGCTTGCAACACCACATGTGGATGTAGGGGCATCTCATCTCAGCGTGATGGTTTTCCAGTCCTCTGGCATACATCACATGCGTGGCAATGTGCATATGCATCATTGTACAATGTGGGTCACCATAACGTACCTCACAAAATATTTTGTGTGGTTGCCTTCCCTGCATAGTGACTGTCAGCAACCTCTCCGTGAGCTTCATCTAATATGTCATGCCTTTTAAACTCCAAAACATATATTTGTAGAACTTTATCTGCACCCATCTTGTACAAATGGCCAACAATAATAGTAAATTCTGCTATGCGCACCACAAGTTTTTTTATGTTGCACTGTATATTCCTCAGGTGCTCATCCAATAGTCAAGAACTGAATAATATCAGGGAAATGATCGTCAACTACTTTGATTGCAAACAACTGCACATCTGGTAATCCATCTTCCAAGCTATAGTTTCTTCGCCAGTCTCTATGTGCGACAGATGGTCTGGCCCAGCATTCAATCTTCTTGGTTTCACAATTATCTCAAAATCATACTCCTGGAATATTAACAACCACCTGAAGATCTTCCCCCCAACACAGGCTTATTGACCAGGTACTTCAAAGTAGAGTGATTAGTAATCATCTTAAAATGTCCTCCTAACAGATAGTGGCAGAATTTCTGCAACGCATACACCATCGCTAATCCTTCCCTTTCTGTGGTTGAATAATTCTATTCTCCATTTGATAGCTTCCGACTAGCATAGGAAATAGGTTGATTGATCTCTCCAACTCCTGGCTACGCTAAAATAGAATTGAGCGTGATGCAGGAGGCATCAACATGCACATGAAACACCTTTGACCAATTTGGAAAGATCAATATGGGCGTTGTGACCATCTTTTCCTTCAAAAATTCAAAACTATTATGGAATTCCTCATCCCAACAAAATTTTGCATCCTTCTGGAGAAATTTCTCCATGGGCACAGTTATCAGTGCATAACCCTGAATGAACTTTTGATAATATCCAGTGTGCCCTAGTATTGAGTGCAGTTGTTTGACATTCACAGGTACCTCCAGATTAACAATTATTGTGATCTTCACGGGATCTACCATCAACCCTTGATGGCAGACAATGCGACCCAGAAATCTCCTGAATGGCACACAAAATATACATTTCTTCAAGTTCAGTGAGGTTTGATACTTTCTACAGGTATCCAGCACTAAGTGCAAAATTGAGACATGCTTTTTCAACGGCCCAAAAATAGTCCAATCATCAAAGTATACTTCTATGAAATTATGTATATACTCCTTGAATGCATCTACTACTACACGTGAGAAGATAGTAGGTGCATTCTTCAAGCCAAATGGCATGACCGTATACTGGAAAGATCCCCATTCTATTGCAAAGGTGGTCTTACTACAATCCTATGGTGCAATCATGATCTAATGATACCCTGAAAAACCATCTGTGAATGAATAAGCTTCTTGTCCTCTGACATTTTCCAGGATCTCATTAGAGAATGGAGTTCGGAATGGATCATGCATGCATGCATCATTCAATTTGCGCAGGTCCATAGAAATCCTTATTTTGGCTTTTATTTTCTTATCTTTCACTACCATAGGAGTCACCCAATCAAACTCTTCCCCAGGTTCTATAATGCTTGCGGGAACCATTTTATCCAACTCTTCCTTCACTTTCTGCTTATATTTTGGATTCAATCTGTATGGGGACTTCTTCACCAAGCATGCATCAGGTTTCAAAGTGATCATCTCTCCAATTATTCCGTTTAACTCCAAGAAATTTGTAGGAAATAGGTCTTGATACTCTGTCAGTAGCTCGGCAACCTTTCCTATTGTCTCATCATCCCAATAATCTCCAATATTTTCCAACTTCGGTTTCTCTTCAGATCCAATATTTACCTGTTGAATATTTAGAGGCTTTTTGACATCTAGGGAGGTGATTGAAGGCCCAGCAACTATGCCTTGTACCTCATATTCCGAAATTATAATATTCCTTGGATCTTCTTCATTTTTTTCAACTGTCATATTTCTGAAATTAACAATATCCCTCATTTTCGCATCCCAGGCTGGTGAAGAACGCTCTATCTTTGGATTTTTTGTGTTAAATATAACTTCTTGAATATCATGCAGTGCTTTACCAATATTGACAAACCCACTCTTGGAGCTGAAGGTTAAAATCAAACTCTCCGTCAGCACAGACCATTCACTAGTACCTTAGCACAAATTTGTCTGCAAGTACCAATCAGTAGGAACCTTTCCAAACATATCAATGAACGTGTGTACCCATTCAGGTGTTGGTTCTACGCCCTATACCTCACTCCATTTAGCCAGATTACTATGTGGATCATCCTTTCTAGAGTAGACTTCTTCCATCCTGATAGCTGGAAATTCCAAGTGTAACTTCATCATTCACGTGCATTCGTCCCAATTTCCCATGCTTTCCTTGTGAGTCTCCCACCATAGTGTTGGAGTAGCGCGCAATCACATATCCATGGCATGGAATCTCTGTCCTTCAAGTATATTTTTTTCAAGGTCACCTAAAAAAATATTTACATCAGTTAAACCATCATAATACGGTAATTCACGTACCTCTGATGTTATGCTCTGAAGAGATCTGCTCACTTGATTTTAGCGCAATGTAGATACTTCATGTAACCAGTTATGCATTTCTCCAAATCTTCATTATAATTTGACAAGCAGGAGTTGTCGTTTTCCCAATTAAGTCTTCCATCAGCCGTTGGTTTGATCCAATATTCTTCACGCAGAGTCAGCTTATAGATATGGTCAATATCACCATCAACACGCACAGGTTCTGTGTATCTCTCACCTTCTACAGGATCTAGGAAAATTATGACTCTGGTTCCATTATTTTCAAATTTCATTCTTCTCCTCTTCAGATTTATGATACCATCCATATCAATATCCCAATCCAATCCTAACAGTGCAAGATAAGCATCAGTATCATCCATAATTTGTATAACTTTGAAATCTGCAAGCACCTTAACTCATTCAATATTGACTACCACTTGCGACAATCTTCCCAATGGAATGATTCTATGTTGGTTTTCCATGCGCATTTCAATGGTATACCACTCCAGCTTAGGCTCTCCCATGCACTTCCAAGTTTTCTTAAGTAAGAAATTTTCATGAGACCCTAGATCTAGAATAACCTGATCCATCTTGTAACAACCGATCTGAGCGGTCAAATGCATCTCTTGTCCAATTCTCTTCTTATTCTTATAAATTTTGTTGACAGCTTTCTATTCTATCGGAGGTTGTTCCTTTTCTGTGTAGTTATCTATCAATGCCTGAAAGTTCTCTACCACCTTTTTGTTGTGAAATAACTTAATGAAAGCTTGTAAAAATGGCTTGATTTCATCATCTACTCCTACCTCCTTCATTGGTCTACCTGATGATGATGCACTTCCTTCTGCAAACCCCTTTTGCTCTTCAAAAAAAGTCTCTTTTGCACATTTTAAATCAAATCCATCCTTGTTCTCAGGTGCCTTACGAATCCAAAGGTCAGCATCCAGCTTCTCGCCCTTATCCTCACCAGTGGTTGCACCACTCCTAGTGACCACATTCACGCTAGGATATTCCTCGCGTATTTCCACCCTAACCTTCTAAAGATTTTGCGTCATATTCTGCATCTTTTTTTCCTACATTTTAGCAATTACCACAGGAAAATCTTCTATTACATGATCAAACTGTCTACAGTACCTGCATGATTGTCGCGCATAATTTTCACAGTTGTGTGCATAGTGTAGGGCATCTTCACAAATGACATGTTCCCTTCCTCGACCAGTTGATATTCCTCCTCTTCTTCTTCCTATGTTATGGAATCCACCATGCCCAAACAGTGATGTTGGTGAGGTGGGTTCGGCCTACATTCTATATATTTTAGATTTGTCCATCATTAGGTCAAAACTTCAACAATGTTATTCATCATGTCCCAGTGATGAACAGAATCTACAAAACATCTGCTCCATCTCAGACATGTATTTTTCAATGCTTGGACAGAAATTTGTCGCATGAAGGCTCGTAGTCTAATAAATCGAACACCATACTGAAGGTGTCCCACTTGGCCCTACCGCACTCTTCATTGGGCTTGGTCCTCCAGCATGAAGATAATCATTTAAGACTAGCCATTGATCCTTATGATGCCCAGCAACTTTACATCTTATGCACCATACCTCTGCACATACCTCCTTGCCCTTATCTTTGCGCAAATTTTGAATTTCCAAATGTATTGCTTCTAACTAACTTTGAATCTATTGAGTTCCAAGCACAGCAGGTACCGATGCAACTTCTAATTTAATCACAATTTCCATATCCTCGGCCTGCATGGAGATCTTTTTTTGACTCAATGGCTGGTGCAGATGTCAGAGCAACATATAAATAAACCACTCCTTGCATTGGGTATCATCGATAGTGAATCCACCATCTTTGATAGTGCTCTTTAATCTCTGATTGGTGTCCCACACAGATTCATTTATCTCCTGGTGAATCTCTTTCAATTCTGTAAAACATTGCGCATATGACTTAGGCTTTTTGAATTGTTATTATAGGGAATCTTTCAATGCATCCATAGTTTCATTAGGGTTCGTTGATACATATATGATGTACCAGTCCAACGCACGATCTTAAAAAGTAGTGGCTAACTACGCTTTCTTAACAACATCATTATTAACTTTCTATGCTCTCAATACAGCATCAGTGACAAACTAAAATTTCTCAGTATCTTCATTTCCAATACCTCTGAAAGTAGGTAGCTTCATAGACGTGGCCATATCTACACCTGGAGTAGGTGGAGTGGATGACTTGTGAGATGAGTGTGGAAGTGGAGTGGAGGGGATCAGAACTATGATCAACGCTTCCTGATATTGTGAGACATATTCTTGAAAGACTTCCTCTTCTTCAGAGCACCTAGATTCACTAGAGCTACTAGTCTCTGGCTCATCCTCAATATCAGATCTACCCTTGAGAGGACTGTAAATAAACCCTTCTTCTAGGTCTGCGCGGTAAATTTTTCCACTACGCCTAGTCATGCCTCTTCAGATAATTCACGCAATATGTTCACACACAGAGCCCTCTTCACACAATAGCATCTTCAGTGAACTCACATCTAGGACCCTTGAAACTATTTTTCTTCTTTAGAGTATGACACAAACTGATCAATGGTGAATTCAATTACAAATCCTCCCAAGACACGATCAAGCCAATGATCTATCGTGCGAGTAATTGTATTTCTTGTCTTTTCTAATTTGTGTACTAATATGGAGTCCAGTGAGTGACTGCGTCGTCTTTCGCGCAAGTATTAAATTTAGCCAGTGGCGAAAACCACTCATGCAACTCAGTTGAAAAGGGTGAAAATAATATCTCATGAAATTTTGTATAAATATACCTCTTGACCCCCTTCTCCATAGATAATTTATAGCTTCGATTCTCTTGGATCACGAATTCACAAATCTTTCTATCCAACCAATATTTCAACTCGTTCTGCGTAGGATGCCACAACATCAAATCTCCCTCAAAATGATCTTTGTCCCGGTAATGGAACCATTTTTTGGCTTGAGGGGTCCTGACCCAGGTTCATATTTTATCGTGCAACCAAAAAACCCTCCAACTACTAGCCCTTTCGACAATGACCTGCTTGCGCAGATCAAAGTCTCACCCGAAGCAGTATGGGGGGGGGTGTTGGAACCAAGTTTCTGCACCGTGAAGAAGAAATTGATGTAGTGGTCCTAAACAGGTTTATAATAGAACATATTGCAAATTGTAAACAGAGGCATGCATATATATATATCAACACTTATCAGATTAGCTATGTCGCAAACATAGTTAACGTGCATAACAGATAAATTGTTTCGCAAATCAACTTTGCTGCAAATATATATATAATAGAATCAAATCCTCACAATGCACAATAACTTAAGCAGATATATTCATGTACTTAACCATCAATAGATATTTATGCATAAAGGACAAATTTACTCGCACAGATGCAATTTATCATAACATAAATAAAGTGATCTCAAAGTAATAAACAGTAACCAGATATCTCATATATCAAACACATAACACATTTGGTTCGCCAAAATAGTCCTTGTATTAGATTCAAACTATTCAATACAGTCATACTTTCACTTACAATTACCCTTCCGCTCACACAACCAGCAGAGTTCGCACACAGCCAGGACTAGGTCTCTGCGCACACAGCCAGAAGGATCCTTTCTACCCAACCTAGACTGAAACCCTTCCAAAATGTATCATACTTACTTACATCAAAATATGACTCTCTTAATAGACTCGATATATATATATATATATTCTCATTCAGCGCACAGATACTATGGTCTCAAACCATGGTTTGAGGCCCACAATTTTCCCTTAACAACCCATTTACATAAAAGAGGTACTTTGACCCACCCCAAAGCCCCTTCACCTTTCAGCACAACGTGCATAACCAAAAATACATACAAACAGTTGTTCAAAATTTAGTCCAGGGGAACCCTCTCCAACAATCAAGATGTAGAAAAAAGAGAAATCGAAATATTTCAATCAAATATTTAACCACATTTTGAATAAATTCCCAGCAAACACAAAACGTGATGACTCCATCACAATTTATTACTACACTTCTGCCTTGCCGACAAGCATTGTGCAGTTTGTAAAGTGAACTGCGATACAAACACTTATTTAAAACTATGAAGAGGCAATCATGGTTGAAAAGGACTTGCATGCGATTGAGGTCATCGCAAATGACAAACCAACAAAATATTCCAAATACACGGGTAAAAGGTTGCAGGCCTCCATAAACAAATCCGAAGAGAAATAAACTTCGATCTTTAAATCTTGACTCACTCTGTCAAAAGAGTTAGCAGAACTAAAACAAATCTCACGTGAGACCACCATGAGAAACAAGCCTCCTAGGTTAAATATTTTCATAAGGACTTCCAATTCTAGAAACAACAGTAACCAACTGACCAAGTCTTCGCAAAGCTTGAATGTTTTGTTGAACATTGAAATGATGGGCATGGAACAGTATTGTTCATATCATCAATAATATCATCCAAAAAAAATAGACCCGCAATGGAACCACACCATGAACGTTATTTCCATGCACCTCATTGATACAGTACTTTCAAACGAGTAGACTGAGCCTATGCAAGAAAAGGAAAAAATTGTTACTGCCAAAAAAACTCCTACTCTGGGACATGTAGTAAACATATTCAATTGCACACTTATAGCTAAAAAGAGCATTTCTGAGAAACAACCTTTGAGTGATGTCTCAACCCAAAAGAAGAACAATCAATATAGTTGGAGAAGCCAAAGGCTAGCCATTGAACCAGAGTTGACGAAGAATAAATTCAAGGAATAGTTGTTCAGAAATATCAGTCCACCCATCAACTGAACACAAAACGCTCAGAGCTAGTCTGCGAACATAGCCACAATGAAAAGTACTTCCAGAAGTAACAAGAGTAAGACCATTAATCTGAAAGTCACAAACCAATTCAAACCCCCAGACACTTCGGCAATCTCTCTCGCTCTAGATTAAATCATAGTTTAACAAATGAAGAAGTCTTGTGAAAATATCTCAATGTTTGAACTAACAAAGATTGTGAGCCAGCGAGACATGCTCCTACACGCACTGGGCATTCCACCTCATGTACCGATGCTTCTTCGTGCAAGGGATCAGGTATGTCCTTTGGTTCCCTCAAATTTGTGCTTAATTCTTTAACAATTGATGAAAATACACTTTGCCCTCCATTTTTGTTAACTTTTGAAATATTCAATTTTGATGTACACAATTTCTTAGAGTATTCTGATGCATCGGTAAATGTAATGCCATTATATGTCATAAAAAAATCAATGCAAAATGGGACAAAACATATGCATAATTTTTTTCGTTGGACATGACTCTTGTCCATGTGATTGGTGAACTGAGGAATGTGCATATTCATTTATCAGCCAATGGTTGAGTTAACAAATGTATAAACATAGTAATTGTAAACATTCCATAAGCATATGGGGTATTGTTAAGAAAAGATTGGTCCAACAAGCTACAAGGATACATTTCTTTGGAATGGTCACATCTATGGCTTCCATACAAGGGTAGAAAAAATCAGATCCAAATGAACTCAGAGTGATATATGAAACATACGGTCACTCCCTTGAATGAAAATAAATAGCCAATGGCTTTCCCAGATCTTATATTTGGAAATTTCTTTTTAGAAACTGAAATAGGGTGTTATCTTGCACAGCTATCCCTAGTCCCTCCAGAAACACAGTTGGAGCTCCTTCCTAGTCCAACTGGTAAAAATGATGTTTGTATAGTTAGTAGTAATAGTAATAATAGTACTAATGTAGTACGTAGTCCTTTTACATATGATATGTGTACATTGTACATTAATGGTTCCAAAATGCAGGATAGCTCTGGAGCTAGTTGTGTTTTAATAGACCTACGACAAAGAAAACATATGATTTCTAGCTGCTTATAATTTGAGTGCAAAAACAACACTCTAGAATAAAAGGCACTCATCTTGGGCTTGCAAAGAGTCATCAACCTCAACGTTGCGTTTCTCAAAGCAATAGGTGACTCATAAATTGTTGTGAGACAGGTACATGATACCATACATTGTGTGTCGCCTCACCTTAAAAGTTATCAATAAGAGGTATGCATTTGATTTTGTATTTCCAAGCTTGTAATATTATTTATGTTCCTAGAATGTGTAACGCAGTTGCAGATGCATTGGAAAATGTTGCTGCTAGGTTATCACCACTAAGGGACACTTTTTATATAGAGATTCTTTATAATCCATTTGTCCCTAATAACATTACTAATTTAAGTGTTTTCAATGATGAATAGCAGATATTGCACTTCATTGTGAACACCGAGGTCTTCAAAGATGTAGTTATCGACAAAGATGAGCACGATGTAGGATGCAACTAGTAAAAGAAAATGAAACCTCATGTCTAAAGGTGTGGTGTCATTATAATAGTGGTATGACTTGCGGAACCACTTCCGTGGGTGATTTAATGCTAAGACCCATAGCTAAATGTTGTCGCATGAGCAGATCAATTTGGGAATATAAAAATATCTAAAATTTGCTAATCTTGGTACTTGTTGCACATCATGAGAGTAGAAATATTTCATCCGCTTTTTCAAGCAATACCAAGATATATTCGCGTGGAAATATGATGAGCTAAAAACTTATGACACATGAATTATATAGCATGTGATTCCAATTAAAGAAGGGGCCAAGCCATTTCAACAAAATATGCGAAAGGTACATCTGACGCTTGAGCCTCTTATTAAAAATTAGTTAAGGAAGTTGTTGGATGCTCGGATCATATATAAAGTGTGACATTATACCTAGGCATCAAAATTGGTCCTGGTAAGGAAGAAGTCCAAGGGAATCTGCTTGCATTTTATTTTTGTAATCTGAATTGCGCCTCGGATAAGGATAATTACCCCATTCCTTCTATGGAACAAATACTGCAAATAGTATCGGGGTCAAAAATATTTCTTTATTGGATGTATATTTAGGATACAACCAGGTTCTGTTTTCGAAACCTAATAGACTGAAACAACATTATGCACCAAGTGGAGCATGTTCAAATTTAAGAGAATTCATTTTGGGTTCATTAATGTTGGTGTGACATTTCAATGTGGCATCAACATCGCATTCCATGGGTTGATTGGAAAAATTTTAGTGGTCTAACTCGATGATGTCACAATGTTTTCTAAGAAGAGATTCGACCACATATGTCATCTAAGGAAACATTTTGAACAATGTCGTAAGTATGGGATATCTCTTAATCCCATGAAGATAATTTTCGAAGTGTATGAGGGTAACCTCTTGGGCCACATAATTTCAAAAAGTAGGATTAAAGTAGACCCAAATAAAGTCAAAGAAATTAAGCAGATTCCCCTCCCAGTGAACAAAAAAATTATGCAGTCCTTTCTGGGGAAATTCAACTTCCTCCATAAGTTCATCTCCAACTACTCTCAGAATGTCAAGCCAATACATGAGATGCTAAATAAGGATGAAATATATAGATGGGATAAAAGGGAAAAGGATGAATTTTCCCGTATTAAGAAAACTATCACAGAAGCACCTACTTTATATAGCCCAGACTTCGACAAATATTTCTTTCTCTACACCTTTTATTTTGATACTTCTCTCATTGTTTTACTTATGCAAAAGGATAATCAAAAAAATGAGTGGACCATATCTTTCATGAGTGTTATTCTTCAAGAACCTGAACTCAATTGTCCTGCCATTGATAAACATGTGTATGCAGTATAAAAGGAGGTTAAGCACTTTCGGCCCTATCTCTTGAAAATTCATTGTATTATCTTTGTTCCACACCCAACCGTCAGATCGTTTTTCATTCAAAAAGAGCTACATGAGAGTAGAGAGAATTGGATGACTGGTTTAGAGGAGTAAAAATTCAAACCATTTCATGAAATCAAGGGCCACGATCTATGTCGACTAGCAACAAAATAAATGAATGCAAAGGAAGAAGAAGACCACTCTAGATGGGAGCAAGAAATCAAAATGTAAAATGTTGAGAAAACACCTCCCACTATCATTTTGGACCCTTGGTACACAAATGTGCGCTAATACCTCGAGCAAGGCCCAGTTCCCTTCCATTTATCTACACGGTAGAAGAGGGAAATTATACTTAAAGCATTATCTTACCATTTGGTGCATGGGGTGATTTTCAAAAAGCACCATAATGGAGTACTTCTTAGGTGTTTGGAAGCATACAATTCAAAGAAGGTATTGTGCGATCTCCACGATGTACAAGTCGGGTGACACTTCGCGGGAAACACAACTGCACATAAGATCATGCGGGTCAGTTTCTATTGGCATACTTTATTCAAAGATTCTCATGCTTATGCGCGCAAGTGTCTGGTCTTTCAAAGGTGTTTCGACCGAAACAAGAATTCATCTACCCCATTGGATCTTATCACACTGGAAGTACCTTTTCAACAGTGGGGCTTGGATGTTATTGGAGAAATATTTCCGCATTCATCAAAGCAGCACACCTATGTTCTCACTGCCAAATACTACTTTACGCGATGGACATAAGCAATTCCGCTCAAATAGGTGAATAATTAGGAATTCATCAACTTCATTCAATAGAATATCATTTCCAAGTTTGACATTCCTACTTCACTTGTTTTTTGTAATGCAATATAATTTTGATCGCTAAAACTCTATGATTTTGCATTATAAAATGGGATTTTATTGAATCCTTCAACTAATTATTATCCACGGGGAATGTTCTTGTCGAGTCAACAAATAAGAACCTCATTTGCATCATCAAAAGGATCATATTCTATGAACAGAGGAATTGACACTCCTCTTTAGTAAATTATTTATGGGCTTAACGAGTCATGTCAAATCCTTTTTTGAGCACCTCCCCTTACTTCCTGGTATATGGAAAGGAAGCCATCCTTCCTCCCAACATATACTTTCCTACTTTCCAACTTTTGCAAGAATCCCAAGGAAAGCCACACTTATTAATGCAACATAGGATGGACACTCTTCACAGGTTACATGAAGAAAGGTTGAAAGCAAGAGTGTTGTACAGGTAAATCCCCTCTATGGATAGACGCGATCCCTCTAGCCCTAGGGTGGGTCTAGCAACTACGAAAACATACTAACATCTACCTTGCTAGATTGTAAACGAAATTCAGAGCAAGGAATATGACCTACCTTGTCCTGATGCTATGTTGTCATCTTCCATCGAAGATTCTTGATCCGTCGCTCTCCTCAATCTCGATGCACGCTGCTACCAACGTTCGATTACCTGTATAGATGGTCAAGACACCACAACAAGCGTAAAATCATGACAAACATAAAACAATTACAACCTATCTAATTGATAAAGGAATGCTAGAAATATCATTATAAATGTAAACAAGAGTGAAAGATAAACATCAATTGCATTTTATTATGATAAAGACAAGGGGAGTTTACAACCAAGCCTTGATGTTGAGGCTATCCTTCGGCAGGTCCGTATCCAAGCACGTTTGCAACACCCTCATACACAAAGGTCTAAGATCTTACTATGTTCTTAACACACAAAAACAATCACACTCTGCACTATTCCCCCAAAGCTATGATTTCTTCTTCTCTCTATGCTAACTAAGGCAGAAGAGGTGAAAGAGGTCTCCTTATATAACAATGGAGGAGGAGATTATGGGCCCTTAAATAATGGGAGAAGAGCTTATCCTTTGGAGTAGTTCCTATTTCTTGGGAACAAGAAGCCCAAAGGGGAATTCCTTGGCCATATCCTCAAAACAAACTTCCAGTTCGCCGCCTCATGAAGCTTCTAGTCGCGGGAGCTTCCTTTCTATTTTAAAAAATTTCCAAAAGAGGATCGGCGCAGGTGCAACATTAAGATAGAGCGTCAATCGGCACGAGTCTCAGTGCAAATCTCTGCTATCAGCACAGGTCAAACACTGAGACAAAGCACCAACCTTGAAAACTAGGTTTTTATAGGGATCTTCCAAAAAATTTGTAAAGGGAGATCATTTGGCAGACAAAGTGTGGTTCAGGCGTGTGTATTTTATGCTTGGAAAATACACAAGGGTCACTCTATGGGTCCTCTAGGATCAAGGAATGGGGAGTATAGGGACAGTGACAAATTTTTGTGTAACAGATGTCCCCTAAAGTCTGAAGTCTGAACATGAGTAAGGGGTGAAATTCTTTACAAGTACCTGCAAGGAACCAGATGATGTCGTCGGGAGACCTGAAAATCAAGCATAGATATATATACATAACTAAAATCTCTGATGAAAATACATGAATCAAGGTATGGATGCAACCATCCATAAAAAATACCATGGTATTGTCGCAGCCATCCATCTGAGAAGGATCACATATAGACTCATGGTATGGTCGGAGCCATCCATCTAAAATAAACATATATCCAATCATAGACAAATCATATCGCCCCGCAACCAGGACTCTAGAGAATAAAATCTAGGGTCTTGCGCTCCATCTCGATCCGAAAAAATACAAATTTGAGCATGTGAATAAGTGAGCTGAAGTCAAACATGCAAGAAAGTCACCTAATTACCAGCCAATGGTGAAATTTGTTAACAGGCACGAGAGAAACCACCAATAGTGACAATGGATCTCAAGGTACAACAAGTACAATCCACGAAATGTGAATAGTGATCTGGCATCAAACATCTGCAAAATCACTCGATCAAAGGCTAATGACAAGGACCTGTCGTCGAATGTGAATATCTTTCCATTGAGGCATGCAAGCTCTAAGGTACCATAAAGGAATCTCTAGATCGACTTCCCGGATAATGAGATGAAGTCAAAAGGAAGAGATCCGTCGAAGGAGGGTCATAATGAATCCCACCTCATCGACATGAAACAGAGAATTTGATATGATTGGTAATCAAGACTAAAACAGAGTATCAAGGAATGTACAAAGTGAAAAAGGATTTTCTCTTGAACATATCGACGACATGAATCTGGAATTTGGTAGCATTTGACTCAAATAGGAATAGAGGTTATGTTGACAAAATTGGTAATCAAATGAGAGGCAAACGGATTTCCCAAACCCATGGAGGCAAAGTGACAGAGTGAAGATATCCCAACCATACACGAACTGCAAATAAGTGTCATGTTCAAGAGTGATGTACTGTCGACACAACTGACGAACAACTTCCATTTTCCCCCACCATTTCTGTTGAGTACCTCTTTATTTTTACACAATCTTGAAGAGGATAGAATTTGCTTGTCATATAAGTTTTTCCTTCAGACAAATCCATCCTAGTACATGTTACGAGCCCTAGGAAGGAGGAACTCGGTATCTTCATGGTGACGATTTCCGATGTCATTTAGTTTTAATGAGTCTGAAAAAGGAATAACTCGGCATATTTTCATGTTTAGAGAGTTTGAAAAGAAGCGGAAAAGAAAACTCCAACAGGTTCCTTTTCGTAGGTAATCTCACATATCCGAAAAGGTAGAAAACTGTGTCTGAGAGAACCTCTTAGTCACGATAGGCTAAGGTATTCCTTTTTCGTAAATAGTTTATCCTAGCCCGAAAAAGGGGTAAATATATATTGGGTAAACGACATTTCGCAGACTTTAACGAGTTCAAAACGACAAGAGTCTTGAAAATATTTTGAATTTTTTAGAGTCAGAAAAGAGTTGAAAGGTGACTCCTCCTGGTGGAACGAGTGGTAATAATGGTAGCAATTGGTTCTGGTGATGATGGAACTACTCAGAACAAGTAAAGGTCAAGAGGTTGGTTAACAAAACCACTCATTGCAGTGATTCCTCAGGAACGGGTAAAACAATCAAGTGATAGAATATGAACGGTTGAGCAAATGGTAATGATGGAATGAGAAAACCAAGGCTCATCTAGAAAAATAGATCGATAAAGTGGCAATCATGAGAGGTAAAATAATAATGGTTTCATTTTTACACAAGCTTGAAATCATGGAAACTTTGCTAGAAGTTGGTTTCATTTTTACACAAGCTTGAAATGGAAACAAACTATGCTTGAAAGAGGTTTGCATTCCCCCGTAATTATGACTCAATTCAAGGTACATGCCCCCCAATCTTCAGTGCATTCACCGGAGTAGACTGCTAGTTACTGACAGGTGGATGGAAATAAGGTTCAATTACGAGATCAGGCGAAAGACTCGACTTGGATTTTACGAGGTCTAATCAAAGACTCAAATTGGAAAGGGAACATGTTTCATTTTTTAATGAGGTTGACATAGTAAAAGAACTATCCTCATGACCTAATTCATTTTTTGATGAGGTTGACATAGCAAATGAACTATACTCATGACACCTTGTTTAATTTTTTAAGGAGCTAGACACAAGAAAAGGAACTATGCTCTGACTAGCTTGTTTCATTTTTTAAGGCTCTTGACACAAGAAAACGAACTTTTCTCTTTCAACCTTGTTTCATTTTTTAAGGAGCTTGACACAAGAAAACGAACTCTGCTCTGAATAGTTTGTTTCATTTTTTAAGGATCTTGACACAAGAAAACGAACTATGCTCTGAAGACCTTGTTTAATTTTTTAAGGAGCTTGACACAAGAAAATGAACTCTGCTATGAAGACCTTGTTTCATTTTTTAAGGAGCTTGACACAAGAAAACAAACTCTACTCCGAAGACCTTATCATGACGAATAAGAATTCATGGCTTCCAAGAGGTTCTCATCTGACGGGAGAACAATACTCTAGAAATTAGGACCCAATGCCCCCAGCACATGATGCACAACGGCACTATCACTGAATGTGGGCATGGGACAGGTAACCACATAATTGACCTATGACGAGGAAGATATCACTAGCAATTAAGGACCAGGAAGGGATGACAGTAGACCAGATGTCACATCAAGACCAAAGAATGAAAGCTGATCAATGGTCACGATTCGACCTTCATGTGGAAAACAGATCACACAAAAGAGGGAAGAGACAAGTGCGCCCATGGCATAAGCATAGTCGTGCCCCAAGAGTAAATTAAAATCCAAAGGGCCTTGGATGACCATCACGTCTATATAGACAATATTTCCTCCCAAATTAATAGGTAACTTCGGAAGGATCACTAACGATTGACTTGTTCCTATATTAAAAGCCAATAGATTTTGAGTAACAGGCACAAGCTGTGGAGAACCTAAAGCTTGCCATGTATTTGAGGAAAGAATACTAACTAAGGCACCTTCATCAATAATTGTTCCTGGTACAACTATATTGCAGGCCTATACAGTGATCTCAAAGGGCAGGAAAGAAGTAAGACGGTATCCCGTAAATCGACTCCAATCAAAGGAAGCGACCAAACTACCTGGAGGGGGTGCCATAAGAATAGGAGGATTATCCCCTTACATTACATGAGCAGAAATACCATCCTCCTGGAATTCAATAATGAGAGAAGGAGGATCACTTTTTGTAACCGTGGTGACAGGAGTCGGAGGATCACCCTCCTAGATTAGGGAAACAGGAGGATCACCCTCCGATCCTGGGGAATCAGAGGAAACAAAACAACCTGATTGGGATGAGATCCACTCTCAACAAAAAATACCTGATGAATTGTAGAATGAATTAGGTAAACCTTTTTCTCAACCAATGATTGGTCGGGAATGGACTTGGGAGACTGACTTTCAGAGAGATTGGAATTAACCGGGGATGAATCTCGATCAATTACTTGATCAACTAGCAGAGGACTCGAGGAAAACTTTCAGTAACCAAAGGGAAGACAAGACTCAGAAGCCAAAAGGCTATCCAACGCGTTAAAATCTTCATCCATATAAGGACAGAGGTGAATTGGATGGTTCACTTCACACAAGCTACAAGGAAATTTGATCTTACCCTGTTTCTTATTAGTCTCATTATCTTTAGCTGAAGTCTCATCATCAGCATGATGCCTAGGGGTTGATGATGAAGGACGAATCGGGCTAATGGACCACACTTCTAGTACCTTTGGAATACCAAGGTAATCACGAAGAAGGTGATCACCCTCACATAGCTTGCAAGGGAATTTCACTATGCGAGACAGAGTGGGGGGTTTCTCGCTATTAGATGCAAGGGTAGCAATAGTTGTTGATTTTCCCCTAGCTTATTTTCCTTCTTCTTCTTCTTCTTCTTCTTAGCCACTTGGTTACTAGAATCCAAAATTTCACCAAGCGAAGAGGAAGAACGAGATGAAGAAATGAGTGAAGAAGGCGAGAGGTTAGTCTTAGGATCAACATGATGTTTTTCAAGCAAAGGAGATGGTTGAATATGGGTTGGGACACTCGGGACCACCGAGGTTGAAAATAACCAAACAGGAAAACCAACAGTTAACCCAGGAAGGGACAATGTTGCCATATCAGGAGCACTAACATTCCCAAAATAAGGAAAAGGACCAAGATTCCCTTAAGAGGGGATTCCTTGGTTGGTAAACTCCGAAAATTTTTCCATTGGAAACAACCCTCAAAAATCACTAAGGAAGATAACTTTAACCATGAATGTTTCATAGGTAGTTAATTTTTTAAGACACTGAAACAAAACTCTGCCTTTTCATGTTTTAAGAGTCAAGAAAAGGACAAAAGTGACTCTAGCCACTTTCGAATTTAACGAGCTCGAAAGGACAAGGACTCGATGATCTTTTCAAATTTAAAGAGTCAGTAAGATCAAAAATGACTACTCAGTGTATTCTAGGCATAAAGGGTCACCAAGTAATCGTGAACTGCAATATACACCTTAGTGATCAAATGAAAGAGAAATGACCAAGGACTTGACGTACAGTAGCCAATCTCCCTAAATGTTGTGTTCAGTGTATCACGGTTACAAGGTGGCAGACTCAGCTTCCTATCAATAAATGATTACAACCTATAGGGGTCTCACAAGTCCGTACTAGCTTTGTCTAATGCCAGATGGAGAACGACAGTTATTAGGTTTAACGACGTCGGAACACATCACTAGCCTAGACCTCTAAGTGTGAGCGTTAAGTTTCAATGCTTCCTCAGATTTATTGAATAAATTTTATGGTTGATCTTGAATTATGTCTCGGTTTCAAGGCCCTACCGCTGTCATCAGAGAACTTCTATATGCAGCTATATGAGGAAATAAATCTTTCGATTCGATCAATGCTATCTATTTAAGGGAAGAGTCTCAAACAATGATGCAACAAACAGTAATATTGCAAACGAAAATTTTTCCTAACTAGATGACTTTCACTATCTAAAAGTAATATAAAACATTCAAAGATGCAAATTATGCAATGTAATATATGCAAAATTATCTTTTTGAAAACTATGCAATTGTAATCTACGCACAATTTTCTTTCTCTTTTGAATGAGTAAGAATGCACTCAATGCATTTTTCAATGAAATGAGAATCTACTTAATGCAAGCTTTTAATTAAAGAGAATGTACTCAAGGCAACTTTTAGTTGTCAATCATTAAGCAATGTAATCTAAGTTCAATGATAGATTTCAAACATGACTTTTCAATGCTACTTGATCTAATGCATTTTAACGAAAAGCAAACTTTGAGACGAAAACTAAATCAACGCAAATTTCCTTAATGCAACAAGGATGCAACAAAAATTAAGAATACAATCTTGTTTTGAACACTTTGTAGCGAAATTCCTCAAAATTATATAAGACATATGAGTTCAAGCACGAAGAAGATTTCTAAAGCGTGGGCTCAAAATAAGGCATTCATTCTCTTTTACATCAAGCAATCATACAAATAATATTTTTCAGCTAAACAATGAGCAATGTAATCTATGCTCAGAAGCGAACAAGAAGACCAAATGAACTCAGACAGACACTTGAGACTTGATCACTCAATAAACCAAAAAGCAAAATGCAATCAACTAGAGATAGCTCACCAAGAAAGGAGAGTGACTCAATCAGCACGGCAATGTCACGTGAAGCATGCAACCAGGAAATTGATGCACAATCCTAGAAAAACCTAGGATGTAGGATACACGTCCCAACGGAAAGGAAAAAAAAACAACCAAAAACCAATCCAATGAGCCAATCAAACCAACTTGATTGAAGGGGAGAACATGTAAATCATACAGATAAAAGGACCGGAAGAGGTTACAGTTATTCACAATCCACGTGTAGGGGAATATGCCTTTGGTTTTTTGACATAATCATTTATCCTTAATTTTTTTTCTTATGCTTTAAATATCCTTGAAGTTGAGTTAATACCTAAGAATTTCACATGAACGTTGACTTTTATTGGTAGATGGAAATCTTTCTTGCATATCTCCAAATTGATAAATATTTCCAGATTACCAAGACACATTGGTGAAGGACTTAGAGAAAAAACCTTAATTTTTCACACATGTTGGAATTGGCACGACTTTTTGGGTTGAAACTAGCGCCAACAGCCCATTGGTGTGACTTTATAACTAAAAAATAGCGCCAATCGGCATGACTATCAGAAAATAAAAGTGCCAATGCCTGAAAAATAAAAAAACAAAGAATTTCTCCTAACCAAGACTAGACTCTACACTTCAAGCAAAAACTAAAAGATTGTAATTGATGAAAAACATAGGAACAAACAGGGAAATGGTTTTTCGACTAAACTCGTCGAATGACTAAGACCTCAAAGAGTAACAAACTCAAAGGAAACTCCCCAGTGGAGTCACTAATTCGTTGTCTAGGTAAATCCCCTCTGCGAACAGAGGCGATCCCTCTAGCCCTAGGGTGCGTCTAGCAACTACGGGAACATACTAACGTCTACCTTCCTAGATTGTAAACAAAATTTAGAGCAAGGAAGATGATCTGCCTTGTCCTGATGCTATGTTGGCATCTTCCTTCGAAGATTCTTGTTCCGTCACTCTTTTCAAGCTCGATGCACACTGCTACCAATGTTCGATTACCTGTATAGACGATCAAGACACCACGACAAGCATAAAATCATGACAAACATAAAAAAAATTACAACCTATCTAATTGATCAAGGAATGCTAGAAATCTCATTATAAATGTAAACAAGAGTGGAAGATAAACGTCAGTTGCAATTTATTATGAGAAAGACAAGGGGAGTTTACAACCAAGCCTTGCTATTGAGGCTCTCCTCCGACAGGTCCGTATCCAAGCACGTTTGCAACACCCTCATACACAAAGGTCTAAGATCTCACTATGTTCTTAACACACAAAAACAATCATACTCTACACTATTCTCCCAAAGCTATGATTGCTTCTTCTCTCTATGTTAACTAAGGAACTAGAGGTGAAAGAGGTCTCCTTATATAACAATGGAGGAGGAGGTTATGGGCCCTCAAATAATGGGAAAAGAGCTTATCCTTTGGAGTAGTTCCTATTTCTTGGGAACAAGAAGCCCAAAGGGGAATTCCTTGGCCATATCCTCAAAAAAAACTTCTAGCTCGCCGCCTCGCAAAGCTTCTAGTCGCGTAAGCTTCCTTTTAATAGAAAAAACTTTCCAAAAAAGGATTAGCGCAGGTCCGACATTAAGACAGAACTTTGATCGGCGCATCTCTCAGTGCAAATCACTACTATCGGTGCAGATCAGACACTGAGACAAAGCGTTGACCTTGAAAACCAGTTTTTTATATGGATCTTCCAGAAAATTTATAAAGGGAGATGATTTGGCAGAAAAAGTGTGGTTCAAGGGTGTGTATTCCATGCTTGGAAAGTACACAAGGGTCACTGTATGGGTCCTCCAGGATCAAGGAACGGAAAGTACAGGGATAGTGAAAAAAAATTATGTAACAAAGAGAAAAAATTTCACTTCATCATATTCATATCAAGAAGAGATCCAAAAATTGAGAAAATTGCATGAAGATCAAAGTCACGTATGGAGAGAAGAAGTAGAGAACAATTATTTCATTCGTGTTGCATATTTTCAACAGGACATTGAATCTCTCAGATATCAACTGAATGAGAATCAACAGGCAACACAAAGTCTCAAAATTTTCAAATATAAAGCTTTACAAAAAAAATTTATTTTAAGGAAGAATCAATAAAAATTTTATTAAAAAATGGATAAAATCTCTAGGTTTTACCAAAAAATCAAATATTTGAATGAGATAATTGATTCACTGGTAGAGGGAGACAAATCCATTAAAAACAAGTTTTTGACCATTCTTGACTAGGAAAACAAATTTCAATCTAGTGGAATTCCAAAAGTTTCTAAGAGAGATAAAAGATTGATGCTTGCTTCCTTAAGTTGCAGGGAAAAAGAGGAAAAGATATCAAAGCATACATGCAAGTGGCATATGAGCAATGTCTATCAAATTGGGAAAGGAACAGACTTCGTAGAATAATTTGACCTATTGGGTGCAAGCCATTGAAGGAAGTAGTTCCAGGAGAATTGAAACATCCCACGAAAGACCGTGTTGGCAAAGACCAAGTAGAAATAAAAAAACATAACAGTTTGGAGGCAAAAAAGCTTCCAAAAAATTATTGCCAAATTTGAGGTCAAATATCAGAAAAAAGAAGAAACATGTACAAGGATTAATTTCCAACTTCCAAATCAATATCAATCAGTTTCCTTCTATATATTTCTTTGCACTACATGAAATATATTCACAATGGGCAACATATATCCAAGTACATGCACCTCACCTGCTCCTTAATATCAATTACGATGACTCTGAATATGAGGAGATGTCTGCTTTCCTGTCAGATATCAACTGAAAATACAAATGTTTGGAATTCAGCATTTAGTTTTAGAAAATATGTTGATTTTCATGTTCCAAGACCTATTTTATTTTATTATATTTTAGTATTTTTAGACCTTTATGCGTTGGTGTAAAGGGTCCAGAATCATTGAAGACTACAGACTTGCATGCTTTTAATGAATTTTGAGACACTAGAATTTTCCAATAGCATTCTCAGTTCTCGTGTGTGATGGCTTCTGACAGTTATGTCAGTACATGGTTTTGATCCATTAATATATGCCTTTGTTACTCAAATTAAAACATTTACTAAAGTGCATATGTAATTTGACATAGTTATAGAACTATGATTAAGATTAAGCAATGGTTTTTATTTGCAGTTTTTGTAGTCATGTGCAGCTATAATGTTCTTTGTTACAAATGACATAGTAGATAATGCTTTCAATATCTATCAAATAGTATGATACAAATTTGCATTGGTCACTTTGATTTCCAATATAATTTAATTATAGTGCTATGATTATGATTTGGCAATGTTTTTTTGTGCTTTTTTTAGCCAAATGTCACTAGAATGTTGTGTTTTTACTTATAACATAGTAGGTAATGTTTTAAATGGATAGCAAACAATAGTATCCAAAATCACATCACCCATTTTTTGGTCATCCTTATGACAATTTTGTATTTCACATCTTTTTTATAACCATAAATTTAAAAATTAGAGAAATGGTTATTGTTAGTTGATCATTACAATATAGTATTAAAATGTGGGCAAACTCGGTGTGCTCTATGATTTGGAAATTTTAATTTATATACTTTAAATTATGCATGTATGGATACTCCATAAAATACAAAATAACCTGTGTCAATAGTATCAAAATGCAGTAAGTTTTTTTGAAATTTGTATTTAAATGTCTGGGCAAATCCTATTTGTTCAACATTGTGAAGTCAATTCCAATTTCATTATATTATGCATGGTATTATGCTAATTTAAATCTTTTAATTTCTAGTATTTAGATTGATTAAAGCATTTGTTAAATGTGCATCTGATTTGAATGTTGTTAGATACATAATGTATAACACTCTGGAGCAATTATTTGATGAATAGAGTTTCAAGAAAACATATTTCATTTATATATGTTAAGATCAAGTATTTCCCAAATGCATTGTATTCCATAACCTTTTTATTCTATTTCTTGACATGCATGTGACAATAATGAGTTTATAGTTGTTGTCAAGATAAATCCCCTCTGCAGACAAAGGCGATCTCTCTAGCCCTAGAGTGAATCTACCAACTTGAGATACTTTCTAATGCAAAGCTTTCTTAGCTAATATTCAAAATGCGATAAGAAAGGAGACAGAATTACCTTTTCCTAATTCTATGTTCGAACTCATTGATGATGACCTTGATCCATGATCCTTTTAGGTTCACTCCTTGCTACTAGTGGCACACGAATACCTGTGGATGATCAAGAGGCAACAACAAATGTAATCCAATACATAATAATCATTAAACATTAACTATCTAGCAGATCAAGCAGTACCATAATATTTGCATAAAATATTAGACAAATATAGAAATCAAACATCAAATGTTTTATTGATAAATATGAAAGGAAGAGATTACAACCTAGGCATTGATGTTGGAGGCCTCCCTTTGTTTAAAATCCAAGTCCTTCACCGAATCTCTAAAGCATTCCTTCTCTCGAACAACTTAGGCGTTATCACAGTGCAAGAATGTAAAGGGAACGAGAGTTCAGACCAGCCCAACAATGACCAACCAGTAGTGGAAGGATGGGGACCAATTTATAAGAAGGGAGAAGAGGTTGGAAGCTCATGAAACGAGGAGGAAGGTCCACTTTCAAAGGGATAAACCCCCATGGATGAGATAAAAGCTCTAAAACCAAGGAGCTCAACCCTACAACCACCATTTAACAACCAGCTCATCACCCTGGAACTTCTAGAGGTCGATGCTTCTCCTCCATTTTAGTAAACACTGCCAGAAAGGGATCAATGTAGTTTTCCAAGAAATAAGGGTGTTGGCAGCGCTAAGCCAAAACTATCAATATGGCATCAGTGCGAGCATGAAATTAGGAAAGGTGTTGACCTAGAAAACTAGGGTTTTGACCAAGTTCCTTCAGCAATCTTCCAAGGAATTTTTCTTTGAGTCTTCATGGGATGTCTTTACATATTTATTCATGGTGGAAACATTGCATAGGGTTTGACACAGAGAACTTTAGGATCGGGGACAGGAAGTGATTATGGTGACAAATTACTGTGTAACATATGCCCCCTAAAGCATGAAGGTAGAACGAGGAGTGATGGATGAAATGCTTTATGAACCAAGGAAAAGAACTCAGATCACCACCAGGAAGCCTACCAAATCAAGAATATTACAATATATGACACCTCCAGTATGAATATTCCTAACCACATAACTCTAAACTATGCATCAAATAATACATGAACCCACGGCATGGTCGCAGCCACCCGTCTAAAGAGATCATAGAAATGGATTTGTGGTATGGACGTAGTCATCCGTATAGATAGGATCATGTATACAATCATGAATACTTAATAACTCCCTGCATCACAGATCAGAATCAGATGTGATCCAGGGTCTTCACCGCGATCTCAATAAACCTAATGTACGAATCTAGCCATGTGAATAGATGTTCTGACGTCGAACATGATAGAAACCACTTGATTACCGGCCAATGAAGAAAATCATTAAGAGCCATGAGAGAAACCACCAATAATGACGATGGCCCTCAAGGTACAACAACACAATCTACAAGTGTGAATAAATGTGTTGAAGTCGAACACTTGCATAATCATTCGATCGAAGTTCAATGATGTGCATGTCATCGAACATGAAGAAATTTCCATTGAGGAATGCAAGCTCCAAGGTACTGAAAATATGTTTCTAAACCACCTTCCTCGATAATGAGCTGAAGTCGAGAGGAATTGATTCATTGAAGGAGCGCCATAATGATCCCCACAACATCGACACAAAACAACAAATATCTCAAGATAATAGGAGTGATTTTGTATTGTAGCGGAGGAGGTCATATAAGCAAATGATGTTTGACAAGAAGGAATTCTCTTGAACATATTGGCAACACGACTTCAGAGTGTGGCAGCATTTGACTCAAATGGGATCAGAGATCATGATGACAAAAATGGTGATCGAATAGGAGGCAAATAGATTTCCTAAACCCGCGGAGGAAAAATGACAAATGAAGCATATCCCCAACCCAACACGAACTGCAGATTAGTGTCATGTTCAAGAGCGACAAGCTTCCCAAAAGACACTTAGGAACATTCACTTTCAATTTTCCCCCGTTATTGCTAACGAGTACCTCCTTATTTTTGATAGCCAGCATGAAGAGGATAACATATGCTGACCGTATAAGTTCATTCTTTGGATGAATCCATCCTAGTAATTTTAACGAGCCCTAGGGGGGAGGAACTCGATCTCGTCATGGTGACAAGTCTTTCATCGTTTAATCTTTAACGAGTCCAACACTATGGTAACTCGGTATATTTTCATGTTCAAGGAGTTTGAAAAGAAAAGAAAATAAAACTCTATCGTGTCCCTTTTCGTAAATCGTCCCTTGAATCCAAAAATGTAGAAAACAATATCTGAGAGAACCTCTTAACCATGTTCGATCAAGGTATTCCTTTTTCATAAATAATTAAACTTAGCCCGAAAAAGGGGTAAACATATATTGAGACTATGTCAATTCATTTACTTTAACAAGTTCGAAATGACAAGTACTCAACAATCTTTTCATTTTTTTGAGAGTCAGAAAAGAGCTGAAAGTTGACCCCAAGGAGGTTCCTTTTTCGTTTATTCTTTACCGAGTCTGAAAAAGAGATCAAATAAAACTTGGTTGCATTAAAAATAATCACCAATAGTGTAAAGATCCTGTTATAGCACAAAAAATGACAAACATCACTAATAGCGAAGAAAATAATAAAATAACGGCAAAAATATTTTCAAAAATCTATAAATAGACAAAAAGTAAATTCATTTTCACCCTTCTACTTTGAGTAAATTGGAGAAGTACATTTTACCCATTTTCCCTTCGAACTTCAAATCAATGGTGCAGTCGATCGAGGACACCATCTAGCGATCCGTCAGCTCCAGGTAAGAGTTCAAACTCTCCTCTTTATTTTAATTCTATTCTTTAGTTGTTTAGCTTTAAAAATTTAGAGATGGGGAGAGCATTTCAAACCTCAAAATCGCTCGCGGCTAACGCGAGTTTGAGCTATCAGACCCCTGTTGGTTGCACTTAGCCCATTAGGGCAGTGCGTCACCAGCACCAAAGTAATTCAGACATTCATGTTGGCTGTGGGAAGATTTTGAAATGAGAAATCCACCCATTTCCAATGGATTATTTCAAAAACTACTCCAATGAAATCTCCTAAAATATCATTTGAACATTTTTTGCAAGTGATTTCAGCAAAAATGGTCATCGAATGGAAATTATTGGAGCTACTTCAATTTTTGGTTGGACTGTGGGATGTAGATCGCCAGATATTCATAATTGGAGACCAGGAACTGGAATTATATGTCATGGACATCTATTTCGTTGCAGGCTTATCCAGGAGAGGGGAGAGGATCCAACTCTCTCAAGCTCGCGCAGGAGGTGAGAGTACCAATATGCTCATTCAGAGACACTATCCTAGGGCTAGAAAGACTGAGAGTGGGAAGATAGAGATATCTTCTATCATATTTATTCCCTTGTGCACAATCCTACACTGCATGACTCGAGTAGCTAGATCCCGGGCATTTCATGATGCAACGAAATCCCAATTCCAGTATGTGCTGGATTGTTTTGACCCTACTATGTTCAACAGGTGTGAGGGGTTATTGGTTAACATGAAGAGCCAATTGACCAAGTGCAAGACAGGTCGACTAAAAAAGTTTGGGTACAAGTCCATCTTGGTTACCTTTTTCTTTGAGATATTACCTTTGTTCCAGTATCAGCGGTTGGAGATCCATGATCCAGCTCCGAGATACCTGAGGCTGATGAGGTGGTGTGAGATCATGCCCCGTCAAGTCGAGGGACAACAGATGCATTTCCCTACAGCGTTTTTTAGCTGGTTGTGTCTTCAACTCGTCGTGGTTAAGGACTATGCATACGCAGGCATCGACTTCAGGGGAGCTCTAGATCTACCCATTCTACCAAGCACACAGTGGACAGATGTAGGTAAAAATCATTTTTAACATTTTTTACTTTTTGAATTTTTTTTTCGTGTATTATGAGATCTAAACTTATGATATTTTTATAGATATGGGTCCTAGGAGACCACTAGGCATGTCACCGATCACGAGGAGAGTGGATTGCCCAGTGGAGGATGTTCCCTACGAGGAGGGATCATACCCTTTAGCCGAGATAGAGAGAAACTTGGTAGGCCTCAGGAGAGGCATCCCAAACTATCCTACCTTTGATGATATTCCTCTTCTCTTTCAAAGGCACACAGTCGGTGTTCCAAGCAGACTATATCGCTTACTCTGGCAAGTAATATGAGCAGTCACCTACTATCATGAGCACCATGTGAGTGGATAACAACCCTCTATTTACATTTTGTACTGATGTAGGCTCAAAGAACCATTTTTGTCGTAGAACACATATTTTTGAGATTTTGATGTAACACACTTGACATACTTGATATATATATATATATATATATGCAGGTTTATACGGCTACTTGTGTATCTTAATGATGTATTGGTTTTTACATGTTGCGCAGATGTCTATCTAATATATGATTTTCTAATGTATTTGTTAATGTGTTTAAACTCATTGGAATATGTAGATATGTAATAAAATCAAAATGTCTTTCCAATAATCGAACACGCAAATACATACGCAAAATTTGAGGATTTTGCACAGAATAATGGCCATTTAACTATAACACAACAAGTTGTGATTCTAATTTAACAAACAAATATCTAATATCGAGATCAATTGCATCCAATAATAGCTCGATAACCACACTATATTCGGAAATATTGTTATTTTTTCAACCCAAAAAAATACCTTGTAGATAAATCAACTTTCCATCAGGGACGAAGAGTGCCCATGCTGCGAAAGACAGGTTTCGTTTGCTACAGCAAGCGCCATCAGCAAAACTGACGTAATGATTCGATGACATATGCAAACTAAGTGGAACACAAGGTGAGCAAAGGAAACATGTTTGGAAAGCAAACAATCACACCAAAAATCCAATCAAAGAAAACTAATGAATAAAACACTAATGTGCGAAGCATCATACTCACGATCAAGCATAATACTTTTTCAGATAGAGCCCATTTCGGGGCTTAGCCAATTGGTTGCCTTCGTAATCTGCTAGCTCATAGGCTCCTCCTTCTAATACTCGTGGAATGATATAGGGCATGTTCCACATTGGCTCAAGTTTCCCGACTCCCAATTTATCGTGGGCATGGTCGTAAAGTAGGACCAAGTCACCTTCATAGAAAACGTGAGGTTTGATGGATTTGTCATATTGAGCCTTAACTCATCTTTTTTTTGCTTCAATGACTAAAGAAACAAGTCTTCGGGTCTCATCTAGATGCTCAAGGTAAAGCAAACGTTCCTCTTCTGGTGAAGTACCAGGAAGTAATTCGACGGTTAGCTTCAAAGAAGGAATTTCACACTCAATCGGGAGTGTGGGCTCTAGACCATACAGAAATTGGAATGGTGTGAATCCAATGGTAGTCTTAGTGGAAGCTCGGTAAGCCCACAGAGCTGAGAAGAGCATGAGATTCCAATCTCGTTTGTGTTTCCCAATGGTTCGTTGAACTTGTTGGCTTGTGGATAATAAGGAGTGGAGCTATCATGATGTAGCCCCAATTGAACAACGAGCTCTGTCATCTATGATTTCAAAAATGAGAGCCGTGATTAGTGACAATCACTTTCATGACACAAAATTGATCTATGACATGATTAAAAGAGAATTGCACTGCAGTTAGACCTTCATTATCGTATGTAGGCATCGCTTCAACCCATTTAGTGAAATAATCGACTGCAACAATAATATAACCATGCCCCCCTATCAAGCGAGGGTTACATGTCATGAAATATATGCCCCATTTCAAAAATGGTCCGACGTTCACAACTGGGTGCAAGGGTGAGGGTGGGCTGCGCTCTTTTCGAGAGTAGATTTGAAAGTCATGGCATTTTCGGACTGCAACAATGAAATCTTTAAAGATAGATGACCAAAAATACCCTGTGAAAAGGATATTTTGGGTGGTAGAATAACCAGACATGTGGCCACCATAGACCTATCAGTGGCATTCATTGAGAACTTTCTCATCTTCCTCTATAGTCAAACATTGATGGAGGATGGAGTCAACACTAGTGCGATATAAAGTGTCTCCAACGATACGATAGGGCTGGGACTGGTAACGAATCCGTCGTCGCTTAGAGTGCAATAGCTCTGGCTGAAAATTTTGGGTCTGGATATAAATGATGATGTCTCCATACCATGGATCAAGAGTACTGATGAGAAAGAGTAATTCATCTGGAATCGACTCTTCAATAGGAGTGGGATCAACCGCAGTAGGAAGATCACAAATCAACTCAACAAAGACAAGGTATTTCTTAGACTTAGCAGTAATTAATTCTAAGTCTAACTCTTGAAGGATGACAATCCATTTTGATTACTTCCCCCTAAGAAACTAATGTGTGATAATGTAATTCATCGGGTTACAGTAAAAAATCACCAAAGTTTTACGCAGGATAATGTAATGACGAAAACGTTGAATAACTTGGATAGAAGCCAGCACAAGTTTCTCTACATGAGCACAGCAGGTCTCAGCATCAAAGATATTATGGCTCAATTAGTACACTACATTCTCTTTACCATCGTCATCCTCCTGAACCAGCACCATACCGTTAGTGATGTCTGCGGTGGCCGAATACAGAAAGTAGTTGTGGTGATAATAGCGAGGATGCAGTAGAGGAGAATTGATGAGGGCTCATTTTAAAGCATCAAAAGAGCTCTGGGAAATTTCATCCCAAATTAATGGGATTCCCTTTTTCAATAAGTGAGTAAAACCTTTGGCAAGCTCAGTGTAATTCAGTACGAAGCGATGGACGAAATTTCCTTTCTCCTGCAAGCTTTGCAGTTGATGAACAAAATATGGAGGAGGAAAATTGATGATTTCCTCTACTTTAAGAGGATTGGTGTGAATGCCTTATTTGGACACCACAAAACCCCAAGAGTCGACTTAATTCGATGCCTAAGACACACTTATGAGGGTTCAACCTGATATTATAGTGTCGATGGCAAAGAAATATGGCTCTGAGTTGTCTCGGGTGATCTCGACATTTTGCGGAATGAGCAGGAAGGTCGTCGAGGTATGGATGAACTATGTGCTTGATGTCATGAAAAGCATACGACATAGCTCGCTGGAAGGTGGCCTCGGTATTCTTCAAGCCAAAAGGGAGCGTTTTGTAGCCAAAGGTTCCACATGGATAGATAAACGCAAATTTGTGCTGATAACTCGAGCAATTTTCATCTGGTTATAGCCAGAAAAACTTTTCATAAAGGAAAAAATCTCACTCCCAGTGCACTTGTCAATGATTTGGTAGATAAAAGGAGTGAGGTAATTATCCTTAGGACATGCTCGATTTATATCATGGTAATCAACGCAAACCCAGATGGTCCCTTGTTTCTTAGTAACGAGAACAATATTGGAGACCCAATATTTCAATTGTATCAGATAAATAAAACCGACTTTGAGAAGTTTTTCAACTTCACCCTTTATGGAAGCTGTTAGTGTCAGTGTATCAGTGATCAAAAATTTCTCTTTTAGTTGTTTTCCTAGAATTCTTAGGTCAAAATTTTTTCTTTTCTAACAAGTTCTCAAAATAAATTTTGGTCATTGACAGAGTCTAGGTCAAACTTGTTGCTCCATCATCTCATCCATGCATTCCATCACCCTCAAAATTCTATTATCTCAAGTGTCAAGAAAATAGGAAGGGAAATCATGACTTTCAGATTTGCAAGGAATCAATCTGCCTTCTCATTTTAGTTAAAAGAAGAAAGTGTTGTTGCCAAGTGTAATGGTGAGAAAACTTCATTTATGCCTTCATTCATTTCATTTACCTCTTTACCCTTCATTTTTCCCTAAACCCAAATTCCAATGCTTCATTTCTTTTAAAACCCCTTTTAGACTATTAAAATTCAATTTGTATGGTTAAATAGTAGCTCTGCCCACCCACTAACAACCATATCATATATCTCTTACACTTACCACATATGTCATTTACCGCAGCTCTGCCCTCCACAGCAAACCTTTTAATATATCACATATTATATATGTGATATCATTACCACACTTATCATATTATGGACCTACTTACCTTTATCTCATCGCAAAAAACCTTTCGCTCTTCATTGACTCTCACTATTCCAAAGTCCCGATGCGATAAAACCTTTACCCTTTTCCCTTTTCTACCTTACCTTTTCGCATCGCCATATCGCAACAATCCTTGCCACATTCACTTACTACTCCACAAATCTTCTGATGTGATATTAAAGTGGGACCTGCCTTCCCTGCCATGTCATCATCGCTATCGCATATCGTAAATCTTATGGCTCTCCATTCATATTACTTTCCTCATTTCCCCGATCCCCGATATGTGAAAAGTTATATGCTATGAAATGTGATATCCCTTGACTCCTTGACTTGCGATAAAGTTTTGACTCCCCAATTTGCGATAAAGCTTAGAACTCCTGATCTATGATTGCGATATATAAAGTTTCTCCCTCCCGCTTATTGTTTATTTAATAATTCCTCCCGCTTATTATTTATTTAATAATTCCTCCCGTTGGCCACATCAAATGTGACTTCTTCCCTGTTCTTCCCGCCCTTTACTCCATTTCTCTATAAGTCGTTAATTCATTAAAAAATATCCTTCACGCATCAAATCATTCTATTAAACTTATTAATACGATTTTTTTTCATTATAATGCTCTTTCGTCAAAGAAACCCTATCAGAACAAAATAAATTCAAATGAATGGAAATAACAAACAGAGTTTCTTCGGAAATACTTCCAACACACCCACGCCGCCATTACTCCTCCAGTATCAGCAAAAGTAGTATTCAAGGAATAGTTACAGGTTTTCAAGAATTGATGGAAGCATGGTTTTAAAAGGATTTAACACCTATCAGCAAATAACAATGCCTCCTCAAAGCTCGAAAACAGCTCTGTTATGTAATAAATTATGTTAGAAGTTTTGTTTGGTTTCACATTGCTAAAAATAGCAGAAAGTCTATTTTTTCTCCTTCTTATTTGTTTTTTTTTAGTCTAGTTGTTATGACAGGAATTCGAAGATCTGGCCTTGCGGGTATACCCATTGTAAAATCTATAAATAAATATAAGATAGAAGGAAAAGAGGTTGGTAGTTGGTTGGTTGGATAATTGAGTGAGATAGTCTCATACTTTACAGTGGAGCTATTGTAAACATATTTTAATGAAATTAAAGACGTTGCAGCAACTATTGTGAGATTCCAGTGGTATTTCTTTTGAGCATTGTTTTCCTCTTTGTTATCCCATTTCCATTATAACTTTTGTATGTTAATCTTACTAGTTTATAAATATAAATCATTATTTCTATGCTCTTTTTATTAAGATTTTCATAAGTGTGTCTTTCTTCTAATGAATGAATTCAGTTAAATGCTCATTCATATTCCTACCTTTTCTACCACTATACACAATGAAAATTTAAGTGTGCTCAAATAGTTTAACTACCTGGCCTCACTTTGTTCTCTGCAATTCAATCTTTGAAATCATCTTTAGTTTCCCTAATTCTTATTTCTACCCAACATCTCAATTACAAAACAAATTACTCATTTCTAGATTATATATATATATATATATATCTAGCCTAAAATCATATGGTACTCAGCCATTCATTGAATATTTAAAGTGACATAGAGAAAGCCCTCTCTGGTCTAGGTAGGGCTAGCTGCCTAGCCAAAATATTGGTTTGTGGCTAGCTTTCTCCACTCATTTATTAACCTTGGGAATTTGAGGAGAGTGACAACAGAAGTAGCCTTTCTTGGGTGCACAGGATGAAGTCGTTAGCGAATGGGCTTCAAGTCCAGATAGGTAGGTATTTCATGCACGAAAATACTCAGATCAATGTCGGGCATCTCTTCGTATGACCACGTGAATACATCATGGAATTCCTGGAAAATATCAGTGTAGATCTTGATCTCATCAGGAGAACAAGATGCACCAGTGTGAACATTCTCGACGATCACTGGTTTGACAGAGATGTTGATCAGAATGGTTGGAGTAATATTTCCCATGTTCCCTTCAGACATTACTTGATGAATCGGGATGGGAATCTGAAATGGGCCAGTAAGTACAGATGAAGCATGGGATTCCAGACAGGAAAATATGTCACCTAGAGTTGGGAGAAATGAGGAACGATGATGTCCATCATCTCACGAGGTTTTTTCAAAAGACATTGCCTCCACAATACTTTTTTCAGTGGGGAAATTATCATTCAAGGGATTATCAAATTCCCAAGAACCAAACGAGGGAGACTACGCATAAGTATCCAAAGAAGAAACCAATCGGTTGTTGGTTTCAGATGCAACCTCAGAATACTCTGATACATTTATTCAGTAGGGCTCAAATGCATAACGTCACCAAAAATTTCAAGTTGTTCGGGGCTGGGAACAATCCATGGATCATGACCAGATGATATCATATTGATGGTGGCAACATTTGGAGGCGGGAGTGGAAAAATTCCCATAAGGGACGAGTCTTTGAATAAATGTGGCTCGATGTTCTCATAGGGGGTAGTGGTATTCCCAACATATGGAATGTTTCATGTTGAAGAATCATAGGAAAATAAATCTAACTGATCAACAGCCAGGATTTTTCCTTGATGAGGAAAGAGAAGGACACGAAAAATGATGGAGACCATGCAAACCATGGCATGATTCCAACTGTGTCCAATAAGGAGGTTATAGTTCAAGTTGGATTCTACCACCTCAACCTCTAAATTTACCATATTTCCCTCCAATAGGATGGGAAAAGACTTGAGAATACCATACGCCCAGGAACCTTGATCATCGAAAGCTTCCAAAGTGTTTGGGGATTGGCTCAATGGAGGAGAGTTGATGGATTTCCAACAAGTGATATACATGATACAGGTCAAAGTGTATTCTTAAACAAAAGTCCTATGAATGGTTTTCCCCATCACTGTAACTTGAATCAGAAAATCTACCTGAGATGGGAGGCGAGGAATGAAATTATTAAGATAGAAAGTAATAATATTGGAAACTATTGGATAAATCCCTCCAATATCAGACAATAGTGCCTTCCATTATGATGGACACGACTGAAGGACTTCCAAAGTTAACATCACCGAAGGCACTTGAGCTATATCCTCTACAATATTATAGTGTTGTGAAGCTCTTGCATTCATATTGTAAGACGATTTCTGAATAACACCTTTTGGGGGTGGTCGGACGATGGATTCACTACTAGGTCTCTTGATCTGTGACTTCCAGTTCCATAGGAGCTTTGGATGGATTGGGGTAGTCTTTCGATCTTGTGGTAATAGAGATAGGTTTCGTGCTAGCCATGAAAACTTGATAATTTCTAGACGATTGGGGTTGATCTACCATTTGCATCTATTGAGAAGGGAAAGGCTCTTTCAAGACGGTCAGGGTCCTGGGGGCGCCCTTCAGGAGACGGGAAACTTCAGCAAGCCAAGGAAAATCCTTTGTGTAATGATAATCATCACATATTAAAAAAGAATATTTGGGCTTGCGAGTTGAAGATTCGTCAGCAAATGACTTTTTCGAATAATTTTTAGTGTTGTCGAATTTGGATTTGCCTTTACCCTTTTTTCTTACCTTTCGAGGATTTGTCTGCTACGGTATACTGGACAGCATTTACCTCAAAGGTTTTACCAAGATTATTTTGATTACTGGAAGAAGTGGATGGTGCAGCAATAGTAGTGGACTTAGACTTCGAGGAAGCCTTGGGTGCTCTACTATCAGCATGGGAAACTGCCCCGATAACACCATCAACTGGAGGCATAGCAGGATACTGAGATGATGTCGTATCAGTTGAAGGTCGGGGCACGTTAGGCAAGAGCTCGTATAGAGTTCCAGATTGGGAATAAACCAAATCAAGGTATTGAACTCTGGAAATGACCTCCTCTTTCGTGACACATCCACCCATGGCAAGATCTTTTGCAATCCTTGGAACGAATGATTTCATAAACCATTCAGTCAACAACTGATCAGGGATCTCGAACTTTATTAGATGATGATGATGCTGCCATTCGTGAATGTGATCTGAAATGTTAGTAGCATTTTATTGCTTCAATTATGTGAGGAGGTGGGTGTCATTTTCATACCGGATATGAAATTGGAGCTGAGTAAGGCAATCAATAGCCAAGGAATTGAAATCAAATAAAATACTTTGAGGGAGCTCAATATGCCACTTTGTTGCAGTACCATTCAAAGTGCACTGCGAAAGATGAATATTAATTGAATCTTCGACCCAAGAGTTACAAGATAACCACAATTGGCACGTCATAACATGGGTTTGGGGGTCTTCCCCATAATCTCCTTCAAATTTAGGAAAATATCTTGGTATTTTGGTCAGAACTAGCGGCTAATGCAACTGATGTTGGATGGGATCATTTGTAAGCTTTGACACATTCGTCAGTGCCAACGTTGCCAAAAATGGCAAGGGAGGATGATGAGGAGAAAAAGGTTGGGGGTTCCAACCTGGTTGATACGGATTCTGCCCCCAATAGAGTGGATTTTGTCCTGGATACACATACTTCCCCCATTGTTGGTAAAGACATTGTTGCAGTTGTTGCTGAACGTAGGGAGCTTGTTGAGGTTGTTTATAAGACCCCTCCTGGATTTGGGGTTGCGGACCTTGTTGGATATAGGGTCCAGGGTGAGTTCCTTGCTGAACATTAGGTCTAGCCAATGGTCCCTACTGAACATGGGGTCCAATATATGGTCCTTGCAGAATGTAGGGTCTAGCCTAAGGTCCCAATTGGGCTTGCTCGTATTGGGTAATATGTTGATATTGAGCACCAGGCTGAGGCCCGAGCTCGGGTTGCTAGTACTGACCATGAGGAAGTGGATGGTACTAAGTACTAGGTTGATTTGGGTAAGGACCAGGTTTACCCAGAGGGATATTCTAACCATTTTGGGTGTAAGGAACAAACTGAGGGTTAGTCGCAACAGTACCTGCGGGAAGCTGGGGTTGTTGGACGTATTGTTGAGAGGATTTTGGTTAAGGAACATACTGATACTGTACATTCGGTTGTAGAACATAGTTATTAGGGATATTGGGTTGCTGAACATATGAATATTGTATGTTCGATTGGTTGAGAGGCTATTGAACTTAACCATACTAAATGTGGGACTGCTAATATACCAATGCGGCTAAAGTAGGTTGACCACTCAAAGGAATGGTCCCTAAGATAATGTCCGTTGGTTGTGAAAACAATGTCCCACTTAGACTAGTATTAGAATGCCACACCCTAGGAGCAGGTCCAGAGTTCAATGGCCCCCCCACCCAAGAGGGGAGGTACGTAAAGAGGATTAGACTTCCCCCCCAGGCATGGACGAAATTGTATATTTTCCACTCAATGGTGGAACCGCAGTAATCGTAGATGGCGAAAAGGGGGTAGAGAATCCTATCGAAATATTCATCTGACCAATAATGATTGTAGGTCGAACAATAGGTTGAGACGTGGCATCCACATTCAAAATGAATGCGTCAAAATACAGGGGGATACTTGTTGACCAAATGGGATTCGGAAATAAATATGTGGCATTGGAACCTCCTGAAACAAGGCTTCCTAAAGAGGTATACCCTTGTGGAAGTGGAGATGCAACTTGAAAAAATGGTATTTTGGTTCCACTACCTGAATCTTGAGGTGTGGGGCTGAAACTTTTTCCTTCAGAGGAAAACATAGATGAAGTGGCCTCCAGAATATAGGTGCCAGTGGTTTCCCATAGAGTACTCTAAGGAGCACTCACAAATGGGACATCATCAGCATTGGATGTCATTTATTCAAGAAATAACTGATGCACAGTAAATCGAGACACTACTAGAGAAGCAAGAAGGGGAAAATTGGGTTGATCAAAAGGACTATAATCTTGTTAAGGCGAGACCACAACTAGATCAAAGAGTGAATTCTTAGGAAAGATCGTAAACTGTGCAGACGGTTCAGGGCATTCCGACTCAGAGCCTTTCGATGGTGTCCAAGGAGAATTGTCAAGCAGTGGTCAATTTGAGATGGGTTGTACACTTATGACAATATCAAGTTCAGCACCTTGAGCTTCAAGGGGTCTAACTGGAAACTGGGGGACCTTCGGAGGAGGCTCTTGAGAACCTTTGGATTAGGGATGAGGTGAATCTGATGACTCAGCCACATTGACCTTTTGATACAAGATCAAGGAAGGAGGAGGTAAAAAATATTAAAATCCACAATTTACCAAGCAATGATGAGGCTGGAGAACTGCACAGGTAAGATGCTTTCATGGGTAGTTAATTTTATAATTAAACAAAAGTAAATCAAAAAGGGTGTACTAGGTATAAAGGTTTACCAAGTATTCGTGAACTATAATATACACCTTGGCGATAAATGATATAAAAAATGACCAAGGACATAGTTTACTACAGCAGATCTCCCTGAACGTTGTGTTCAATGTATCACTTTTACAAGGCAGCCGACTCGGTTACCTATGGTAGATTTGAAACCTAATGTTGTCTCCAAAAATATACGTGACAATACATGGGATTCCAATCTGTAGTAGTGTTTTCTAATGTGTAACCGTTTTATGAGGGCGCCCCAAATATACTTATCATACATCAATATAATTCCATACATGGGACGGGATATCATCCCTAAATTGTAACGCAGACCGTTAGAAACATCTCCTACGTTTTACGACGTCGAAACACGTCTCTAGCCTATACTTCTAAATGTTCTCGTTTGTTCCAATTGCTCCATAACGTAAATTGGGTAAATTTTAATTTTGATCTTGAGTTAAGTTTTATTTTTTTGGCTCAAAATCGATGTCACCTAAATCCTATAATGCAGGCTAAATGCAAAAATAAAATATTTCCATTTCAATGAATTCTAAACTATTGAGGGAAGAGATACAAACAAAAGTGAAATCGATGCAGCAAACAACGATCCCCCACCCCTCCCCCAAACTAGTTCAAAACTATGAAATGCAATTCTTTCAAATCGAATTCACTTTCCCCAAAAATGCAACCTGTTGAAAAAATGAAAACATTTCTATTTTCCACTAAGATGCATAAAACGAAACTTTTTTTTTTGTTACTTTTTACTTTGAAATGCAATCAAAAGTAAAATTAATGAAACAAATGAATAAATGCAAAAAAAACACTTTTCACTTTTATTTCAATCGTACGGAAATCAAAATCGCTTTAAAAATACATGAATGAAACACTTTTCAGTCCTTTTTCAAAATGATAAAGACAAGCCAAATCAAAGAACTAAAATGAAAATCACTTTCAGTTTTCTTTTGAATTTGAAAAAAGACAGACTCTTCTAAACTCGTAAATCAAACAATTCATGATCTTATGTTTGACACTAAATTGAACGTAAGATAAGAATGATGACCAATGCATAAGATAAACAACTTCAAACCAAGTCAGAAACAATGTGGCAAAAGTTGTTTGAAATGGTCAAAATCCTCTAAATCCACAAGCAAGTCAAAGAAATGAAAACACTCGTTCAAACAAGACAAACAAGTCAAACACACAAGCAGAAGGTCATTGAGACTCAACATACATTCCTCAGGGACCAAGACACACTGGAAACAGAAGGGAAAACCCAAAATTTTCCTAGGTCTGAGATCAGCGCTTCTGTGATGAGAAGAAGGGTGCTAAAAGACAAATCAGCGTAGCTCTACTATATAGAAAAGCACTGGCAGCACTACTGTGAAAACAGAAAACGCATTGGGTGCTTAAAAAAGGGAAAAATAAAAAATATTTTCACACCAAAACTAGACCTGACATAGTGAGATGACTATCAAACTCTATGAAAACTAACAGATCCCTAACAAGCTTAGATTTAAGTGATCGGTCAAACTGATCTGAGATCAGTCTAGGAAAGGAAGACTAAGAGGCTAAGCTCCCTAGTGGAGTCACCATTTCTGTTGTAAAGATAAATCCCCTCTGCGGACAGAGGCGATCTCTCTAGACCTAGAGTGCATCTAGCAACTTGATATACTTTCTAATGCAATTTTTTCTTTTCTAATATTCAAAATGTGATAAGAAAGGAGACATAAGTACCTTTTCCTGATGCTATGTTCGAACTTGTTGACGATGACCTTAATCCATGATCCTTTTAGGCTCGCTCCTTGCTAATGGTGGCACATGAACACCTGTGGATGATCAAGAGGCAACAACAAATGTAATCCAATACATAATAATCATTAAAAATTAACTATCTAACAGATCAAGGAGTACTAGAATATTTGCATAAGAGATTAGACAAATATAGAAAGAAAACATCAGATGGTTTATTAATAAATAATAAAGGAATATCTTACAACCCATGCATTGATGTTGGAGGCCTCCCTTTAGTGAAAATTTGAGTCCTTCAACAAAGCTCTAAAGCATTCCTTCTCCCAAACAACTTAGGCGTTATCACAGTGTAAGAATGTAAAGGGAACGATAGTTTAGATTAGCCCAACAATGACTAACCAGTAGTGGAAGGATGGGGACTAATTTATAGAAATGGGGAAGAGGTTGGTAACCCATGAAAGGAGGAGGAAGGTCCACTTTCTAAGGGGTAAACCTCCATGGATGAGATCAAAGCTCTAAAATCAGAGAGCTCGACTCTATCACCATTGTTTAACAACCAACTCATTGCCCTGGAACTTCTAGAGGTCGAAGCTTCTCCTTAATTTTAGGAAACACTTCCATAAAGGGATCAGCGCAGTTTTCCAAGAAATAAGGGTGCTGGCAGCGCTAAGCCAAAATTGTCAATATGGCATCAATGCGAGAAGGAAACTAGGAAACACATTGACCCAGAAAACTAGGGTTTTGACCAAGTTCCTTTAGTAATCTTCCAAGGCAGTTTTCTTTTATTCTTCAGGGGATGTCTTTACATATTTATTCATAGTGGAAAATTTGAACAAGGTCTATCACAGGGCACTTCAGGATCAGGGACGGGAAGTGAGCATGGTGAAAAATTACTTTGTAACAATATTATAATCCTGTGAACCATTGATACAGTGTTCTTCCTCAATGTTTCTAGCATTCAACTATTGCTTTAGGAAATTAGCAGTTCTATTGTCATTGCAAATGATACAATCACAAAATAACTTGTAGAAGTGCTTTTTCTCATATTACTTATATCAAAACATGGTGCAAGTGGAAAAATAGAGTGAAACAAACATTAATTAAAGTCATTGATATTGTGTCCATAGATCTACAAGCGTTGTTCAAGTAATTTTTTCTCAATTGACAATATGTCAACATGTCCACCTGAGAATTGCTATCGAAAAATACATGAGCCAATCACTTAAGATATTGAAGCTACAATATCTATTGTCCTATGTAACAAGGTGACCCAAATTTTCTAGGTACAGAATTTTGATTATGTTTCAAAATATTATATTCATGTGAACCAATGTCCACATTGAACTCTAGATCCTTGTTTAATATTAGTTTTAGAAAAGCAGCGGGACCTTTTTTACTGGTGATATACATCCATATAAAATGAATAAAAAAAATATATAGATGGAATTTTGATTAACCGCATAGTACTTGTTACAAGAGAATTTTTGCCACTTGTCAACAATTTATAATGTAAATTGGATACATGCATATTAGTTCTTGCAGTCATAGTTGCGCCTTGATCCTTGTTCACGTTGGTGGTGCTTATAATATAGCATAGCCATATATTTCATGTTAAAATGTTTATATTTGTTTATGACACAATAAATTTACTATTCTTTTGAGAATTATTGTAAAGGTTTCCTCAAGAAAATAGATTGCACTAGTTTTTTTTGCTCTATTGTTTCCTGTACTATATGTCTGTCACTATGTTCATAGAAATAATTATGCCTATAAAATTAAGCACAACTTGACAACATATTCCATGTTGAGCCTGGTTTCCACACTCAGTGTGCCCATACTTCCAGCAAAAGAGTTATTATACACAAAGCTAACAAAAAGAGTCAACCAAATATTTTCACATTTCATCAAAAACTAATCTATCAATCACTATGTTCTTGTATTCAATTTTTTCAAGTATTTAGCAATCAATACAAGTGGAACGGAAGAAATCAGAGGCATCAGGTTATTGTTCTAACAAAATAGGACATTTTAGAAGGTATGTTTCTTTTCCAGAGGGAGCATAGATCATGATAGTTATTTTTCTAGAAGCTGAGTACGAGGAGAAACACAAAACAATGTGCATTTTTTCTCCAGTTGACATTTTTTGTATATTTAGCAATGTGTTTCCAAGTTTCCGAAGAACTTGAACTTTTTTGTCTTGACAACACATACGATTTTTTCCTCGAATTTGTTTAAATTCAATTGTCATAGAGAAATCCATTTTCTTGATATAAAACTGCACTAAGTTGTTGCAGTATAGGCTGTATCTGAAACAAATTGAGGATCTATATTTCCTTGTCACACTATGTTCTTGTATTCACTTACCTCAAATGTTTAACTCTAAATACAAATGTAACTAAAGAACCCTTGTAATTTAATCCTATTTATACCAAATGAGAAAAACATGTAAATGCATTGCTAGATATAAATGTAGATACAAACCAAAATGAAATCTGGTATTTGATGATCACTCAATGAAATTCTAGAACCAATTTAAAGTGTCAAATAATATACAAACTCGTGATTTCAATAATTGACGCGAGAAGCATGAAAATAATTGGCAGTGTGCACACAGTAAAATCTTTTCATAGACCCTTGGGAAACATCAAATATAGTCTTCTATATTTATTTGTTCTCTAATATTTCGGTATAGAAATTATAATCTAAATATACACCGAATAGTTTGCATTCTTGTTATGAGGTCTACAATAGGATTTTTTTGTCTTTTGTGCATAACAAAACAAATAAATATAAAAGTATTTAACAATTTCTTTCGATTTTGAAAACTTAATTCGCAAGCTGGATCCAGAAAAAATTTTGTAAAAAAATACATGTTGTTCAATACAGGAATTTTCGACGACACGAATAACAAGTGCAGCTGAGTGCGTTTTTTTTTTTTTTAAACAATCCTTCCGACCTCAACATTGCCGCACTCTGGAACTATCGTCCCTAATGAATTCAATCAACTATGATCTAGTCGAAGTTGCAATAGAATAAATGAAATCACAAAACCAAAAATAAAATCTCAACCAATCAGACCTCGCAACTGTACGATTACCTCGAAATTTAAAAAATAAATAAATAAAGAAAAATGTTGTAGTCGCATCAACAATCTTATACTTTTTGTGCTTTGAGAATCAATTGCTGAAAAATTAGCATCATTTATTTGCTTGTTCTATTATTTTTTATATGAAACATATAATTTAATAATTCACAGAATAATTTGCATCACTGACATCAAGTTTTCAAAAGGCCTTTTTTACTTTTGTACATCACGAAATGAATGAAACCCAAAATCTTTAAACAATTTTTTTTTTTTTTGAAAATTAAGACGAAATTCGGATCCAGAAACATTTTGAGAAATAAAAATAGAACCTTCCGACTACCCGACCTCTCAACCATTCAACTAATAACAGAGAGTAATTATGATTTTTTTTATAAATAATCCTGCTGACCTCCCAACCTCAGCATTCTCGACGATAAAACCTCTCGATCTAATGAAACCACGTGATTGTGGTATAGTCGAGGTCGCAATGCTATCAATCACTCATAAACCAGAAAAATAGTCCAGTGTTCGACCTCTCGATTGTTCGCTCAACCCAATTAAAAAATAAAATAAAATAACCCCCTCTTGTAATTTTCAACTACCCGACCTTCCAACCATGCAACTTACAACACAAAGTCACTAGAATTTTATTATAAATAATCATCCTGACCTCACGATTTCCCGATTGTCAAAGTAGCCAAGCTTCTGACCTCATCATTCACGACTCTCAAATTGCCCGACCTCAACATTGCTGACAATCAAACTACTGTACATAATTAAACCAACCGACTATATTATAGTCAGGGTCACCATACAATAAACGAACTATGAAACAAAAAACACTCGACTCTCTGATCTCCCGATTGTCTGACCTCCCAACTCTTTGATCGACACAATATTTAAGAATATATATATATATATATATATATATATATAAAACACTCGACTATCTGACCTCCTGACTACCCGACCTCCGACTCTGCGATCGACACAAAATTTAATATATATATATATATATATATATTCTTAAATATTGTGTCGATCACAGAGTTGGGAGGTCAGGTAGTCAGGAGGTCAGATAGTCGAGTGTTTTATATATATATATATATATATATCATTGACATTCTTGACAGTAATTTAATATTTTTTGTGCTTTGATAATCAGTTACTAAAAATCAAGTCTTCTTTAGTTATACATTTTGTAAGTTTTTGACATGAAACATATAATCTGAAAAATCATATAATAATTTGCATTCTTGTTATCAGTTGTGCAAGGGCCTTTGTCTTTTGTGAATAACAAAATGTGTAAAAGCAAAAACCCTAAGTAATTTTTTTTTCCTTTTTTCAACAACTGAGTCAGAGATCATATCCAAAAATAGTTTGAAAAAAAAAAAGTGCACTCCCGACTACTTGACCTTCTCACCACATGAATAGCAACATGGGTTTACTACAAACACAAATCGTATGACCTCCCAATATTGCACCAAATGACTTTTGCCACCACTTTCTTATGTTATTATGCAACTATTACATCGTTCCCCCAACTCTCCATTACCCATCTCGTTCCTTGAAAACTTGAGATATACCATCTGCAATGTTCAATGGTACAAAAGGGAAATCTTGCTACGCAAATCAAAATTTTTCTCGCCCATGCTTGTAACTCCAACAGGATAAGCCTTATCTAATTCTTTCTATAAATTCAACATTTTTCCCCATTATTGCACAGCGAAGATCTCTTCTTATTATTCAAGGATGGTTGTGTCATGTCTCTTTGGCTCTGCAGCACGTAGATCCTTTACTCAAAATTTATGTATTCTTTTGAAATCCCAAGTTTGTTTCTGCATGAACTAACTCTATTTGATCATCTCGATTGTCGCCTGGTCTAAGGGATTGATTTTTCTTATAGATCTAGATGAACACTTTTCCACTTTGTTGAATACATACTAATACGTTCCTCGGTGTTACCCTATTTTATCTTGGATGATAGCTACATTGAGGAATTTACTATCCTGGGTCACGTCCCTACCTTCATATAATGAATTTATGGCATGCAGGTGTAGGTGCTCCTATAGCTGTTATCAGACAGAAGTGTGCCATCACCTAATAGTGGGCCTGCCCATCGATGCCACACACAAACTACTTAAAGATGATCTTGAACTCCTTTAACAGCTTGTCAATATTCCTCATGAGTAACCAAGGAATTTGGCTATTAACAGGGGCTTGTGACCCCCATTTTCAAGTTCCATGTGGCGGGAATGGAGGTTTGTGCACAACAATGCTAAAGCATATGCAATTTCAACAATAAGGCATAATCCGCACGAGAACATTTTCTTCACATCTCATATATTGTTCCCCTGTCATGACAATATTTTTGTAGACAGATATCTTCATGTACACATTGACTCGGACTGCCAAACAGACTGTCTTTGTTATAGATTTATGCACTAATACAAATGGTCCCAGAAATCAATTCTTCTATGAGACCTTTGTTTGGAAAACATATTCTTGAGGTGCTTAATTTCACTTATGGAATTACTGATGATATCATTAAGCATTTAGGAACAACTTTTATAAGACTCCTTTTCATTTTGAACTTCAGACACTTTGGAATTACTATTATTAATATATGAACTTATTTACTTTTGCATAGAAGCATATGATACATCTATCCATGCATAATCATAACAACAACCATAACCAATACCTTTGTTACAAATTATATACAACCATATATGGAACTTTGATTGACCACATACAAACTTGTCATAAGAGGATTCTTGTCACCTGTTGAGCGTAAATTGAATACAAACATATCAATTATTGTAGTTTTAGTTCCACCTTAATCTTTGTTCACATTGGTAATTCTTGTAATATGGCAGAGTCATCTATTTCCTATTAAAAATTTTATGATTTTTTATGGCAAAGTAAAGCTAATGTTCTTTTGGGCACTGTTGTACAAGTTTCCTTAATAAAATACATTCCACTAGTTTTTGTTGCACTATTATTTCTTGTACTATATGTTTTCCATTGAATACATGGAAACATTTATGCCTATAAGATCAAGCACAACGTGATAGTAGATTCCATGTTGAGCCTCACTTCCACACTGGGTGTGCCAGAGTTCCAGCAGAAAAGTTATTATACACAAACATAACAGAAGAAGTTGACCAAATACTTGCACAATTTGTTAAAATCTACTCTATCAATTACTATGTTCTTGTATTCAATTTTGTCAAGTATTTAGTTTTGACTACAACAACAACAAGAGAACGCGGAGTCATCCGGCTCTTGTTCTAACAAAATAGGTTTTTTTAGAACATATGTTTCTTTTCCAGCTTGATCAGAGTTCGTGAGAATTTCTTTTCTAGAGATGAGTACGAAGAGAAACATAAAACAAATGTGTTATTTATCCATATCAACTACAACGACAATGCAGCATAACACATTAATTCGAAATAGTAGACATACTTGTCTATCCCTCATTTACTATTACTTCCTTGATCTTGTAATTACTCCATAGATTATGTTCCCATTTTCTCTTTGTATTATCTCAAATAAACATGGCCCTGAATATTTTCCTCATACCACTAAATATCAGGAACCATCTCCTTCAATGCATATTGTCAATATCAACTCTCTTCTTTGCACAATAAACTATATCACCCTCACAACAAATTTAGCATTTCTAGTTTCACAATCCAGGTCCTCGGACTTGGTGTCCCTTTTTTTCTGTTATTCCAAATATTACAACATATGTACATTATTTTTACAAAGAAACTCATACCAAAACCTTGGTTGAAATTTTCACATAGACTGTAAAACTCATGAACATTAATAATCACGAAAAGTTATTTTCTCTTGTTTATTCGTGTTCACTGATGTGATGCAAAGTGAATCAAATGTCAAACAACTCTAGTTGTTTACTCATTTGTTTTAAGAAATACATTTTATATCAAAAAAACAAAGCCCTGCAATGTTGTCACCTGTGTAAATATAAAAAACAAAAACGAAAATGTCATTCTGCAAAAAAATAATTAAAAGGAATTTTTGAAAAAAAAACTATACCAATAAAAATAGCTTGAATTCAATATATATATATATATATATATATATATATATATATATATATATATATATATATATATATATATATATATTAAAAAATCATGCTTTTCTCTTTAATTAAGAATACTCTACAAAATCACAAATAGAAATTAAATTTTAATATTTTGAAATTAGAAATTGAAATGCAATAGTTTGGAATTAGTTTCAAAATATTTGAGGTTATTTTATTTTATTTTTTTAGAAATTAGTTAGTACTAGAGTTTCCTTGTATATATGGCCTTTTGCTATAATTTCATCTTATTTTACACAAATAACATTATAACTACATAGACTAAAAATTAAATGCACGTGAACCATGTATACAATGAGCAGTAGTGTGCCACCACGCGGTTCTTGTTTTAACTTAGTTTTACTCCTCTCTTTTTTTTCATAATGTTTAGGTATTTTTATTTAATTATGTTTCCATTTATTGCATAATTAAATTTTGTATATTAAATAGTTTGATTTTAATTTAAAAAATTTATTTATTTATCTATTTTTAAACAAAAAATCAAAAAATGAAATAAAAACATAAACATTAATAAAATTGCCGAGATTTTTTGCATATGATTGTGGATTTTCTAGCAAACTACTAGTTTTGAAATTCAATTTTGGAGAACTCTATTTGGAGTTCTACTCAACCAAATGAGGTCTATGATGGCTCGTTAGAAAGCCATAGCCACAATAGTGGAGAATAATATGGAGGCATTTACTTGACCAAATATAAACATTTAATATAACAAAAAATTAGCAGAAGTTGGAACTACGAATTTGCAACCAAAATGAATTTGGGAATTTGTTTTGGGAAAATTTGGATTGATGAGACTTTTGGTTGTTGCAAATTCATTTGAGTTTGTCGTTTTGAGCAAAAGAGATCATTACAAAGATCAATGGAAGCACAAATATCTTGTATTTTATTTATTTAATTAGATTTTAGTTTGAGAGTTTGTTTTCCCAGTTTGGTATTTTCAATTTTGATGAGAAAATTTGATTAGTTTTTAATTGATTTTACAGAGAATTTTTTGCAATGGAGGTGAGACCATAGATTTGGAGCAATGATGTTGATCTAGCAGAGAAGGAAAGAGAGGATTTTCAGCTCCAAAATTGATGGATCTAAAATACTTCCAACAACTCCCCTTTTTGGTATATTTTTGTAATTATAAATATCAGTTTTGAGAATGAGGAGGGGGTTCCTCTTTTCTGCAATTTTGATACTCTGAGCACTTTTGTAAGGAGGATTTTAGTTGTAGGTTAAGGGAAATACTCAGATATGAGTGTACTGGGGGTTTTCCTTTCAAAATTCATCTTTGTTAAAGAGGTGAAACTTGCACTTTTGCAGATCTTCTTTTTGCTAGCAAAACTAATCATTCTTGAAGGATTGTTGGAGATCTGTTTTAAGCAGGGAATATAGGTTTATTAATTTGTATGTAAATAATTTTGTTTTTTAATGCAAATTGTATTCATTTAATGACATATTTGTACCAATTATTTCATATTTATCACTTGTGTTGATATGAGAACAATTTTCTACTAGATCAACTACCTGATCTAATGGTATTATAGATCTGTTATTTATTTCCAATTGATTTTGTGCTTCAATCAAATTTTTAAGTAACTATGTACTCATAAATTTGCCATATTAAATTGATTTAATTGTCATTGAATTGTAAGAAATTTTTCTATGTTCTGATGGTTTATCTTTCACTATTATGATCTCTATAACGGAGCGTGTATTGCAATAACAATATCAGTTGCTAGAACTTCTTTAGAAATATGATATTTATCATACAAAACATGAAATCCCCATTTTCCTTAAATAATTTTGCTATGGATTCTGAATAGATATATATTCAGTTCTAATTGAGATAGAATAGATTATTTTATTTTATTGCTTGCATCTTAGTGTGAATTTGCATTTCATAAAGTCTCCTTTTGTAGGAGCGAAAACTAGTGTGGTTTGGCTAAGCCATTAAATGAGCTTAAGGACTGCTTTCTTGCATGTGCACTATAGGAAGGTAATTTCAATTTCCTCTTCTTGTTGATAGTTAATTAGAGACATCACAAGTCAACAGGAAGGGTGAGGGGGTAACTGGACCCAATAGAATTGGTTCTGAACCACCAATCCTAATGGATAAGAGCTTAGTTGGGGCTCTGACTGGGTGGTCTTCCCATTGATGAGATCCTTTTTGGCCATCAATATTTTTGGTGATAGAAGGAGGGCCAACAATAAGTTATATTTTTAACTATTGTTTTTTAAAGTTTTAGCTCCTTCTAAACTTCCTATTTGGAGTTGCTTCACTCGACGTCCACATGCCACCACTCCAATAAGGGTAGTAAATATTTTGTCGAAAATGAAGTTTAATGGTAATAACAATGTCTTTGCTTTTGATCACGTTCTTCAATTTATTTTAAAATTTAAAAATTATAATATTGATTAAGGTGTGATGTGCAGGATGTTTACTCTTACTTTGACAGGATTGGCCAAAGACTGGTGTTTATCATTACCATTTGCCTCCATGCGCACTTGGGATGAGTTTGTAACAATCTTCCTTCATGCATTTGAGGATTATGATTATGAACAGATATGCAATGAAATTGAGAATTTGAGAATATTTGAACTTGAAAATGTATGTGATTATATTCTTAGACTTAAATTGACTTGTTTAAAATTTGAATTTAAAGATCAACCTTCAGAGGAAGAATTTACGGAATGGTTGCAGATATCACTTTCATTTCCTTATATTTCAAATCCGTATAGTTAAATAATTTCAAGCTTTGATGTTCCACCTCCTATTTTTATTACCGTGATTGAAAGTTTAATTACCGAAGATGCACATGTCAATCATGATTAAATTACATCAGCCATATAAGATAACTTCCTACAAGTTGTAAATATTACCTATAATGTTAATAAAGATCCTAAAAATTAATTTTTTGTTAATGAATCAGCTGATGATGCTCAAGTTGAATCTGTTGTTCATAATAATTTATTTGATTTGTAAACAGTTGTTAAGCTTGAACAATCTAATGATATGCATGCTAATGAAGATTGTGATGATGTTTCTCATGTTATTAGTCTACAATCACAAAGCTTGGAAGAACTTAACAATAAACTTCAGAAAAAATATGGACAACATACTTGAAGAACCGGCTGCTAAGAAATCTTAAAATCAACAGGTAATAAAATTATTTCAGAAGCAAGCAAAATTGGAAATCGAAAATTCCAACAATGAACAATTTACCAAAAAAAAAATCTAAATTCTATGTTGATTAGCTACAAAATTTGAGGCAACCAAGCATTAATTTTTAAGAATGTGTGGTCATTGAGATACAATAAGAAAAATCTGAAAATTGCATTTTGGAAAATGAAGGACAATCTGCAAGCAAAGGAACTTTCAAGTTCATTTCTTCCAACCATCATTTTTCTCTTTCTCAAGATCTTTTTGCTAGTTGTAATTTATTTGTTATTAATCCAACTATTTCTCTTTGCACAAATGAAAATTTTGAAAATGGAGGAGTTGTTATTATTTATATAAATAATAAATTACCAATTAGTTTTGATTTTGATGAAGAGTCATTTAGTGATCATTATTTAAATAACACAAAATTAATTTAATCTTTCTTCTTGCTTTGATACATCTTATGGAAAGGAACAGAATACTAATGAAATTATTCAAGTCGTTTATGATGATTATTTAGATTTTGAGGACAATGAGACAATTCAGTCATTATCAATTCCTCACACTCTTGGTAATTCTTGTATGTTTCAAAATGAAGATTCTCCTTTTACCAATATTTCTATCGAAGAGTTTCATTTTGAAAACCCCATCAAATCATGATGACTTATCCATTCCCATTTATGACTTGGACATTTCTCGAATTCCCATTTTTTATCCTCATCTTGAAACTCCATTAATATTTACACAAGTAGAAGCTTCAATTGATCTTGATTGTATTATTCCAACAAATACTTGTGGGTAGGAAATTATTTAAAGTACCAACTGTCTTGTAAACTAGTTGTAACACTAGTGTAAATAATCATTTAATTTTATTGTTTTTGCTTCATTTATTATGGTCATTTTTATATTTCTATACTTCTTTTGTTTTTCAATTCTTGGATATTTTGTGTTTGGATATTAAACAATCAAGCATTTAACACTTGTAAAGTTAATTACAGGAAGACTGTGAAAATCAATTTCAAAGTTTAAATCATGAGCATCAAGGGCTCTTAATCTTTCAATTTGATTTAATGTGCATGTCTTATTAGCTTACTCTTTCTCCTAAAAGGCATTTTCCACATGAATCATCACTCGAGAGTGCATCAATACAATGTGACCAACCATTTAAACTAACAAAATATCTTATGACATATTCATTAAATTTACATTTTGACTTCCAAGGTCCATTTGAAAGTTGCTTGGAAAATTCAATTCAACAGAAGATTTCTAGTGGTTTGCCTCATGTACATAATACTAACAGTTTTATGAAGACTCCATAACTTAAAGATATATATTCAAATTTTACCTGTTATCCTCTCCTCTGAACCTATTCCAATCATTAATAGAGATACATCTAGATTTTTATTATTGGAATTGCACTTCCATACTTGAGACAATTATTTGAGATTGAGACTGATGCTAGTGATTATGCCACGGATGCGGTCCTCATGCAACATGGTAAGCCTATCTATTTTCATTTGGAAACTTGTAATGGTGCAGTGATTAATTATCCTACATATTACAAGGATTTGTATGCATTGGTGCAAAGTGTGAAAAAGTGGAAACACTACTTGAAGGGTAAGGAAACAATCATTCACATTGATCATCAACCCTTGCAATCGCAAATAAAGTTGCAACAATCAAGGTACTTTCGATGGATGGGTTCTCTTCAACAATTCCACTTGGTGATAAGGTATAAGAAAGGAATCTATAATAAAAATTTTGACGTGCATTCTAGGCCTATTGTTAATGATGCTAATATTATTAAGCATAATTATGTTTCACATGAGATTTATGTTGAACATTATGCTTTAGATAGTGATTTCAAGATGTATATGCAACTATAAGTCAAGGGAACCAAGTAGAGGAATTGGATTATCACATGCATGATAAATCTTTGTACCATCTTGGTAAGATTTTTATTCCACGGGGAGAAATATTCAACCTCATAAGAGGCACATACTTGTCTTATTATTGGTCATTTTAGTGTAAGTAAGATGGTGGCACATCTACAGAGGTATTGTTATTGGCCTCGTATGCTTGAAAGTGTGTTACATTTTATTAGAGGTCATTCATTATGTGATGTTAGTAAGCCTAGCAATATAAAGTTAAGATTGTAAACTCCACTTCCACTACCTTCTCGTCCATGGGAGAGTGTTTCTATGGACTTTTTTGGAGGTCTTCCTATGTCAAAGAGGAATCATTATTATATTTTAGTTGTTTTGGATAGGTTCAGCAAAATGTGTATTTTGATTCCACGTAAAAAGTAAATTATAGCTGAAAAAATGGCTCTGGTATTCTTTTATAATGTATGGGTGCATTTTGAATTTCCCACATCCATTGTTAGTGATCTAGATTATCACTTTGTTGGGAATTTTTGGTCAAGCTTCTGGGGATTCATGGACACCAAATTGAAAAAGAGTACAACATTTCATCTGCAAACAGATTTTCAAACAGAGGTGGTGAATAGGACAGTGATACATCTTCTTTGGGGTTATTTCAAAAAGCATCCTAAGTTGTGGGATGAAAACTTTCACTATATTCGGCATGCTTACAACCGGGCCAAGCACTCTTCAACTCAAACATCGCCATTTGAGGCATGTTTGGGATACTTACCTAAATCTCCTTTGGATTTCATTTTTGGAAAGGATGTTTCTATTGATGGTCATAGTGACATAGATAAAGCTAAAATGTTCATTGAACAAATCCAATTAATGCATCAAGCAGTTCAAGAACAACTGGAAAAGAGTCAAGTCAAATACAAAACAAGGCACAATAAGCATCGTGTATATCAAAAATTCCAAGTCGGTGATGAAGTTTGGCTTCACATTAGAAAAGAAAGGCTTCAAGGAGAAGGTAAAAAACTGAAACCAATTTGATATGCTCCATTCGGAATTTTAGAAAATATTGGCGATAATGCCTTCAGGTTGGATTTATACATGGAAATTTATGATGTTGTTAATTATGAGAACTTAAGGTTGTATGAGCCACCTTTGATTGGAGATCAAGGAGAAAATGTTCATATTCCTTCCATTGAGGATTTTTCTCCTGAATACCTTGATGAACTATGGCAAGACACCATTCTTGATAGAAGAACAAGGTCTTCAAAATGAGGGAATGTGGAATACCTTCGTGTGGGGCTCAAAGGAAAAAATCCAAGTAAGGCCAAATGGATCAAGATTGGAAAGGTGAGGGAACCATACCCTCATCTACTGAACAATTGAAAATGATCTTTTGGGTTCCAAAAGCTTCGATTGGGGAGGGGTAATTAGGTGCTCAAAATTATGCTCAAAAATGAAAGTTTTTGGAATGGTGTGGAACCTAAATGACCACATAGATTTCATTGTTCTGAATATGTCGCAACTTGTTTCGTGGAAAACTGACACCATATGCTCTCGGAAACACATTATGTTCGTTTTCCCAAATAGAAAATTTTTTCAAAAATGATAACTGACAGGGAAAAAATTTGGGCCAGTGGCAGGCTTCCACGTGGCCTCTTCTGGTTGATCGAAAGATAAGTTTTTTAAGGCCAATCTGGCCTCACCACTTGTCCTCTTCTAATTGGTTCATTCGTGGTTGAATTCTATTGGCAAGAATGATGGCCAACCACATGCTACCATGTGGTCCAACCTAAGACTGCCACGTGGTAGCACAGGAGGCCACCAAAAATTTATGTAAGGGTCGAGCGGACTAGGCAGGGGCCGAACACCAAACCTTCGTCGAAAAAAAAAACGCCAAATTCCTACTGCGCCAACGTATTACTCATTAACCTCAGGGTCATGGGTTGTATTTGAAGCACATATGGCAGAGGTTTGGGGGTAGGGGCCAAGGCTTAGCAACCCCCCCCCCATATAACATTTCATATGACCCATACCCGTCACTAGGGGCGCGGAAGTTTTAAATTTCTGCCCATCCAAACTGCCACGAAAATCATAACCACGTGACACCATTATCTACTAATTGTTGACGATTAGTATAACTGCCCGACCCCTAACCCTCCCCACTAGCATAATGCAGCAATGAGCAGGTATGTTGCTCGTACTCAATCTCAATTACAGGATTTGGGGACTTAGCATATTACTGACCTTTATAGGGCACCCATGCACATTGACCTCCCTAATATTATGCATATTACTCATTCTTTCAATAGATTTGTGGAAGAGGAGTAGGTTGACGATCTTAATGCTCCAGTCACCATGGGGGAATTGGAGGGGGTTTTGAAATGGTTCAAAAAGGACAAAAGCCTTGGGCCAGATGGCTGGCCAATTGAATTTTTCATACATTTTTTTGAGTTGATTGGTAGTGATTTGCTGACCATGATTGAATATAGTAGGGTGCGAGGATGCATCTATGATGGATTCAACTCCACTTTCATTGCACTCATCCCTAAATCTGACCACCCGACCAGCTTTCATGATTACAGACCTATTTCGCTCTGCAACTACATTTACAAGATTATCTCAAAAATTATAGCGAATCGCATTAAGCCTTTTTTATCTTCTCACATTGCTAAGGAACAATTTTCCTTCTTGCATCATAGATGAATCCACGAAGCTATTGGCACGGCCTAAGAAGCCCTCCATTCCATAAAATCCAAGCACCTTAAATCCACTATTCTCAAGATTGATCTAGCTAAGGCTTTTGACCGAGTGAATTGGAGCTATTTGCACATCATACTTATTCAAACTGGCTTCCCTCATACATTCATAAATTGGATAATGGGATGTATATGTCATGCTTCCTTCAGCATTCTCCTTAATGGCACTACATCCAACTTTTTCCATGCAAGTCGTGGTTTGTGTCAAGGATGTCCTCTGTCAACCTTGTTATTTGTGCTTGTTATGGAAGGCTTATTTGTACTTATTAAAGATGCAAAGGCCTGGGGTACCATTCATGGTATCCGGATTAATGATCTCATTCACATCACTCATCTATTATTTGTTGATGATGTTCTAATATTTCTTGGTGGTTCTATATAGGACTTGATTCAGTTTGATAAGCTCCTCCAGAGTTTTTGCAGAGCCACTGGAATGATACCAAATGCACTCAAATCTACTATCATTATGACCGGATGCTCGGCTCAGGCACTTGGCACTGCCAGGACTCTATTTTCCTATGTTCATGCGGACATCAATGATGGTCTTAAATATTTGGGATATCACATCAAGCCTAATGATTATCAGATTAAAGACTAGAATTGGCTCATAGCCAAAGTTGAGCGCAGAATAAATGTTTGGTACAACAGATGGTTATCCAGAGTTGGGCGATTAGTCCTTATCAAATCGGTGCTCGAGGCTATTCTGGTCTATTGGATGACACTGGCTTGGTTACCTAGAGGTGTTACCAATAGAATCAAATGTATCTGTCGTCATTTCCTTTGGCGCAATCAGGACAAGGAATACACATTTTCCTGGGTCGCTTGGGACCGCATTAACATACCCAAGCAATGGGGCAGTTGGGGGATAAGGATATCCATTTATTTTCGAATGGCCTTGCTACCAAGATGTGTTGGCACTTACTCACCGGTCACAGTCTCTGGAAGGAGTTCATAGTTGCTAAATATATCGTGCCCAGGAACACCATCGACTGGATCAGAGATCGCATTGGGTCGCACACTGGGGCTTTAATCATTTGGAAAGCTGTCACTAAGGCCATACATATCATTCAGCGTGGATTGTCATGGAAAATTGGATCTAGTTCATCTGTGAGAATCGGTGCTGATTCTTGGTCTGGTAGTGGTGAATTCTATAAATTACCAGAATATTTGCGGGATCATCTGCCCGCAGAGAAATCCTTTACCTTGCACAAATCGTGGACCCGATTCACACTTCTTGGATGAGTCAAGCCTGGTTGTCGGCCGAATTTTTCGAAATTCCTCTAGACGGGCTCCGGATACGGAACAACTACATTTGGGCATTAAGAGCATCTAACATCAAGGTCACATATCAGGATGACAGTTTGATCTGGGCATACTCTCCATGTGGACAATATGCCCCAAAACTTGGATATCTAACACTCATTCATCATAAAGAGCCGCCACACAAGGCTTGGTGGTGGCGCAACATATGGAAGTTAAAGGCGTCGCACAAGCACAAGACCCTTTTTTGGTGCATATTAAATAACTACATTCCCACCATGGATTTCCTCCATCGACGAGCTATTAATGGAACCTCGCGTTGCTGATACTGCCTTTCAAATTGTGAATACTCCTCGCACCTTTTCCTCCATTGTAATGTTATATCGGCCATTTGGGTTTTGGTGACAGAAAACTTGCGATGTCACTTCCCCTGGCAGGGTGCTTCACTGATTGATGCTTGGACTATTTGGTGGGAACTTACTGCAAATTCCAATAGGTTGCACAACCTACCTCTGATTTTTGCTTGGGAAATTTGGATTGGCCACAATAGATACAGTTTTAACAGCCAACCGATTTTGGGTGACCGAATTTGTGCCACCATCATAGCAACATACAACCTCCTGCCTGAAGATGAACAACAGAAACCACCCCCAATGGTTGTCCCTGAATTGATTGATCGAAGCAGACCTTGGGCCTATTTTGATGGGGCATCCAACCCGCAAGGATCTTGGGGGGGGGGGGTGTTATCCTTTATCTAGATGATCATCACCATTACCAAATCAGAATGGGACTGGGTCCCAGATCGAACAATTATGCTGAACTACAATGCCTTAGACTTCTATTGATGTTTGCATGAGAAATACATTGCAACTCCATTCAGATTTTTGGGGACTCTCTGCTTGTGATCAACTGGTTCAATGAAGTTTCTCATTGCCACACGCACAAACTATCTGCACTTCTAAGGGAGGTCCATCATCTCAAGCTCTTATTTAACTCAATTTCTATGGCACACATTTACAGGACTAGGAACAAAGTGGTTGATAAGCTGTCCAAAGAAGCCGTGGAGCTGAACTGGGGAACATGGCATATTACTGAGCAGATTGGAGAACAGGTATTCAGGTTTTATCATCGGCCTTTTACGGATGAGGCACCAGATCTCAGGGATGTTTGATCGAACAGCCTACTTTGGGAGATTATTTTGGTATTGGTTTATCTCCCATGGACTATCTACCGGCTATTGTGTATATTTTTTCATTTTGTTATCTTTTTCCCTGCAAGTTATGCACGAACTTATAGGCATGATATATGTGACTGATACTTGTATCAACAGTATATATTTGTTAGTTTCTTATGGTTGTCTATTATGGACACTTAATGATTTGATGACAGTTATGTAGTTTATACTACCAGCATATGTAACATGTAACTTATCATATTAATGAAAAGTTACGCATTTTTCCCTTGTGAAAAAGTATAACTGCCTGAATTTTTTTATATTAAAAAATTAATTCGGCGGCAATATGAATATGGTTCAAATTTTGGATTTTAGGAATTAGTGGAAAAATTAAGTGTCTAACGATTTTGCCCGGATTTCTGCAAAAAAGGTGCTTGGTTAGCAGATTATGGGGCAAAATTGTACAACCAGTCCAGATTTTGGGGAATTTGTGGTACGGTTAGCAACGAAACTAGGGAGGCTCATAAATTCTTCATTTTTTGAACAATTTCGGTTCAGAAAGAGGCTAGACAGATATTTTCGGTATTCTGAAGCTGATGGAATAGGTTTTGAAGCCATTTGAGCACTGTAAATGTATGTAATCACCATTTTGAGCATAATGAAAGAGGGCCAAGCCATTGGAAGCTGGATCAAGGAGATGTAGCCCAGGAGGGGTGAACTCCTTCATCATTTGTTGTATTGTGGTTATTTTTATGGTGTATTTATCTGTTGTTTCTGCATATTTCAAAGTTTATTTTCATGCTTTATGTGCTGAAAAATTAACATAAAAGCTCTCAAAAACTCAGTTTTTAACACCTATAATTTACAAACCCTCAAGCACATTTACATTAAGATATTATATAGATCATTAATTCACGCTTTAATTTTTCTAGTATCCCTTTACTGGGATGATTTGTCGAGGCCCTACCTAAATGCATCCACATTAAACTCTAATTGGCCCCTTTGTTGCATCAATGCACACATTGTCCTTGTCATATTACCCCGAAAGATTTATATTGAACCACTTTACGTGAGCATTACAAAAGGAGCAGCGGGACAACTCAACACAAATGGGTCCCTCATTCCCCCATTTTCATTGGTCTAAAGAAATCACTAGCGGTAAAACCCATTTAATCCACTTAGCCAATTGGTCACTTTGTTTTGATATATGTTGGCATTAATTCCACTTAAGCGTGGATCTTATTCATCCCATTCATCTCCAAAAAAGGAAAAGACTAGAATTCAACTTCACTTAGTCGGTATATTTCATCATCATGCACTAGCATGTGGGACCTTATCGTGTTTCTTGTTATAGCCCCTTATTGGGTGCTTGTAGCCCTATTTTCCAAGCAATCTCGGTTATCCTTCCCCGGAATTCTTAACATTTGTTCTTATTACTCCTTTTGTGATCGTGCTTTTGGGATTACTCAACTCACTCATGCAACTTCTCCATCGCCTTGCATCACTTTACCATTGGATGCATCTCCTTTTCCCTCCACCTCATCCCAAACATCTTCTTAGTGTGCATCCTTTATTCTTTACAAGTGTGAGTTCTCAAGCTAATATAACACCTACAACGCTTGCTAGTACGTTTTTTTTTTTCAAATCAAATAGTGACATCCATCATGCTCGAAGCAACGGTTATAATAATGCGACAAATCGGTAATATGCAAATGTAATGGATCATTGTTGATATATATTTGATTTACCATTCTCTTATGATTTGATTATAAGTATGCATCGTTCCACTCTAATGATATTTATGAAAAGCTTCAAGTCATCTTCATTTATATACCCATAAACCACTATTGCATAGGTTGGGACTTTGGTTTTGGTTTCATAGGATTTTATGAAAAATTTGGAGTTGATATAAAATTATAAAAATGCAAGAAAATATGCATTATCCCCAATTTTGATTTTTTGCATTAGAGGTGATTTTTGGAAGATGAGGCAATTCTCACATGTGGATTTAGGAGGAAAAAGGGTAATTGCAACTCTAGTGGAACATGGGGCCCACAAGAGAGAGAATTTTGGCCCAAGAAGCGAACTCGCACTCTTGGAGGAGAGAGAAAAGAGGATGGGGTGAGAATTAGGAGAGATAAAGAGTGGGGACCACCAAGGGAGAAAAGGAGGCCAACAATTATAAATAAGGAAAAGAGGCCTTGAATGGCATCTTTTCACAATTTAACTTTTGAACACAATTTTTCTTGATTTGTTTAGCCAAGTCAACCTATGTTGTTTAGCACAAGGGATTCCCACGCAGGAATTCCACCTCTACCTTCGGTGAACTCTGATTATCGCCCTAGGAGAGTAGACAAAAGTCTATCTTATGACTTATAAAGGAGCTATATTGCAGATCAATTCCAGTTGGTACATATTTTCCTTAGGTGCATAAGTGGTCTGAAGCAGCCCAATTGAGATTAGTTATATACTAAATGAAATATTTGCTTCTTTGCATATTATTAGAACTTTTTCTAAATTTTCTAGTATTTCTTCAAAATAATTGCCATAAACTATGAAATCATCCATACACACTTCCACACAATCATGAATAAGATCAGATAAAATTCTAAGAACTACTCTTTGGAATGTTGCTGGAGCATTGCATAACCCAAAAGGAAGTACTTGGTAAGCATAAGTTCCCCATGGACAGGTAAATGTGGTTTTGTCTTGATCTTCAGGTGGTACCTGAATTTGATTATACCCATTGAATCCATCCAAAAATGAAAAGTAATTTTTCCCTGCTAATGTGTCTAAGACTTGATCTATGAAAGGAAGTGGAAAGTGGTCTTTCAATGTTGCTTTATTTAGTTCCTAGTAATCAATGCATACCCTCCATTTTCCATTTTTCTTAGGAACGATTACTAGGGGAGAAACCCATTGACTGTCTCATATTGGGTAGATAAAATTTACATTCAATAGTTTTTGTAGCTCTTCCTTAACAATTTCTTTTAAATTCGGGTTCATTCTTCTTTGAGGTTGTCTAACTAGTCTAGAACTCTCTTCAATATAGATATGATGCATAAAATCTTTGGGATTAATTCCTTTCATATCTATATACTCCCATGCATAAGCAGAAGAGTGTTTTTGCAAGGTCTCCACCAGTTGATTTTTTTGTAATTCTTCCATATTTTCATTAATATTCAATGTTTTTCCTGGAAAAAAATCTATTGGAGAATTTCCAAATTTTTCCATAGAATGTAAAGACATTTGTCTAGATGATAAATATTCGATATTACATTGTTCTTGAAAAGTTTGACTATTGTCTTAATAGAAGAAGGGTTCATTATTTTCTTTTGAATTTAAAATTTGGTCCTCCTCACTTGTTTGTGCAATAGTAAAAATGGGTTGTATATCATTATCATCATCTATCCGTCCTTCACTTTCTATATCTATTGTTGTTTTTTCAAGTGGATATAATGTAAATTTCTTTGTTGAACTGCCATCTGATATGAACATGTCTCCTGATCTACAATTGATGAAAGCATCAGTTGTAGCTAACCAAGGTCAACCTAAAATTAATGGATGTCCTCCTAAATTATTCTTGGGTGTTAAGACCATGAAATCGACAGGATATTCCCAAGAATCTAAGGAAAAAAAAATATCTTCTAACACATCATCGGGCTTAATTACTCACCTATCTGCTAATTGTAATAATATTAGTGTGCATTGAAGTTTAGGAAGTTTCAGTTGATCCATAATTTTTTTACTCATTATGTTTATGGTTGCTCCCAAATCAATCAGTGTGTTTGGTATTTCAATTCCATTGATGTGAATTTTCACAATGGGGCTCCCTGGACCTAAATGTTTCTGCATTGTTTCCTTCCCCATCATGATGTCTTCAATTCTCCCAACTAATTGGATTCTTTTTATGTATTTTATTTTTATTTGTGTACTTAATTCCTTAATTGTTTTTGCAAAAATTGGTATTTCTTTTATAGCTTGCAAGAAATAAATTTTTATACAGATATTTTTCAATTCATCCATCATATCATAATCAGGCAATGTGATTTGTTTTTCTACTCCTTTATCAATTTTCAACCTTTCGAGAAAAGGTTGTCTTATAATATATACTGAAGGTTGTTCTATAATAGGAGTATCATCAAAAATTATGGGAATATTTTATGTTTGATCATTTTCTTTCTGAGTAAGAGAATTTTCTTCTTCTTTGGGTTTATTGCTATTTTTTCAAGAATTTTTCTTTGTTTCCTCAATAACAATAGAGGGTTTCTTCTTTTGTAATACTCTACCAGACCTTAATTGAACATTATTTAGATCTAGTGGAGTTATTATATAAGTTTGAGAATTTTGCCCTTCCATGTTGTAAACAGGTTTATTATTTGGATTCGGAAGTGGTTGAACAGGTAATTGGTTTGGTTTTTGTGCAAATGGTAGAGAGAGTTGTGGATTTGTATTTTGAACTTGAGCTTGAGGTAATTGATTATTCTGAGGAAAGAATTGTGGTGGGAAATTTTCATAGGGTGGTGGATATTGTTGATATTGGGCATATCTTCCATAAGGATTTTGCCACCCTTGATTCCAAGGTTGTGTTTGAGCCCAAGGTTGTCATGGCATAGGTGAATTCCAATTCCCTTATGAATATTTTGCAAATTGTTAAGAATTAATATTTTTATTTTTATTTTGAAGATCTTTCCATGGTCTTCTAGAAATAGATCAAAGAGGATCTACCTAATTTGGCATTCCTTCTTCGCTATATGCAGCCCTAAGACCTGGTATAGAGGGGAATTCTTTAGTATCATTATTTTATGTACCTATTACACGGGTTTCTATGGTTTTTAAGTCTAAAGGACATTCTCTCAAAGCATGTTTCTTTCTACACCTAGGACAGAAGACAGATAGTGCATCATTCTCAGCTTTTTGCTTGTTTTGTATTTTAAGGGTGTCAATTTTCTCACTAAGACTCCCTAAAATACCTGTTTTAAAATTGTCAAGAAAATTACCTAATTCTTCCCTACTAATTATCCCAGCTACGGATTTATTTATTCTTGATAAGAGAGGATCTCTTGGACTTTTCCCGATTCATGATTTACCCCCTGAAATATGTACACGTAATCCACAAATTTCTCTAAATGGTAATGGATAAGTGTCTCCTTTCCCCATTACATTGAGGAGATCAGTCCACTCATCTCTAATGGATTTGAGTAGGAGAGCTTTCAAAGTTTCCTCATCTATATTATGCATTTTTTCCTTCTTAATGTTATAAACAAATATTTCGACAAGATCTTCAAGATTTTCATCTTCCTTTTTTGCCATCTTAAAAACTTCATCTTTCATTCTATGTGGTGTACAGTAATCCTTATACTTCTCTAAGAATGCATCTTTCATTCCTACCCATGTTCCTATAGAATTCATCCCTAAACTCATAAACCATTTTAATGTTGAATCCTTTAAGGTAGCAGGGAATAGTTTTAATTTTTGAGCATCATGTAGATAATCATATGATCTACATAATACTTCAAATTCAAGGAGAAATGTTTATGAATCTTCACTTCTTATTCCATGAAAGTTAGGGAGGATTGCAGGTGAAATATTTTTCATTGTATATGTTGTATCCTCATCGTGGATAGGAAATCCAAATGGTTCTAGATATCCTCTACCTCTACCTCTTCCACCTCTTCTTCCTCCTCCTCTTTTTTCTCCTTTATTTCCTCCTCCAATCCTAGGTTGTTCACCATTGATTGTGTACTTCTCCTTCTCCTTCTTCTACCATGATGGATTCCTCGGAACTAATGTAAGTATCTAGTTGTACAACGGGACTTTCTACTTCCTCCGGTTCTTCTATCAATGGAGAATTTGAATGAGTTTCTTCTTCTTCTTCTTCACTGAGGACTTCTTCAAGCATGATGGATTCCTCAGAACTAATGTAAGTATTTAGTTGTACAACATGACTTTCTACTTCTTCCTGTTCTTTTATCAATGGATAATTTGAATGAGTTTATTGTTCTTCTTCTTCACTAAGGACTTCTAATTCCTTTCCTAGAAGTAGTTATCCTTTTGAATATAATAAAATTACTCTTATAGTTAGAGATGGAGGATTTTCTTCTTCAATTAAAGCTTTAGTCACTACAAGGAAAATACCCTCTAGCAGAGGTTATAACGGAGGTTTTTAGTGTTATAAAATTGGTTAAAATTGTCAAAAAAACATTTTCTACAACATCTATTTTCGGTAACGGAGGTTTTTGCAGAGCTTCTAATGGAATTTCAACAGCACTTAAAAAACCTGGTTGGCCAGAGGTTATTACGGATGTTTTTGTCATCGGTGCGCTAATAAGGTGTCAATGCACCAGTGCATTTTAGAGTGACAGAAAACAAGCATCAGGACGAAAAACAAATATAGGATGCCTCAGGGCGTTTAGCAACGTCTCGGAGCGTGTCAGCCAAACAGTTTCCCCAGGGTGGTCGAAGGTGCATGCACCGAGACATTAAGGTCTACAACTGCACTGGTGCACTGTAGGTGATACAACGCACTGGTTCGTTCTAATTTGTATTGGGATTTTTGCAGTGCCCATAGGTCGTATCAACGCACTGGTGCATAGTATTATACAAACGCATCAACGCGTAGTATTACACAAATGCACCGATCGTTCTAATTGGTATTGGTATTTGTGTGGTTCCCATAGGTCCTATCAATGCACCGGTGTGGAGTATTATACAAGCGCACTGATCTTTCTAATTAGTATTGGTATTTGTGCGGTGCCCATAGGTTGTACAAACACACCGGTGAGAAGTCTCACATAAACGCACCGGTGCGCAATATCGCAAAAATGCACCGAGAGTTGTAATTGGTATTGGTATTTGTGCAGTGCCCATAGGTCATAGAAACGCACCGGTGCGCATTAGAATAAAAACAAACCAGTGCACATTAAATGACACGCATCAGTGTTCATTTTGTATTTTTTAGAAACATCGACCTGTGACAGTGCAATTATTGTGATTTTTTTAAATTCATTATTCATCAAAAGTCGACACATATCTTATAAAATTATTCATATCAATTAATTTTTTATTAGTACATTTGAATGTGATGTTTGGATTAATTTTTTATATCATATCATAATTATTGCGATTTTTTTAAATTCATTATTCATCAAAAGATGACACATATCTTATAACAGTATTCATATCAATTAAATTTTTATTAGTGCATTTGAATATGATGTTTGGAGTAATTTGTTATATCATATAATGAGATTTCACATCTCTTCATTATAATATTTAATCATCCATATATTTAATCAGTGTTGTTACATTTCACAGCGACAATGGAGAATGCAATAGAATAAATTAAAACATAGTTTTATTATATATATATATGAATAAGCCACTCTTTGTCATACAAAATAGGACAGTTATCGGTATCCCTTTGTCTTTCAATTGGGACACTATGTCCATTACATTAAACAAAATATCTGATTTCACAGACAAATATTTCAAAAAATACAACGCCTTGCTTTGATATCCAAACATAATCATCATCATTCTTCGCTTGAACTGTTGTCACTGCTCGAGCTACTTCAATGACTTGGGTTATTTTGAGGAATGTTTTGTTCACGGTGTTGATTGTTTTCTTCTTCTTCACCTTCCATCTACAAACATAAAAATAAAATGTAATGAGTGTATATACATTGGTGAGAATAAAGAAAATTTCAATATTAAATAATATACATCAATGTAAATCAAAAATAAATGACGTACCATAGCAACAATTGACTCATGAACTATACACATTCTTTCAAAACCAAATTTCATGCCATATTTCAAGATTTCATTTGTTGCCGCAGTTCCATACTTTGTTTCCTGCAAGTTTTATACCTCGTAACAAATCATATATTTAATATAAAATATTTTTTAGTTCTATTAATTATAGACGGAGCTAAGTAAAACAAGATCGATAGATGCTTACAAATTCCACAATTAATTTCTGATATGCCAACATATACTGACAACCCATATTTAATCCAATGTCAATCAATTCTTCTGATGGTCCTTCTTTGTATGTTAGCACCTGTTTGAAGACATTCATTGATAATTGTTGTAAAACAACTTAAAATATACCAAATTGAAATCTAGTTAAGTTGTTATAAGGAAGTAAAAATTACTCACAAAATTAGATATCAACCATTTTCTTCCTTGTTGTCATGTTTTATGTGCTGAATGGGTTCCATTTTCTTTCTTTTCTGCAAGAAAATACTTGAAAATTAATATTTAATGCTAAATTGTTTATTTATTGTACCTAATCGAAAAATTTAATGATTACATATTACATTTAAAGCACGTTGTTGTTGAGATGGCTCCTCGTGCGATGCAATTATGTCCATTTCTTTGACCATCTCCTTGTACACCTTTTTGGAAATTCCTACTGACATATTTCTGATATCAGCTCATTCATCTTTTGAGATTTTCATAATCTTCCTGAAAATGTAACATGACAATAAACTATTTAATTTTTATATTGATATATGAAAATTAAATATAACAAAAGTGATATTTATAAATGATTGTTTTCTAGTAATATAGATATATAATTCTAGAAAAACATTTAAAGGAATATTAATTTTTCATTCCTTCTTTTATTTGTACGTTTTTGCTATTAAAAGTCTGACATGTCTCATTGACCAATTTTCTGGAAACTCTTCCTGTAGTTTAGATAAAATTTGGTTCTTGCAATCATTGGATTGATTTTTGTATTGTAAGTGGAAATAACGTCTATACATTAGTTCCAATAGATCCCTCAAACTTTTGTAAAAAATTTTCCCCTTTTCGTTAACCTCCAGCACCACTCCAGATGAGCTAAGGAGTAATTCATTTTCATTTGCATGTTCTTTTTTTTTCTTAGAAAAACATTCCTTTTCCTGAGTTTTTGGTCCTTGTAGAACATTAAACATATTTGAATTAATATATTGTTTGAAACATGTTATCTAATAATTTAAGTATATTATTAATGAAAATTAAAAAAAGAAACTCATATTCGATTAATAATATTTTTTTAATTCACCTGATTCATCCTTTTGCAATTTTTCCATCAAGCTTTTATGCTCTTCTGGTCCTAGATTAGAAATAATCTTATTGAGTTTCATCATTTTGTGGCTCTGCATAATACACATTAAACAATACATATTAGTTAAACTTACATATCGTTCAAAAATAATAATTTTTGTAAAAAATTTACAAAGAACTTGCCTTTTTTCTTTTCTTGATGTGGTATCAGTATTTTTGTTACTTGATCTATTTTCAGCCATTTCTTTATCAATATGAAACTTGTACCATACCATTCATTAATATATTTTATAAATAAATCATAAATTTAAAAAAAAAATATGTATATCAAAAAACTGGTGTGTCTTTAATGTTGTACGCACCGACGTCGGTGTGGCATGTTCTTATAAACGCACTGCCAAAATAGTAGAAACACCATACGGTGCTCTATTTCAACAAGGAGCACCGGTGCGTTATATTTTAACCAACATACCAATTAACACAGACAAAATAATAAAAATCCTCTAGTGTTATTTTTTGTAGCATATGATGTCGTGGAGGGGGCAGTGCGGCATATTCTTTTAATTGCACCGCGCAAGCAGGGGACCATTGTACGGTGCTCTTTGTCAACAAGGAGACCTGGCGCGTTATATTTTAAACGGTCCACCGATTAACACATACATAAAATAAATAAATAACTAAAAATTGTCAAACAGTACGTGCATCATGTGCTATAATGAAATAGCGCACCGGTGCCCTATTTTACATATGGCACATGGATTTATTAAAAATAATAATAATATTTTTTTATTTTTTTATCAAACAGTACGTGCGCAGTGCTTTGTGTTAAAACAGCGCACCGGTGCGCTTGTTTACACAGGGTGCACCAATTAAAAAAAAATAGTTTTTTTTAAATTTACTCAAGGGCCAACATGGATTTGGATCCGACTATGCAAGTCATCCCATTAGTTAGATGTCATAGGCCTATATATATAGAAATACAAACCCTATAAATCAAAATGAAAAACCCTAATTCTGAAATCACATAAACAAGAAGAAGCAAGGGCAGAAACAAAAAGAATTAAGGGTTTAGCGTAAAATGGGTTTTTTTTTTCTGAAAATGAACAGTAAATTTAAATTTTTTATTTACTGCGTGAAAATAATTGCACAAAATTGTAAAAAAACAATAAAAATAAATCACCTCATTTTAAATTCTATGCTACATGGGTTTGAATCACCAGAGGGTTTGGAATTTTGATTGTCTGAATAGTTTTGTTCGAAATTATTTCGTTGCTCCACAATGCTCTCGTGCTCTCTTGCTCTTCCAGGTATGTCTCGTGCAAATCGCTCCCATTTTTCAATTCACCACATTTTTTTCACTTTAAAAAAATATAGTTGTGCTTTTTTATTTGTGGTTATTCGGCTCTGGTGCGTCAATTAATAACACTACAACGTTGCGCAGTAACTAAAAAGCATCGGTGTAGTTATCTGCACATTAGCACTGATAACAATAAGTCCATTTTTAAGGCATTGAAATTACTTATAGGTGTGTACACCAAAATTTATTATTGATTTTTCTCAAATGCACGGAGAAAATATCATAATTATATCGAATGGACAATTCTTCAAAATCTAGCTCATTCCATAATATTTCTCAAATTCCATCATGGAGTTCTTCCTATCCATCTCAAAACATATTATTTACTTCATATTTTATTTATATTTTCGTTATCTAACTGAATTTATGTTTTTTATCCATGTCAATCAACTTAATAAGATTTATAATTAATGTATACAAATTTGCAAGTTCATGCAGATAATTCAAAATCGAGTTCAGATGCACAAAATATTCAAACAACTCCAAAACGTCGGAAGCTCTTATCAGGAGCAGCATGCTGCAAGGCGCATTTGGTAGATGAAAATGGACAGCCACTTCACCCTTCCAATTGTAACAATATTGCATCTTCTAGCCACAATCCTAGGACAATGATGGTAATAATAATTGTTTGGTATATTAATGTAATTATTTCAACGTCAAACCAATTAATCATGCATTGTCAATGTGCGTACTAATTGATACCATCGATTTTTTACTAATCATGTTCAAATATATTTTTTGAAATTATTAGGATTCTAGTGATGATGAGTGACCTACCTACCATCTTTCGTTGCACCCCGCGACAATATCAAATCGAGAGAAGGCTTAATTAAGAGAATAAATCGGAGAGGAATGATACCAAGAATGGTTGAATCAGCCACCTATTCAATTCCCACTGTGTCCAGATTCACCAATTAGGAAGGACTACTGAAATAGTAGTTCTTCACAACCTGGCAATGGAGACAAACAGAGAGAGGTTGGTATGGATGATTACTTAATGGATACAACTGCCATGGAGACAATGTTGTTAGATGCATTCCAAAACGATGATCATCTAGGGGATGATGCTCAAATCGCTGACACCTTTTTTGAAAGCCTTAAATTTGCTTCCACCACCCCTCTCTTTGGACCTGGTGGTCAATCAAATTCTACCCAGTTGGCAACAACGATGTTATTGTACAACTTGAAAGAAAATTTTAGCTTGTCGAATGCATGTTTCTCAAAAATTTTGAGGTCAGTTATAACCATAAAGTCCTCCCTTATATTTTGAGAAATATAGTCACACAATGAAAATTACAAATGGTCAATTTTATGAACGTTAATAATTATATCGACATTAATGTACGTTTAATATTGTCCGTGATTACCAACTACAGGTTATTCAAAGATAAGGTTCTTCTGAGTGATAATGTCTTTCCCAGTAGCTGCGAAGAGGCAAAGAAATTGTTGAAAATGTTGGGTGTTGAGTACATATCATATCATGCATGTCCAAATGATTGTATTATATATAGAGGATAATATGAAGACAAAGAGATATGCCTGAAATTTGGGCATGACGGGTATGATAAATCAAAAAATAAGGGTAAATCGCGTTGTCCTCCTTTTAAGATATTGAGGCACATGCCTATCATCCCAAGGATTCAAAGGCTCCTTCGTTGCAAAGAATTAGCTATGTTGCAGGGATGGCATGCCTTGCACAGAAGTGAGTTGGGAATTATATGAATCCCAACAGATTAAATATCCATGAAGCATATAGAGGATACATGGCCCGAAAAATTCAAGGATGAAGTACAAAGTTTACAACTCAGCATAGCCATGAATGGTGTCAACCCATATTCACTCAAGAGCACCAAATATTCTGATTGGACTGTAGTAGTGATCAATAAAAATATCCCCCCATGGTTGCACGTGAAGAATGAGCATCTTATGTTGGCTCTCATAGTCCCTGGTAGAAGACAAGTGAATAATATGAATGTCTACTTACAATCACTGGTAGATGAATTGAAGGAATTATGGGATGGGATAAATGTATACGATGTTTCAAGACCCATTGCAACAGAGAGGAGTTTTACTTTGTATGGCATATGTGCTTACACGACACACGATTATCCAGGCTTAGGAGTTTTCTCTGGTAAATTACATGTTTATTGATTTGTTTATGTACGTAACAATATTCTTTCCCATATTAGTTATTTAATTCATTGTAATTGTTTTGATATTCATGATATTATTTAACGTGCCATGCATATAAATTGTATATACTAATCTCGCAGGTCTTGTAACAAAATGGTATTTTGGATGTAAATGTTGTGGACCTTCTCTGAAAGCTAGATGGTCCAATAACCTACGAAAGCCAATGTATACTGCTCCAGGGTATTCCTCCCAGAAGAACACCCTTACAGAAGAGTAGCATCCGCTTTCAATGGTAAATTAGAGAGAACCCAAAGCCCTCCAATAATGACACCAGCTGAATGGCTTAGGGCATATGAGAGAGAGAAGGAGAAGGATTTCATAGAAATGTTTGATTCAAATGGGGAGCCTATGTTCGATGATCTAGAATTCTTCGACACCTATGTTGAGAAATTTCCCATTGGGATGAAAAGGAAATCTATATTTTGTAATATTCCCAATTAGCCATGAGTTAGTTGGAATTATTTTTTTTTTGATGGCTTGTTTTATGAATAAGAGGACAATGGAGGTCCATAATTATCCTTAATAATGAATAAATCAATGCCAATGTAAAAGGAAAACATCTTGGCAAATTAATTGAGCACCCTTAGGTGTGAAAAGGGGCTGGAACATCTTGACTGGGTCAACTTTAACCAAATCAATAGCGTTGTCATAGAGGAGTGGCAATCAATGAGGAACAGCACAGTTTTAGATGGAGACACCTTGCATGGAAGTAGGGTCATAAATGAATGGGGCTTACAGTTTGGAATCTCATATCTTATAAAAGGAAGAGGATGGCAGCCATATTCATTATGTATTGGTTTATGATATTTCTGAATATATGGTATGTTTAGACATATAGATTTCTTTGGTTGTTTAGTTAAGATTGCAAGTGTTGTTTAGCACTGGGTGTTCCTAATAGGGAATCCCACCTCTTCCATTAAGAAGCTCTTAGAGGAGTCTTGTACTTCACTTCCACTATCAGGCATTTGGCCAAAGCTTCATCTTACATCTACAGCGCAAATCCTGTTTAGGGTTGAGTTGTTTTGCAGGTTGCAGCAGTGGAGACCATCTTTGGGTCACTTCAGTGCTTATTTTCAGTGGAGAAGGGTTCCTTTCGATTGGGAGGACAGTAAGGAAGGCCCTTTAGCTTATTTTCAGATCTTGGAATTAGGCCATATATTTATTTTCCCCTACAGCACAGTTTCTTTCTAGATCTGTGTTATTTTGAGGGAGGAGTTACTGGGTGGTTTCAGTACACCATTTAGAGAGGAGGTTTGCTAGTGAAGGGATCATCCTTTCATCTAGGAGATCTATTGGACGATGCTACATTATTTCTTATATCATATCAGCCACACTTTCCAAATCTATATGTTGCAGTGGATCTTTAGCCCTAGGGCTTAGATTCACATCTTGTACATGGTGTATTTCTGAAAACCCTCGTGGGGTTCTTCATTGGAGGTTTTATAGTTCCTAAATCTGTATTAGATCTATATTTTGTGGCATATATCATCCCATGTTATGTTGCATATTCATTTGATGTAGTAGTGCCTTTAAAACAACATTGTATCAGTCTTCCAGCTCTTTGATATATAGTAGCAGCACCTCTTTTGAGGGTTTTGTCCATTGGAGGCTTATTCTATCTTATTGTACATCTTATGGCCCATTTATTATGCATATTTTGCTATTTTTATAATGATTAGAAGGTCTCCATATTGGCATTTTGCTTTTAAATGATTTTTTACATTTCTATTCCAACATTTTGCACTATATTCCTACTTTTCCTATTTGGGAATATTACAGGGGTATCATAGCATAATCTTAGCACAACCTATGCATCTTGAAAAGCCAATATGTCATCTAAAGAAGGAGATCCTCTTACTAATAGAGATAATAGGTATCAAAGAAGAATACACTGGAAATTTGATTATGCAAATGACAAAGAAGACAAGGGTAAAACCCCTTTATCTGGAGGAGAATATGAAGAGAAAGAGATTCCTAAGATTATTCTCAAAGTTATGCAATATGAGGCTAGAGAAATTAAGGAGATGAGGATGGATAGATACAAGGAATCCCCTAAAGTATTTCAACATGGTGAAGGTTGCGACATTTCTCATCACTGGAGTGATCAACCAGTGCAGCAGCAACAAGTTTCCCAACGCTCTACAATGCCTACATTCTTAGCAGTGGGAAATGAAGGGTTTCAAGAACAAGAATCCCTTGAAGAATATTTCATGGAATATGAGTCTCGATCTCAGATACTCAAGGACCACTTGAGTTTTCAAGAATTTTGTCAAATAAAGGACAATAGGAGACACAGGCATCACAATAGAGGTGGAGGATTCATTCAGAATCATGATCTACACCGCACTATGGTTAGATTTTTCTTACCCAACTTTGATGGGTCATCTAAATGCACTGCCAATCATGGGTAGAGAAGCTTGACATTTGCTTCAAGTTGAACAAAGTTCCAGAGATGGAGGCCATTAAGATAGCAGCACTGCACCTTGAGGGTGAAGCACATGATTGGTGGTTCCATGGCTTGTGTACATTAGGTCATGCCAATGTGACTGCATATTCAAAGTTCACAAGGAGGTTGGTAGAGAGGTTTGATAGAAGATATCTTGAGGCACCATTCATGGGGATTGCAAAGCTAAAACAATCAGTTAATCCAGAAACTTATATTTCTGAATTTTTTAAACTTTTTGTTATGGTTCCTGATTTATCTACAGCAAGAAGGGTCTATATGTTCATTGATGGGTTAGATGAACCTCTTCATGGGTTGGTTAAGTCTACCAAGCCCACTATCCTTCAAGATGCCATTGAAAGGGCTAGAGATCTTCAAGATGCCTTTCCAAAAGAAAAAGCAACATTTCAGCACAAGCCCTCTTTTCCATTAAAGGAAAAATATGAGAAGGCTTCTCTTTCAAAGGAGAGCCAAAATAAAAGACCTCTTAATTATGATGTCTGAAGAGATTTGAGGAGGAGGAAGCTTTGCTTCACATGCCAAGAATCTTGGGCACCTGGACATAAATGTGCAGTAGGAAAGGCACACTACATATAGGTCTTCTCAAATGATGAGGAGGAAGAAGAAGAAGAAAAAAGGAGGGGTCACAGTGCTGGAATAGCAGGAGATGATCCACCACCACCAGGAGGTGAGGATGGGGCAATTTCTCCAATTAGAGGGACTCTTGCATCATTAAGAGTGGTACCCACATATCATAAAACTTCCACACAAGAAACAGAGTTGAATTTGCGCAGTGGAAGCAAGGACATGACATTTCCATCTATTATGCATATGAGATTGACCCATGAGATAGCATTGTTTTGTGGAAAACCACCTGGGAGACCACCTGATCCAGATTTGGTGAGAAATGTCTCACATCATGATGCACCTTTCATAGATCTAGGAGGAATGGGAGCATTAGGAAGCCATGAGACAGTGTTGAGAGTCTTGAGTAGACTCAAGAAGGAGGGAGATATTCTCCCAACATCATCATTACCCACTCTCATTTCAGATTATGCGTTGTGGAAGGAGAAACATGGGAAGGATATCAGCCTTCCAATATATACCTTTGGCATGGGAGATGTCAAGGAGAAGGGAAGCCATATGACAGATGTTCTTTGTGATAGATCATCAGCGTTGTCACTATGGAAGATTGATCCATATTGGAAATCCCAGCTGTTGGTGGATTATTCCAAGGATCTTTTTACATGCATGATACTTGATGACCAGCTACATGAAGAGGGTTATTCAGTCCAAGATGAAGTCATCTATTATCATGGTAGGATCTTCTTATCTAGAGCCTCCAATCTCGAGAAGAAGTTGCTACAAAGAGCTCATGAAGACTTTCTCTTCATCCATACTTATTCCATGAGAACCTACAACACTATCATGGAGAGCTACACTTGGCAAGGCTTTGATGAGGAACTATATCAGCATTTTCAAATATGCATGAACCATATGGAGATGGAAGAAATACATAACTCAATGAAGGAGTTATCACAGCCACCTCTTTCCTCTTTTGGAATGAGAGGGGATCTATCTATGGACCACTCCATTTATATGAGCATAAATTTTGGTGAGGAACATGCTTATGTAGATAATGTTTTATTTGATGAATATTTTCATTCCTTTACTATGTATATACAGGCCATTGCTCCAAGGAAGAGAATTCTTCCATATAAGCTTCATGGCCAACTTTGGGCCATAAACATTTCTGAACATGGCCACTCCCTTGGAGGATATAGGGAGATGTTGTATCATTGTGGGTGCACTCCAAAGGCACCAAACATTTCTCACATTCTCAGCCATTGTGAGAAGACTTGGGCAGCAAGTAAGTGGTGGGGAAACCACTTACCATATCACTATCTAATGTAGTCAGGAGATTTACTGCGCTGGTTCCACATGTGGGACTATGACCCACCTCCATTTTTACATATTTTTGTTTGTATGTACGCATTTTTTATCCCATACATTGATGATGTACTTATTATTTTTATGGGAATGATTGGAGGTAGGATGGGAGGATTTTATGTGCCCTATGGGAGATAAATTCTCCACGTTCATTATGCTACATGTTTCAAGGAGAACATTTGGCAAACCATGTTTGTTTCATTGGATCTATTGCTTCCTTGTGGGATGGATCATTTGCATGTCATGAGAAATTTGGAGGACCATTTCATGAAGGGATGGATTGGGAGACACTTAGCTTATGAGGGAAGCTTATCACATGATGGTGTCACCAATGATGGAGGAGAAGAGTTGCAGCACTCACCTTGTTAGTTGCTTGAGAACAAGCAACATTTGGGAATGGAGGATTGTAATATTCCCAATTAGCCATGAGTTAGTTGGAATATTAATTTTTGTTTTGTTATATTGTTTTATGAATAAGAGGACAATGGAGGTCCATAAGTCTCCTTAATAATGAATAAATCAATTCCAATGTAAAAGGAAAACATCTTGGCAGGTTAATTGAGCACCCTTAGGTGTGAAACAGGGCTGGAACCTCTTGACTGGGTCAACTTTGACCAAATCAACAGCGTTGTCATGGAGGAGTGGCAATCAATGAGGGACAGTGTAGTTTTAGATGGAGACACCCTGCATGGAAGTAGGGTCATAAATGAATGGGTTTTGGGGTTTCGAAGCTCATATCTTATAAAAGGAAGAGGATGGCAGCCATATTCATTATGTATTGGTTTATGATATTTCTGAATATATGGTATCTTTGGTTGTTTAGCTAAGATTGCAAGTGTTGTTTAGCACTGGGTGTTCCTGATCGGGAATCCCACCTCTTCCATTAAGAAGCTCTTGGAGGAGTCTTGTACTTCACTTCCACTATCAGGCATTTGGCCAAAGCTTCATCTTACATCTATAGCGCAGATCCTATTGAGGGTTGAGCTTTTTTGCAGGTTGCAGCAGTGGAGACCATCTTTGGGTCACTTCAGTGCTTATTTTCAGTGGAGAATGGTTCCTTTCCATTGGGAGGACAGTAAGAAAGGCCCTTCAGCTTATTTTCAGATCTTGGCATCAGGCCATATATTTATTTGCCCCTATAGCACAGTTTCTTTCCAGATCTGCATTATTTTGAGGGAGGAGTTTTTGGGTGGTTTCAGTACACCATTTGGAGAGGAGATTTTCTAGTGAAGCGATCAGCCTTTCATCTAGGATATCTATTGGAGGAGGCTGCATTATTTCTTATATCAGATCAACCACACTTTCCAGATATATATGTTGCAGTGGATCTTCAGCCCTAGGGCTTAGATTCCCATCTTGTACATGGTGTATTTATGAAAACCCGTGTGGGGTTCTTCATTGGAGGTTGTATAGTGCCTAGATCTGTATTAGATATATCTTTTGTGGAATACATCAGCCCATGTTATGTTGTATATTCATTTTATGTAGCAGTGCTTTTAAAACAACGTTGTAGCAGTCTTCCAGCTCTTTGATATATAGTAGCAACACCTATTTTGAGGGTTTTGTCCATTGGAGGCTTGTTCTATCTTACTGTACATCTTATGGCCCATTTCTTATGCATATTTTTCTGTTGTTATAATGATTAGAAGGTCTCCATATTGACCTCTTTCTTTTTAAATGATGTTTTACATTGTTATTCCATCATTTTGAACTATATTCCCGTTTTCCCCATTTGGGAATATTACAATTTATAAACTCCCATATTGGGAGCATCTTAATATTACCCACTTATTATATCCCATGCATATATTTAAAAATGTTTCATGTTCTTTATGGAGGCACATATCGTCAAAACAAAGTGACACATTGGTTGTTAGGAAAGATCTTATTACTTCAAAAACAAAAAAGAAACATTGGCCAAGACGATTAGAAAGTACAGAATCAGAGGCAGGCGTTGGTCCCTCTAATTCATAGTATTTCAAAGAAGGTGATGTCCCATGGATTTTTTAAAAAGATGATATTTCTTTGGCAAAGGAAGTTATAATGGGTGTGAGGGTTCCATCTTCATATGGGTCTTCACTACGGCGCTGCTTCACTGTGGATGACCATTTGTTGGGGTTGAAATCGCATCACCATTTGAATCTTCTAAGAGTACATATACTGTCAAAAGCATGATTTTATTATTTTTTATATTAATAAATTTTATCCCATGCAGGGATCATAAAACATAACTAAATTTGTATATTATTGCATGTGTTTATAACTTTGCAGTGTCATTATCCTTTGTTCATGCGTGGGTGTTTGAAACATGAATTCCCCCAAGACTTAGGATGTGCCATATATAAATTATCTACATTTGTATGTTGGATCACGTCAAAGGAGATTCATGTGGCTAGCATTCAGCGGTGGTGTCAAGAGATAGTTGAGATTGTTTATATGTTTGAGAAGGAACTGTCGACGAGTTTCATGGACTCGCAAGTTCATCTTCTAATCCACTTAGTATATGAGGTTGAATTAGTTGGGGCAGTTTCTTGTCGTTGGATTTTCTTCTTAGAGAGGTACATGAATAAATTGAAAGGTTTTTGTTCGAAAAAGGGAAAAACCCGAGGGGTCTATGGCAGACGGGTACATATCGTATGAGTATTTCTATTATGCCAGTGAGTACATCAAGCAGATCGACAACATACTAGGTGCGGTGATTTGGGACGATGAAAGGCATGAAGAAAAAAGAGAAGGGGAGCTGCTCCAAACGAATGGAAAAAGGCCCTTGATAAAGAGTAAGAGACTTATAATTTTTAAATTTACACAAAGTAAATATTCATGTCGAACTTCGATATAATGTATATTTTTCTCTCATATGTACTATATGTCAGTTTGATTTCGTCAGCAAATGCAGAAATTGAAGTAATCAATAAATTCGTTCTTTATAATTCCAAAGCGACACAACCATGGGTCGCATTGTGTGAACAAAAGAGGATGAAATGGGATAGTGACAGGAAAGAATTCAGACAGTTGAATGGTAGAAGTGTGCCTTATCCCGATCATTTAAAATAAAATATGCCAAAAATATGTCCCAACAGTTGGGTTGTTGACCAAGACAAAGAGAAATACGGTGCAATCGGTCATTACCCGCATGCTGAAGAGGATGAACTAAACGTAGGGATTGGGTGCACCCACTCGGTAATAATCTATTTAATTATGTACATTTGAAACTTAATAATGCACCTTTCGAATGTAATTACATCTATATTTCATATTTTAACTATTGGGTTATTATAAGACACATGACACTATGATTTTTTAACTTTTTTATAGGTGCATTTTTTCCCATCTATATGGGCATATGGACACCATTTTAGCATAGAAAATGTCGATGATGGACACATGACACAAGAGTGTGGAGTGGAAGTCAAGTTCAATCAATCCATTTGATCTAGCCACCGTGATCAAAACCTCGTACAAGGGATGTTAGGTTATGTCAGAAAGATACAAGAGATCATTGAAGTGGATTTCTTTTCTTTCCAATGTGTTAATTTTAGGTGCAAGTGGTGGGACACCTTTGATCATAATAATGTAAAGGAATATCGCGATAGTAGGCTGATATGTATCAACTCTAGAAAGATGTGGGATGAAGCTAAGGAGCCCTATGTTTTCCCCAAACACTGCAACTAGGTGTTTTTTTACCCATATGTGTTGGATAGGGATTGGTGGTTCGTATTGAGACACGACTGTAGATCAAAACATATTTTTTAGAACAATAGTGTTATCATGCCAAGCGAGTTGGAAGATAATGAGGGTAATCATTACAACCGAGAGTGATACGGTACATGTGTTATTTCATCATTTATACTTTTTAAGATTGGATTTTATAAAGAAGAGGACTTAGTTACCTTATAACTAAGACTCTTTTTTTCAAAACATTATAATATGTATTTTGAATTAATTGGTAATTTTCATTGTGTTAATGTTAAAATCATTTCACTTGATAATTTTCAATTATGTTGATCTCGAAAACAATGGTGTACTGTATAAAGTTCTTTTTTTTGTATGTAAGATCATAATAAAATAATGATAATTCTAAAGTACTTGAATTTATTTGCATTATTTTCTAAACTTTATTATGTTACAAAAATTCATATTATTCTAGATTTATGATTTTACAATTATTTACAATTCTACAATTTTACAAATTTACAAATTTTAATAAAATCATTTCACATTAATACAATTAAAATTTTACAAATATTTTACGTACAATTACAATTACAATTATAATTTTACAATTACAATTACAATGTTTAGAATTAAAATTTTAGAATTTTATATACAATTACAATTACAATCATTTCACATTAATACAATTAAAATTTTACAAATATATTACATACAATTACAATTGGAATTAGAATTAGAATTAGAATTTTACAATTTCACACACAATTACAATTACAATTTTACATATATACAATTACAATTACAATCATTTCACATTAATACAATTAAAATTTTACAAATATTTTACATACAATTACAATTAAAATTACAGTTACAATTTTACAATTTCACACACAGTTACAATTACAATATTTACATTACAATTTTAGAATTTTACATACAATTACAATCACTTCACATTAATACAAATGAAATTTTATAAATATTTTACATACAATTACAATTACAATTACAATTTTATAATTTTACTTACAATTACAATTACAATTTTACATATATACAATTACAATTAAAATTACAATTACAATCATTTCACAACGAATTAAATATTACAATTACAATTAAAATTTTACAAATATTTTACATACAATTACAATTAAAATTAAAATTTCAATTACAATCACGACATAATATTTAATAAATATCATGATTTAATATTAAAAATAAACATCACAATCATGATAACCATCGTACAAACATCATATTCGACTAAAAAACACATTCAAATTCGCTAACGTTATCTAATCATCGCGATCATGATCTTCTAACAAAACACAAGCATTGTATAACATCATCACAACACAAACGTCAAATATACATCTCATGTCAAATAACTACTATCACATACACATCTATTTGCAAGCTGCACATTAAATGAACATATCTAACATGACCTAACAATATACACATCATGATGATCAACATGTAAATTAAGTATAACTGCAACATGAACATAAAACACATGGACCATATATATATATATATATATAATGTCAAAAATATACAACTGTGATATAAATGTCAAATATCAGCTGGAGGTACATCATTAATAGTAGTAGTAGTTTAGGCCTTCTCAGTCAATGGTGCAGCCTCGACAAACTCAGATAGATGATGATCATCACATGCCTACTGATCTGGTGGCACCTCATGCTGATCATGATCAACTGCCTGGTCATGATGACTCGACATGGATGGTCCAGCCTGCTCATGATCATGAGTATTTCTGGATGTTGTAGGCTGTTGATCATGATGACTTGAAGTGGATGATCTAGCATGATCACGATCATGATTTTTGGATGCTATAGGTTGAGAAGGCTAACTCGACGTGGATGGTCCAGCCTGCTCATGATCATGAATATTGATCGATGCTCCAGGCTACTCATCTGCGGCACGAGGTGAACGATGATCACTCCCTTGATCTTGATCATCAGATGATTTGTCATTGCTTGACTGTCGACGTACTGCATCTCAACCATGCCTACATCGAAGGGTCGTCCTCAACCACGCCAGTAAGTTGGTAGCTCCTATGACATGCCACATCAGGGTCAACATATCACGTGGCATACCTCTCCAAATTGCTATCAGCCTATCATCGGCCTGTATCTCTCTCATAGCGGCTGGCCTGACTCCCTCCTCCACAAGCAGTCCATAGAGTTGGTCACCCAACTCCATCCTAAATCTAGTGTCAAGCCTACACCTCACACCAGTTGGTACCTGCGCAACATGAGGACTAGTTCTGTTTGCACCGACCTGATCCTCAGCATCTGCCATCTCTTTATCGTCATCAAGATCTACACCTGGATCATTTGTTAGAGGTGGCATCTCATCGTCATCAAATGACCTAATTTCTACAAAATATATATAATTACACAACAATAATTAGACAATTTCATTAAACATTTTAATAAAAACAAGTTAAAGAACATGTTAGAATAAATTTAAAGATAACATTAATATTACCTCTATCATCCGGCGACTCATCATCTGTGAAGAGAATGTTGGCACACCCTCGCTAATCCAAACCATCATACGGACAAGGGACCAGAACGAAGGCATGCTCATCAACACTGGCTAGCAACTCCAGTGCATCACGTGATATCCTCATGGAAAAGTCTGACTCACCCCTCTTGGGCATCATCTATCCCCACATTTGCATCCGTACATGCAGCATCAGCCTACGAGGTTGCTGAACAAAAGTATGCCTCGTCTCTGGAAACCTCTCAAAAAATAAACAAAACAGATTTGAAGCAAAAAGGCAAGTTCACCCTCCCTTGTGCCTGAGCACGACATCTATCTAAAGCTATACAGAACTGCCACAAAAAATTGCATACCACCTCAAAAGTTGTGGCGCCTGTAATAAAGAATCAACATAAAATAAAAGCAGGAAACTACTATATTCCCCATGACTGGTATGGCGTTCAATGGTTGAAATCAGTAGTGAGAGGAACTTCACCTCCTCTCCACCAAATGAAGCAATCCGTAACTGACCACCGGAGACCTGAAAATCTGCAGGAGACAGTATATCGACGCTGATGTATCTCTAGGAGTACACCAAATGAATCCCTACTGCATAGCTGATGAGGACCTCTAGGAACAAGGGAAAATCCTACCCTCTCCTCGATAGGCCAGTAATAAAATAGATGTCCTCCTCAATGGGCATGTACCATTGGTTAGGACCAACCCAAAAAGTTTGTCGGTGGCCATTCCACCTGAAGATAAGTTGTCGTAATAACCCACCATGGCCCCTCAGGGATGTAGCCTCCTCATAGAACTTGAGGATGCCTACCTCCCTCAGGAGCGCCTGGGTGGCTACTGTAATAGGGCGAGGGTACATATCTCTCTCCCTCTCTCGTGCCTCCCACAGGCGAACTGCGTTATACTGGTCCTCCATATGTTGTTTTTTCCCTCTTTTCTCTCCTTTGATGTCGTTGAATGGTTGAAACATTAAATATATTTTTTAATTAAATTAGACATGTATATATATATATATATATATATATCAGTTTTTGAAAAGAAAAGAAAAAAACAGTCGGTGCGCCCAAAAAAACAGGTATGCACCAATACCCGTGCGTCTGTTTTTATCTTACACCAGTTGCAGTCCACCTGGAAATTTTCAGCGCAGTGCACATCATGACCTGTATTTTCTCAAACAGTCTGTTGACTAAACTATCCAACCCGGGGCAGATAATTTCGTCAACACACCGCCAAACATCAACTAATGGTCATTGGTGTAGTCGTTTAACCGATCACACCATTGACTATGTACATATTCGAGAGGGCGGTGCGCTGACCAAACTACTTGCCCCAGAGCGGATAGTTTCGTCAGTGCACCGGCCTCCTGGCATCATTACATGGTCAACGATGCAGTGGTATAACTGACCTCACCATTGACTATGTAGCAGTATCAGGAGGGCGGTGCGCTAACCAAGCTATACGCCATGAGGCATATAGTTTAGGCAGCGCATTGCCATCCTGACATCACTAAATGGTCAACGATGTGGTCCTTTACATGACTGAACCATTGACTATGTCCAAGTTCAGGAGGGTGGTGTGCTGACCAAAATATGCCCTGGGGCGCATATTTCGGTCAGCGCACCGCCCTCCTGAACTTGGAAATGGTCAATGGTGCGGCCGAGTAACCGACTGCACCATAATTTCTGTAATTTTAAAAAAGCACGGTGCGACGTACCGGAACTGGTGCGGATACCGTTAGCACTGGTCGTGGTGCGACCTGTAAATTTACAGGAAGCCCGGCGAACTGGTGCGAGCCGAACGACTCAATCGCACCGTGCAGGAAAAACAAGTAAAAATACCTGTAAATTTGGGCGGCGAGGAGGCATATTTGCTGTAAAATTTGCAGAATTAAGTTTTCCCACCGTTTTGCAAAATTCAAAATGGATATGGTGGGCAATGGACAGCAACAGTGCGTGAAATGGGAGCATTGATGGTAGGGCACCTCACACAAGTTAAATTTGCACCGGTTCTTGAGAGCTCTGGAGCACTAAAAAGTGAAAAATGCATATTTTTGGCCGTAAATTTTTTTTTTATTTAACCATGTTCCGATGCGCGGGATTTTGAGGCGCACTGGGCGGTTCTTACAACTGCACCAAGCTGTTTCAGTTTTGGCGCGGGTTTTTAGGATGCACCGAGGCTGAATCTCTGTAGAGCACCGGTGCACTACAGTAATTAGATGCACCGGGCGGGTTTGTACGGAGAGCACTGTGCCCCGGTGTGCCATTTTGTAGTATGCATTGGTGCTTTTCTAGTGGAACGCACTGGTGCGGTGTAGGATGAGAAACATACTGGAAAAAGAAAAAAGAAAAAAAAGAAAAAACATCCGCAAAAACCTCCACTTGCCAACCTCCTCTAGTAACCTCCACTAAAAACATATGCCTGGGCTATTTTTATAAGGAGTTCCTCAAAAACATACGCTAGAGGGTCTTTTCCTTGTAGTTAGTAGATGAAGAAGGTGAAGTAGGATGGATTTCGGATCTTAGGATTTCAGGAAGTCTATGTGGACCACCTACATATGGAATTCGAGTTTGAGTCGGTGGTGTAGAACTTCGAGTTCGGGGTGGAGTGAGTGATGATGTAGGACTCAAACTTCTCCCTCTTACTATAAACCTGGCTTTAGAATATCTCTCTCTATGCATATCATGTTTTATTTCTAAGACTTATATTTACACTTCCCCGACAACGACGCCAAAATTTTTAGTCAATTTAATGTTCTTAAATTGCAAGCATAAATTATCGACCAGAGTCAGTAAATTGATGAAGTGCAAGTGCACTATATGTGTTAGAAGTCTTTGTCATTAAAGTGAGAGTTGAATTTAGAGTTTTGTTAATTTTTGAACTTTATGGATCAGTGTCAAATTCCTATGGATCAGCGATGTTTTTAAATCAATTTATCATCTATGTTGGATGTTATTTCTATGGTTATTTTCAATTGAATTGAGTTTAAAAATAGTTTGTGAGATTACTCCTTCCAAAATAAATTATTAATTGAGTTTTTATCAAGTTGATTTTGGAATTTTTATTCTGCAACAAACAATGAACTAATTCTAAATTACGAAAACATGAGATATGATACAATTATGGTTTTATGAAAACATGAAAATCAAAATGCTATGAAGACACAATTTTCTATCTACTGTAAATTCTAGTCGGAAATGTAAATGAAAAAGAATTAAACTAAACTATATAAAATATGGCAGAATGAATTCAAGAAATTAATCTACGAAATAAACATAATCAAAGCACTGAACTATTGAAAATCGGTTTTTAAAATTAAATAATGAATCAAAAGCATTTACCAAATTCAAATTATGAAATAGTAATGTGTTTGAGATGCATTAAAAACTGAAAGCAAAATGACCCGATCTACTTGCAAGGGCCCTATGCAACATAGTAGGTTCTTAACACTATCAACACATCAAATTGCATGAAAGGTAACTTCAAATTAACATAAAAATCTTCAAACAAAATGTTCAAGAAATAAAGGATGGCGCACCCTGAATACACAGAGTTTCTATGATTTTATAGAGAGAATTCAACAATATGAGAACTCTAACCCTATAGATCTCTATTAAAATCCTTATACAATTTAAAATCATAAATGAAATATCGCCTATCTGTCAATTTTCTATTAGGAAAGCAAATTGACACAGTCGTGCCATTTTTGGACTCTGTTCCTGGACGTGACAATGTGTTGACTGCTATCTTTGACTGTGTGAATGAGTGATCTTATTGGTAAATAGGATCGGGTAAGTAGGAGGAAATCCATGAGGGGATCATCATCTATCTACCCATATACTCCTTTGTTGAGCTAATACACCGGAACCCTGCTAACAATGAAGGTAGTTGCGGATCTGTGGAATAGTTGTGGAATTGTATTAATTTTGTAGTTGAATGTAATATTTAACAAAACAATAGGGTATATTAACAAGTATAAAGAATAGGACACACAAATATTTTACCTTATCAAAATCATGTGTTTGTTGCCTTATTAGGTTGATAGTGATAGCAAAAGAAGGAAAATATGGATGCAAAAAGGGTGTCAAAACAAAACAATTCTGGGACTCTAAATTCCCCCATACTGAAGGTTTTGTATGTCCTCATACAACCACAAAAATTTTCCATTTATGTTCAGCCACTGCATATCCTTAGATACTTCTGCCAGCACATCCAATTTCATCCTTTCCACCCTTTTTCCTGTTACTGCCATCCTTGGTTTCTTCATGAGGATTTTGTACTTCAAGTTAATGATTCTTCTCTTCATCGCTTTGTTTGCTTCCTTCAATTTCTTGTTATTTTTATACCATAGACTCAAATATAGAAGGAGGTTGTAATTCTTGGAAATTTGAACTTCATTCTAAGCTTTCAAAGGTTTGTTTTCACTTTTAATATACTTGTCTAATGTCTCTAGTTCGAAGATTTCATTTCTAAGGATGTCGATAGATTGAGGTTCTTGTGGTTCATTAAAATGGTCTTTTTCTTCACTTAGAATTGGAATTGATCTATTGGTTTCTTCTATTTTCTCCAATGATTCTATGTAATCATAAATATCATGTTGTAATGGATCAATACCTAAGCTTTTTCCTGGACTCCGAGGTGGTGAAATGTAGTCAAGTGGTGATGCTCTTAGAGAATTTGCCATATTTTCATCTGCCTCTAAATTAATGTGTTTTGCATCTTTTGAGGACACTTCCTTCACTGTATTTAGCCTGGTACTTATTTTTAGTCCTGTGATCTTTGGTGTTTTATACTTATCTTCTTGAGATGAAACCTCTGTTTTTTTGTTGGCTTTCTTCCTTCTAACATCCTTTGTATTTATTTTCTTTAAAATTTCTGCAATTGGCATGTCATATTCTGACAAATATTGCTTCTTTTGTGGCTCTTGTTCTAGTGGTATCTCAATCTTCCTTTTCTTCTGAGTTTTGTTACTACTTGGTTGTTCATTTGTTTCCTCTTCAAAATGATTCCTAACTAGAAAGGTTTCCCATGTATCCCCTATACTTTGAAGATGGAATTCAACAAGTATTTTAACCAGCCCATGGTGATATATTGTGTTTTCTATCAACTAAATTCTCTTTTGAACATTCCCTGACATCTTTTTAAGACTATTCAACAAGAAATATGGAAGGTTCATTCCATGTTCATCAAGAAAATTCATCAATAGCCTTATATGGTACAAAAACACACATCTGAATCGACCTTCACCAGTAAAAAAAAAAATGGACGATTAAGAGAAAATTCCTCCACTTAATTTTTAATGCCAAGTTGGGGATGTCTTTCCTGAAGACAGTAATGTCCATGCTTGGTTTCTTCAATAAAACCCTCTAGTCACCTCCTTTGATTCCTTTGTTCTTGAACCATTTTTCTCCTACACAAGGCAATCTTGTAGCTTATGCAATTAGGGACTCTGTCATCGTGAATTTGATGTCTCCTATTTCCACTTCTATGCCATCAAGAGCTCTTGCAAAAGTTTTGGTGACTTCCTTGTGAAAACCATCGAATTTTTCCATAAATTCTTGCCATTGTGCTTTCTGTAATAATTCTCTTGCTTGTGGATATCGTTCCAATAATTTCTTCCCTGTTGGCTTTGTTCGGACAAACACACCCATGATTGGAAGATGTTTCGCCTCCAAAAATTATTTTGTTGACAGGGTAATGAACTTGGTATTCCTTGCTTCGGAGCAGAATGGCAGATGATGATGGAAAAATGAGAGGTCAGGAAGGTATGAGATGAAGGTATAAGTGAGTGAATTAGCCATTATACATTCATAATTATGATTGACGCAACGATAAAATCAATGAATCGGGACTTTGAATCGTGTTATGATGATGAAACGGGTATGGTGAATTATGAGGGATTTGTCATAACATTGTCACCTTTCATAATTATTTTGATTGTTCAATAATGGCATGTCCATAAATTCATATATTAATATATTGACCCTTGTTCTTAAATTAAATTATTACAAGCCTTTGATTTATTTACTTGCTAAACTTTGGTTGTCATCTTGCAGGCGTTCTATTTCATTAGGAGTCAATTAGTTGCAAAAACTTTCAAAGCTGTAGAAATCTGTCAAAGCTGCAGAACATCATCAATTCTGTAGCTTACTAATTTTTAAGAAAGGGATGCCTAAAATAATGGAAATTTTTTTAGGAAAAATATGGGAAAAGAAAATTTATGGTGCCAAAGAAATTTGGTTTTCACCTTGAATTTTATGTATAAAACATGCCAACAAATTGTTGGTTTTCATGTTTATACAAAATTTTATTGATTCTTTTATCTTTTATTATTTTTTTATGTGAAAGAGAAAAATAATTTTTGAAGGTTGAGAATAAGAATTCTTCTCAACCAACTTTAAAGCAGAGTTGTTTTGGAAATCTTGACAAATTCCTCTCTTGCCATTGGCTTTTGATAGATCTTGAGTCGGCGTCCATTTACTAATAGAGGAATTTTCTCTTCGTCAATAGCCTTGATTCTTACTACTCCATTTTAAAACACTTCTTCGATCCCAAAAGGCCCAAGCCATTGATTTTGGAACTACCCTTGGAAATTCTTGAATTTTGAGTCGAAGGCAAATGCCCAGTCTTCTAGATGAAATTTATTTTCCTTGATGTATTTATCATGCCATCTAGCTCTTTGTTGTTGAACCAAGCTATTATTCTGGATAGCATCTTGTCTTATCTCATCAAGCTCATTAAGTTGTCATATCCTTTGCGTTTTTGCTTCTGACAATTCAATTCCCAACTTGACTTATGTCTTATAGGTCTGGATCTGGAACTCTATTTGAAATAAGACTTGCTTTCCATAAAAAATTTCGTTGGGAGTATTTCCTGTAGTGCTTCTCCATGTATTTATGTAGGCCCATAAAGCTTCTGGAAGCTTTTCTGCCTAGTCCCTTCTGTGCAAGTGTACAGTATTGGTGAGATTGGCTTTGATCACCTTATTTGTAGACTCAACTTGCCCATTTTCTTGGGAATGGTATGGAGTGGACTTCCGGTTCTTGATTTTATATTCTTCACCAACTTATGTACAACTCTGGATGTGAACTATGTTCCCTGATCTGTAAAAATTTCCCTTGGGACACCAAAACAAGTGAATATATCCTCAAAAATAAATGAAACTACAGCATTTTCAGTAGCAAAAGAAATTTCTACCCATTTAGTAACATAATCAGTACATACCATAATATACCTCTTTTGTTTAGAAGGTTGATTAATTGGACCGACAAAATCCAAGGCCCATTTCTCAAAGGGTTCAATGAGTACCTAAGGTTGCAGTGGCATTTCACTTGAAAGAGCAGGTTCCCCCATCCTTTGGCAACCATCACATCGCTTAACATATTCTTTGGCATCCTTAAAAAGGGAAGGCCAATAATATCCTACGAGAAGGATTTTATAAGAAGATCTTTTGTCAAAAAAATGGCCTGCACATGGTTCATCATGGCAAGCTTTGAGTATCTCTAGTATCTCATCTTCTTGTACACATCTCCTGATGATGATATTTGGTCATGTTTTGTATAATTCTTCATTGATCCATGAGTAAGAAGCACTTGTTTGGATTATTTTTCTCTTTTATATAGGAAACAAATGAGATGGTAATTTTCCTATAGCTAAATAATTAGCAATATCTGCATACCAAGGTGATTTAGTATATATTGCAAAAATATATTTATCTGGAAATTTATCCTCTACAGGCATATCATTATTATCGTTTTGAATCCTGGATAAAAATTCAGCAATTGTATTTTGTTTTCCTGGTCGATCTAGAATAGTGATGTTAAATTCTTGTAATAATAATAGCCATCTAGTTATCCTGCCATTAGTGATTGGTTTTTTCATTAAATATCTGATGGAAGAATGGTATGTGTGAACAAAAGTTTTGTAGCCAATGATGTAATTCCTAAAATTATTAATGGCATGTACTACAACTAAAAACTCTTTTTCAGTTACAATATAATTTAGCTCTGCTAGAGTTAAATTTTTACTAGTATAGTAAATGGTATAAGGAGTAAGACCTTTTTGTCCCAACACAGCCCCTAAGGTTGTATCTTAAGCATCAGTAGATATGTGGAAAGGAAATTTCCAATTAGATCCTTTTAAAATAGGTGCTTCCGAGACTTTCTTTTTCAAATTTTCAAAGGCATTTTTGACAATTAGAGTCCCAACTAAATTCACAATATTTGGTAATTAATTTGAAGAGTGAAGATGTTATTTTTGTGAAGTTTTCCATAAATCTTCTATAATACCCAATAAAACCAAGAAAAATCCTAACATCTCGTTGACAATTTGGCACTGATAATTTGGAAATAACCTCTACTTTAGATGAGTCTACCTTTGTACCATTTCCTAAAATATGGTGACCTAAAACAATTCCCTCATTAAACATCATAAAACAAAATTCATGACTTAATGAATAATTGCTTCTTTGCATATTATTAGAACTTTTTATAAATTTTATAGTGCTTCTTCAAAATAATTACCATAAACTTTGAAATCATCCATATACACTTCCACACAATCACGAATAAGATTAGAGAAAATTTTGAGAATGACCCTTTGAAATGTTTTTGGAGCATTGCGTAACCCAAAAGGAAGTACTCAGTAAGCATAAGTTCCCCATGAATAGGTAAATGTGGTTCTATCTTGATCTTCAGGTGCTATCTTTTTTATTATACCCACTGAATCCATCCAAAAATGAAATGAACTTTTTCCCTGCTAATGTGTCTAAGACTTGATCTATGAAAGGAAGTGAAAATTGGTCTTTCAATGTTGCTTTATTCAGTTCCCTGTAATCGATGCATACCCTCAATTTTCCATTTTTCTTAGGAACGATTATTAGGGATGAAACCCGTTGATTGTCTGATATTGGGTAGATAAATTTACATTCAATAGTTTTTGTAGCTCTTCCTTAACAATTTCTTTTAAATTCGGGTTCATTCTTCTTTGAGGTTGTCTAACTGGTCTAGCACTCTCTTCAATATAGATATGATGCATACAATCTTTAGGATTAATTCCTTTAATATATGTATACTCCCATGCATAAGTAGAAGAGTGCTTTTGCAAGGTCTCTACTAGTCGATTTTTTTGTAATTCTTTTAGATTTTCATTAATATTCAATGTTTTTCCTTGAAAAAATTCTATTGAAGAATTTCAAAAAATTTCCATAGAATGTAAAGACATTTGTATAGATGATCATCATCTATCCATTCTTCACTTTCTATATCTATTGTTGTTTTTGCAGGTGGATATAATGTAAATTTCTTTGTTGAACTGCCATTTGAGATGAACATGTCTCTTGATCTACAACTGATGAAAGCATCAGTTGTAGCTAACCAACATCTTCCTAAAATTAATTGATGTCCTCCTAAATTATTCTTGGGTGTTAATACCATGAAATCGACAGGATATTCCCAACAATATAAGGATTAAAAAATATCTTCTAACACACGATCAGGTTTAATTACTCACCTATCTGCTAATTGTAATAATGTTGGTGTGTATTTAAGCTTAGGAAGTTTCAGTTGATCCATAATTTGTTTACTCCTTATGTTTATGGTTGTTGTGGGTAAAAAAGGTGATTGTTAAAGGTGACCTTGATGTTTCACATTAATCATCAACCTAGGGCAAGTCTTGTTATTTTAAGAGTGCAAGCAAAATATATGCGAGTGAAGTCAGAGGCCAACTTTTCTAAATCGTTGTGAGAACTGTTATCTAATTCTTGAAGTTCAATCAAATCAACTCAAAAGTAACTATGACTTACTTCAAACTACTCAAAGGAACCAACTTTTGTTCTAAGATTATGCAGAAATAACCACTCAAGACTGAAATACAGAATAGATTGCAATTGAACAGCACGCTTTGATGAATTGAACAGCTACCTTAATGAATTGAACAGCAGCCCTAATGAATTGAATAGCAATCCAAATGAATTGAACAGCAATCAATTATTCTAGATTTTCCAATGGAATTCTCTATCAATAAACTAATAGCATCATTTGGAATTATACATCAAACCAAACATTCACACTTATGATGGAAAGATTCAAGAAATAACTATATGCAAAATTGAACAGCAACCACGCTGAAACTAGTCTAACGAATGTAAAAGCATCACTTCCTAATAAAATAACATTAATGATAAATCTAATCTATTGAAAAGGAAGTTATAACATATCATGCCTGTGATTAACCAATTGAATTATAATTCTATGAAACACAAAGAATAACTAAAAAATGCAAGATCCGTAAATAAACGTATAGCACAGAATAGCCGAAGAACTCCCAGGGACTGGGCCCAAAGCCTCTAGAAGTCTTCTGCCAAGAAATACTCTAAAGTTGTTTATGCTAAAAACACCAATTTCTTCATTAATCAATAGAGCAATACATTACCACGAACTCGACGATTCTGTCTGAATACGTTTATTACAAGAAAATTATAATACATGAACTACCTCCCCCATCTCTTTCACCTACAGCCTTTTATAACTTAAAGCCAAAATAAAACAGAGTAACGGATCCTCAAAATCAGGAGATCATGTCGCTTCATGGCTATCAACTGAATACTTCAAGAATAGGCATGCCTCCACATCTTTCATTGGTTCACAGGAGCCGATACGGTTTCATTTGCTTTACTTGTCTACTGTTATTTGGTCATTCTGGTCAGCAGTTTGGCTGTTTCGATTCCCAATCAATAAAGACAGCAAAAAATCATTTTTTATGCTATTAAACACACCTTTTATCAATAATTCACTCTACCTTACTTTTGCATTATTTTTATTTACTTTATTGTTAATATGAAGGAAAAAACATATAAAAGTAAATGAAAATTTATGGTAAAGATAGGGGTAAATGTACCTTTTCCTCGGCCCAACATACTCCCCTGCTTACCTCTTTGCATGTCCTCATGCAAATAGATGATTGAGGTGTAGTTGGTTTAAATAATATGCAGGATATACTTCTTCGTTGTAAAGTCTAAAACCATGTTTCTGTTTTACCTTTACAAATGTTGAGTTTGTGTGCCCCTCTGGTAACTCATAATCATGATGATAGTCTTCAGGAGGGTACTATATGATGGGGCATTTGTATCTACACCCTATCCATGTAGGACCCATGCTCAAAATTAGGTTACTGTATAGAAGAAAACGGGAAGAAACAGCTTTAAAGTTCCTATACCCAAATGGTTCTTTGTTCTTAATATTATTTGTAGAGGCTTGCCATCTCTGTTTGGCTACTGATAATGCTTCTTCCTAAATATCCTGGAAGTATGCTCGCCCATTATACACAATATCCTTGTGAATAGGTCCCAATTTGGCTGTCACTCATTTTTGTTGCATAAACTTTTTATGTTGAGTAAACAAATATAGGGGTTTGGTAGGTTCTCCTCTGACCCATAGATCTAAGCCATGTTCTCTTTTCAGAAAGGTATTGTAGGCCTTAGCCCATATAATCTAGTTTTTGGCAAAGGATAGAAAATATTGGAACTGAACCTCCCCTATGAAGGGACTGTCTCGATCCTCTTCTAGAAAGAAATTGTGCAACTACAATTCACACAAAAGGTGTTGGGTTTGTTCATCCTGATCGTTATAACATTGGACAAACTCTTCAATGGTTTTGAAGGTAGTGGGTTTCCCTGCTCTGAAATCTTTGATTTTTAGCAACAGATATCTTTCCACAAAGAATAAGGCATAATTAGTGGTTGGTGACCTGCAAGTCAATACATCTAAGTAAAGAGAACAAATAACACTGGTTTGTTTCTTAGCATGTTCCAGTGGATCATGTGCCTTCTTCACTTTTACCCTTTCTTCCCTAATTTGGGAAAAGGTTTCGTCTTCAGTTGCAAAAAGGTCTTTGAATCATTTTAGTAGTGCATGATGCTCATGTAAGGGTACTACTTCCTTCTTATCCTAGTCTAATTCATGATGAATTGAATTAATTCATTGCGAAGCTTTTGATTGGAAGTTTCTTCTATCAAAGGAGTGTAAGAAAGTGATACCTTTGTTTGAGTCTCCTTGTCTTCTATAAGTATTAAATCAGTCTGCACAGAGACTTCAGCAGTGTGTATCAAATCCGTCTGTACAAAGGCTTCAACAGTATCTATTAAATTAGTCTGTACAGAAACTTCAGCAGTATCTACCGTTTGGGTAACAAAATCTATTTGGGTTCCCATGGTAGCTAATTCCTTCATAGGCTTCTAAGCCTTTTCTGCTTCTTCCAACTGTTTCCTTAACTGCTTTACCGTTTTTCTCAATTTCATGCATTTCCTGTTCATTTTTATTAACTTAATCTCAGCTGATTTTTCTTTTGGCATGGTTTTGGCAAGAGAAGGAGTAGCAGTGGCTTTGGGTTCAGGAATGGTTGTGCCAGTTCTAAGGTTATTAGAAATGATGTTTTCTTCAGGTGTTCAAGAGTTTCTTTCAGCATTGATGTCCTGACTAGGTGGAAAAATATTTTCTTCGGGCATCAGGGGAATTTTCTCAATACTTGTGTCCCGTTCTAATAGAACAGTATCCCCTGACTGGTTTCCAGACTTGGATATTCTCTCTATCTGGTCTTCCCTACTCACCTATTCATTATCAGAGGGAGATAAAACCCTCAAATCCTGCAATTCAACATGGGGAGGTAGTATTCAGTATGGCTAGAGTTGTTATCAAAGGAAAACTAGTTCAAATGGTACCTCTATTCCTCGGATTGTTCAGATGGGTTCCCAATTTCGCAAGATGTTCTCATTTGCTCTAGTACTTGAGCCATTTCTTCCTCGTAGTCTTGTAAAGACATATTTTGAGGGCTCATAAGTGGTGTATGGGATGGTCCCGCCTCATTTGGCAATACAGAGGTGTTTTTCCATAGTTGTAACCTTTCAGACCGTCTCCATTTTGCTAATTCTGCGGTTGAAACATGGGTTCTCTTCCCTCTTGCTCTCCTTGGTATGCCTATTCCAGGGAGTTCAATTTCTGCCATGTCGGGGTTTTCTTCAGGGGAAAGTAGGGTAAGATTAACAAAGTTGTCCCATGTTAACTGATGTTTGTTTAACTCATGAATGATAATCAATTTAATCAAGCCATGGTGACTGACAACTGCTTGAGGTTTTTTAGCTCTTCTAATCTGAACAAAAATATCATGCAATACATAATTTAGGAAAAAGGGAAAATTAACTGAAATTTTTCTCTTGAGAACAGCCAATATTTTAAGTTGACGGGACTTTACCACATCCTGGCATCTGTCGCATGTGATATATCTTTGAATGAAGACTACCAATTCTTGCCAAGGCTTCTACAAGGACGCAGAATTAATACCTTTCCCTTTTCGTTCCAGTGGCTCACCTGGGTCCTGGTACACTGAAATTGTTTCTTGTATAAGGACATGTTTTCAGTCCATCTTTCTCCTTCTATTGGAAGTCCGGAGACCTCAGTGATGATTTCTTCGAAGACTGGTATGATTCTTCCTTTGACTATGGTATGTCGTTCCCGCAGATTTTTCAAGAATTCAATTGTTGTCTCTGTATTAAACCCTTGTGGTCTGTGTAGATACGGAATCTAGCCAGCTTGCTGTAGAACGGTGCGATCTGATTCTGAGGCTTTAAAAATTATGGGTTCATTGCGAAGATAATTTCCACCCATGGCTACTGTGTTTTCAGAACTATTTTCTTCAACCTTCTGCATGTGTTTCTTTTAGCTCTTTTAGTTAAAGAAACATAAACACTTCATGAGGCATTTATAAAATATATTATTAAAAATGTGACTTCATGACGTAAATGAAGTGATTCTTTCGTCCAATCAGCATATCCGAAGGGAGTCGCATGGTTAATTCGCATGCTTATTCATTATGAATATTCGTACCCCCTCCAGTGAGAGAAGGGCATCCACGGCCTTAAAGCTCAAGAAAAGAGGAAAGGTGGTAACAATCATGAATGCACAAAGGTCATTAGTTGGTAATAATCACAAATATACATAAGGTGGAAATGACCAAAGAAGGGGAGAAAATTGGAGTAGCGATTATTATGAAAAATATGTCCTATTTTGATGGCATACTATGACGGAAGCATGACAAGTGATAGATTATAATTGATTCAGCATGAAAAGATAATTCACTCATAGTTAGTTATGCGTGTAGGTAGTGATAACACTTATTCAAGCAGTGCATTTATCTTCAGGAATGGATCAATAGGAAATAGGGCATATAAAAGTAATTGGCTATTGTTAGAAAAATACTTTGATACCACAAGCAAAGCCACTTCTACCAGCAGGCATCCATAGCCTCGACAGGGTTGCTATTTCAATCCGAAAATGAGCCACAATCCTCTATTTAAAAGTAGACATTTTGCTTTTTTTATGGAGAGACCTCATGCTGGTGTGGTGGCCAGACAGTCATAGTGCCATTCACAGGGATTTTAACAGAGTGATCAGGCCGGCTTGTGATGAGACCTCCTGTCCTTCAAGCAGTTTTAGTTGTCGAGAAGGTCACTACCCTGGTGTTTTATCCATTGTGGGAATGTCCCCTGTTAAACCCTCATGATCATGGTAGGTTGGCTCGTGATGAGACCCCCTATTCTCTCTTATTAAAAAAAAAATCACAAAGACATAATATTTTGTTCTTTTATTATAAATGGATGGAGGCTCATTAACTCCTTAAAAGTTAGGGATGGTGTAAGAAGTAAAAAGAATGCCAATACAATTAATACTCTTATTCTGATATCCTCATGCCAAAGAGAATTACCACTTGAGAGTGCAAAAATATATACCAGCATAAGACTATGGAAATGAATTGTGTAATAATATGATTGAACATGAGATATCCATCCCTTCATTATACAGATAAACCATGTCAGCTTCTGAAGTAGATATTTCCATCAAAATTTCAAAAGATCATAATATTAGTAATATCATTGTTTTTCTCCTCTTCAGGTGCCAATTCATTTTCTCAAAATGGTTTTTATGGCAAGGATGTGTAAAGTAAGGGTAGATATTCGAATAGAAATCTTCAAAATACAAAACAAAACAAAAAATACAAAAAATACAAAAAAAAAACTATTTTAAACAAACAAACAAAAGAGAAAGAAAAGAAAAAAAACATGCTACAAAAGAAATCAGTTGTTCAATTAGTTTCCACGACAACTGTCCAATGCAATTGAACAGCAATTGTTCAATGGTTTTGAACAACAAAAGTAAAATCACGCAACAAAAAATAGTCATTCATTTGAATTGAACAAAAGTTGTCCAATTCAATTGAACAGCAACTGTTCAATAGTTTTGAACAACAAAAGTAAAATCACACAACAACTAAAAACAACTGTTCATTTTAATTGAACGACAGATGTTCAATTCAATTGAACGACATCTGTTCAATTCAATTGAACAGTGACTGTTCAATGGTTTTGAACAGCACAAGTAAAATCATGCAAAAAAAAACAATCGTTTATTTGAATTGAACAGCAGTTGTTCAATTCGATTGAATAACAACTGTTCAGATCGATTGAACAACAAATGTTCAATGGTTTGAATAGAAAAAATAAACACACTAAAAAATAGAGTCATTCATTCGAATTGAAAGGCAACTGTTCAATTCGATTAAACAGCAAATGTTTAATGGATTGAACAGCAAAACACACAAAATAAAAAGAAAAAAAATGCAGCTGTGAGCATCAAAATAATGAAAAAGAGATGGAATTCTTATGTACAATGATGAAAATAATGATAAATTGCAGGAAACATATATACAATATTTACAGGAGGAAATAACAAATTTTTATGAACTTAAAGTTGTCGAGCCATCATCCCCTACAGCTAAAATTTGGACGGTGGGTTCGTCACGCACCTGCTGGCAGAAAGACTCTTTTGTAAGTGGTTTATGATAGAGGCACACCCGGTGTCCATTGACCCGAAAGGCGGAGCCAGATCCATCTATGGTGGTCAAGGTAATGGTACCATTTTTGTGCACTTCTTAAATTTCGTATGGCCCGAGCCACCTTGTTTGTAACTTACCCGGGAAGTATTGGAATCTGGAGTTGTAGAGGAGTGCCCAATCTCCTTTCTGGAATTTCTTATTTTTTATGAGGTTGTCATGCCACTTAGCTCGTTGTTGTTGAATAATTGCAGTGCATTGTAGACAAAGTAGTCGTGTTTCATTCAATTCATTTATTTGTTGGAATCTTCTAACTTGGGCCTTCATCAAATCCAACCCCATTTCCTGGGCTATTCTCAGAGTCTTTATTTCAAATTCAATAGGAAAAATTGGTTCCTTTCAAAATACCAGATGGTACGGAGAATATCCGATGGTGTTTCGCCACATTGTGCGATAAGACCACAAGGCCTCTGGCAGTCTAGTAGCCCAATCCTGGCGATGTGTTGGGACTATTTTAGTGAGAATTTCCTCAAGGACTTTATTAGTGCCTTCGACTTGCCCATTCGCCTACGGATGGTAGGGATAGGTGACTCTGTGGGCAACATGGTGGTTCTTTAGAGTGGTTGTGATTTTATTTCCCACAAACTATGCCCCTCCATTAGTTATCACTTACCTAGGTAATCCATACCGCACAAATATCTCAAAAATAAAATTGATCACAGATTCTTTTGTAGCTCTCGACAAAGCCATTGTTTCTACAGACTTTGTCACGTCATCTGTGGCAACCAGTATGTAGGTATTCTGATTCGACGGCGGGTTGAATGGCCTAACAAAGTCCAGCCCCACCATTCGAAAGGTTCTACTACCAACTATGGCTACAATGGCATCTCGTCAAATTGGCCAAGGCGGCCCATTCTTTGGCAACTATCGCAGGCTTGGACATATTTCTTAGCATATTTAAAAATTGTAGGCCAATAGTAGCCCATTTGCAATACTTTGTGCCCCGTCCTGCATTCTGAAAAATGGCTGCCACGTGGTTCATCATGACAGGCCCTTAAGATGTCGTAAATCTCATCTTCTCAGATGCATCTACATATATGCATATCAGCTCCTGTATGGAAAATATATCCATCGATCCAGGAGAATCTAGCATTGCGTTGAACAATCAGCTTATGTTCCTTTGTTGTCAACTGTCTTGACAGCTTTCCTACTGCCAGATAATTCGCTACATATGCATACCATGGAGTTTTTACTACTACAGCGAACAAATGATCATCAGGGAACTGATCATCCCCCGCTTGTGGGTCATTTGACTTTGGAACTCTAGACAAGAAATCTGCAACTACGTTCTCTTTTTTTGGACGATCCTTGATAGTTATATCAAACTCCTGTAAAAGCAACAACCAACGAGTCATTCTTCCATTTGTAATAGGTTTATTAGCTAAATATCTAATCGCAGAGTGATCGGTATATAGGAATACCTGATAGCCAGTTATATAATGTCTAAATTTATTAATAGCATAAATGACAGCAGAGAATTCATTTTCAATCACTATATAGTTTAATTCGGCAGGAGTGAGATTCTTACTGATATATTAAATAGCGTAGGGCTTCTTGTCCTTTTCTTGACCAAGAACCGCCCATATCGCTGTATCGGATGCATCTGAGGAAATGTGAAAAGGCAGCTCCCAATTGTGGCCACGTAATACTTGTGTAGTCAAGACCAGTTTCTTCAAATCTAAAAAAGCAATGTCACATTTCTCAGACCAATGGAATTCAACATTTCCAGTTATCGCATACAAGGGTGTAGCAATTTGTGAAAAAATCTCTATAAACCTACGGTAGTACCCTGCATATCCAAAGAAACTACGTACCTCTCTCTGAGTACAAGGTGTGGCTAATAAAAGAATTACCTCTACCTTTGCCAAATCTACTTGTATTCCAGCTGCCGAGATGTTGTGTCCTAGGATCACTCCTTCGGTCATCATCATGTGAAACTTTTCATTGCTCAAACACAATCTGGTGGAAAAACATCGTTCCAATAATTTTTCTAGTGTTTGTACTTAGTCTTCAGGGGCTATCTGGATTTGATTGTAACCACTGAAACCATCAAGAAAAGAAAAGAACCGCTTTCCTGCCAATGTATCAAGGACTTGAGAAATAAAAGGGAGGGGGAAGTGGTCTTTCTGTGCTGCTTTATTCAGTTCTCTGTAATCCACACAGATTCACCACTTACCATTCTTTTTAGGAAAGACTACTAAAGGAGAGACCCATTTTTTTTCTGAAATAGGATAAATGAAGTTTACATCTAGCAGCTTTTGTAATTCATCTTTTACAATGTCTTTCAGATGCGGGTTTAACCTCCGTTGAGGCTGCTAAATAGGCCGAGCATCCTTTTCAGTATAAATGTGATGTGTGCATAGTTGAGGATCTATACCCTTCATGTCTTGGTAGTCCCAAGCAAAGGCTCCCTTATATTTTTGTAAAATTTTAACGAGCTTTTACTGCTGGTTACTATCCAGACTGTCGTTGATATTTAAAACTTTTTCTGGCTCAATTTCAATTGGCATGTTTTTGCGAACAGCAGTCATGGGTATGTGATGGTCATCAATGTCTGCTAAGGGGTCCTCCTGTGCTTCATTATTAAGAACTTTTTTTAACATTTGGCACTTTAAATTTTCTGAAGTAGATGGTTGGTTCATGAAGTTATTGATTATATCGCCTTCAATTTGATCTTTGAATTCAAGTGCTTCAACTATTGTCAGTGGTGAACGAATGTTTTGTTCCCAATATGTATGTGGTTTTTTGTGAATATTTACATTGGAAAGACTTGGTTTGGTGTCTTTATGGCATCTCCTCTAGCAATGTTCATGTTTCTTGTTCGACAGCCTAGGTAAGCATCGGTTTTCGCTAACCAAGGTCGTCCAAATATCAGGGGATGTCCATCTAACCTACTTTTTGGGTTAATAACTAAAAAGTCTATCAGGTACTCCCATGAGTCCACAGGAACCAGGATGTCCTGTAATATACCTTTTGGTTTGATAACATATCTATCAGCAAGTTCCAGCAAGGTAGATGTGGGTTCCAAGGCTATTATACCTAACTTCTTGCAGGTTTCTATAGTTAAGATGTTAATGGCCACCCCCAAATCAACTAATGTGTTTGAAAAGGAGTGGCCAAAGAACTGTAATATGACTATAGGGTTTCCTGGATCCTCGTATTTTATTAGTGTTTCTTTACCCAAGAGAAGTCTGACAGTGCTCCTACTACATGAACAGTTGGTATAGTATTTGCTTTCCTCGCATGTTTTTTCCTGCACAGTTATTTAATTGTTTTGGCATATATAGGAATGTCTTGTATAGCCTGTGGGAGAGGAATTTTAATGCAAAGATTTTCTAATTCCCCCGGGAGATCAAAATCTAAATATACTATTGGTTTAGGTAGTGTTAATCTCTTAGGGAATGGAGGAAAGGAAATAATAAGGTTTTCAGGATATTTTTGGTAAAATGTGTCCCTCCCCTACTCTATCTCTGTTTCTGTCACAGTTGATTGTTTAGGTTTTTTTGGAATTTCAGACTCAAGTTGTAGCAGGGTCGTATCTTCTTTAGGTGAATAACACGCCCTTATCTCAACCTAAGTTCATTCCATTGCTTCTATGCAATTTCTGGATTTGGGTTCTCGAAAATCTGGATTAACTAAACTGGTCTGTTATTAGGATTAGGATTGGGTTGAGCTAGCAGTTAAGGATGCATAATAGGCTGAGGATTGTGTTGGACTGGGTATGGAGCTGGTAATGTGGGTTGATTCTAAGCCCCTGTTCCCATAGGTAAATTGGTCATTCCCAAGGGTCGCTGCCATTTTTTAGACCAATTTGCATTCTGTGAAGTGGATGCAGGCCACTGGGACTGATATGGATTGTTTTTCCAGTAAGGGGGAGAAAAAGGAAAACCTAACCAACTATTACCTGAAGGGGATTGTGCTGGCCAAGGAGGCATGGAAAATGATTCGGATGTCCAGACAGCAAAAGGTGATTGGCCTTGCCATGCTGTTCCAGGGTTCTGTTAATTAAATTGTGGAGGAGAAAAGAATTGAAACGGGTTTTGTGACATACCTAGTCATGCTTGCCACTGCCGATGCTGATTCATTAGATACATTGTTTCTGTTTCTTCTTCTGCCTCTTTAAAAACCGCTTTCAACCCTGGGAGTGGGCAATGGTCAGTGGTGTGGTCCTTGGTACAAATAGCACATGTCTGGACCATGTCTAATGGACACTCCCGCTGGTTGTGCTTCTTCCAACCACGTGGGAAAAAAAAAGCCAAATTATGTTCTGTTAAAGCTTACTTCTGCTTGGCTTGTAGGACATATAGCTGTGTTGTGAGGGTGCCTAAGATATCGGTTTTAAAATCTTCTAAAATATTTCTAAATTTTGCTCTGGTCACGCTGCCACCTGACTATTTCTAATTCTTCATAACTGAATCTCATCCTGTTGGTCTACTTTGCGTACGACCTCGAGAGCACCTGATGCATAGTTCAATAATGTCATCATATTCTTCTTGTTAAATGTCCCCTTTTCCCACTATATTAAGTGTTTCTACCCATTCTTCTTTCATTCCTTTAATCATTGTTGCTTTTAAAATATCTTTAGACAGTGTAGTGTATGGAGATCTTTGCAAATTATATTGAAATCTTTCAACGTATTCTTCTAATGTCTCATTGTCTTTTGCAGACATATTAAAGGTTTCGTCTTCTAGTTTTCGAGTCCAACAATAACCTTGATATTTATTAAGAAAAGAATTTTTTATCTGAACCCAACTATTAATGGTTCCCCCACTGAGCCCCATAAACCAGCATAATGTTGCCCCCTTCAAAGTAAAGGGAAATAGTTTCAGTTTCTGAGGGTCAGTGGTGTAGTCATATCCCCTACATAAGACATCAAATTAAAATAAAAATGCATCCAGATCTTCTGAGGTCAGCCCATGGAAGGTGGGGATGTTTTGTAATGGAATAGATTTCATAGGGGCATTTGCAGCCGAATCAACAATGGGATACTCCAATGTTGATGTCTATCTATGGGGTTGGTTGTGCGCCATCTGATCAAGATGTGCCAATAATATTCAGGAATTTCTTGATCTGGGAGGATAATTTGGGTGGAATTTGGGAGTGGATTTGGAGGAGGCCTTGTAGCGCTTCCTCAATCTGGGATAATGGGTGTCCTTGTCTCAGCCACTATCTCAGGAGATCTAGGCTCTGGAGTTTTTACCTGTACTCCACTACTAGTTTCTCCCTCTCCTTCCTGCAAATTCCAAGAATTTCCCTCTCTCGAAGGGTTGGGACTTAAGTGTTCTATATTCTGAAGGCTTCATTCAGACCCTTTTGTTTCGCTATGAATCTCGGTGTGGGCTGCATATGGTGAGGCTGCTACCTGAGGGACTATAGTAAGATTATGTGCAGGAATGATTCTCGGTCCTACAAATGCTTGGGATTTAGCCTTCTTAATGATTTTGTCTATATATGTTATTTTTCCAAGGGCCACCGATACCTTGGGTTTTGTGGATTTAAGTGGGGGGTTTTGTTCTAATTCTATCTTTTTCTTCCTAGTCATTAAAAACAAAAACGCCTATCCTATTAACCTCTGCACAATTGTTGAGAAGTGGGCTGGAGAGCAAGCGTTTTGCTTGCTAGTACGTAGTTCTTACCGCTCGTTTTCAATACCCAATTCTTTCATAACAAAAGGAAAAAAGAAATAAAATACATCACTCCTAAACACTCTCCCCGACAACGGCGCCAAAATGTTGGGTCAAAAAGGTGACTATTAAAGGTGACCTTAATGTTTCACATTAATCATCAACCCAGGGCATCTCTTGTTATTTCAAGAGTGCAAGAAAAATATATGTGAGTGAAGTCAGAGGCCAACTATTCTAAATCGTTGTGAGAACTGTTATATAATTTTTGAAGTTCAATCAAATCAACTCAAAAGTAACTATGACTTACTTCAAACTACTCAAAGGAATCAACTCTCGTTCCAAGCTTATGCAGAAATAACCACTCAAGACTGAAATAAAGAATAGATTGCAATTGAACAGCACGCTTTGATGAATTGAACAACTACCTTAATGAATTGAACAACAGCCCTAATGAATTGAATAGTAATCCTAATGAATTGAACAGCAACCAATTATTCTAGATTTTGCAATGAAATTCTCTATCAATCAACTAATAGCATCATTCGGAATTAAACATCAAACCAAACATTCACACTTATGATGGGAAGATTCAAGAAATAACTATATGCATAATTGAACAGCAACCACGCTGAAACTAATGTAATGAATGTAAAAGCATCACTTCCTGATAAAAGAACATTAATGATAAATCTAATCTATTGAAAAGGAAGTTATAACATATCATGCATGTGATTAACCAATTGAATGATAATGCTATGAAACACAAAGGATAACTAAAATATGCAAGATTCGTAAATAAATGTATAGCACATAATAGCAGGAGAACTCAAAGGGACTGGGCCCGAAGCCTCTAGAAGTCTTCTGCCAAGAAATACTCTGAAGTTGTTTATACTAAAAACGCCAATTTCTTCATTAATCAATAGAGAAATACATTAGCATGAACTCGATGATTCTGTCTGAATATGTTTATTACAGGAAAATTATAATACATGAACTGCCTCCCTCGTCTCTTTCACCTACATCCTTTTATAACTTAAAGGTGAAATAAAACAGAGTAACGAATCCTCAGGATCAGGAGATCTTGTCGCTTCGTGGCTATCAACTGAATACTCCAAGAATAGGCATGCCTCTACATCTTCTGCTGGTTCATAGGAGCCGATATGATTCTGTTTTTTTTTCTTGTCTACTGTTATCTGGTCATTCTAGTCAGCAGTTTGGGTGTTTCGATTCCCTATCAATAAAGACAACAAAAAATCAGTTTTTATGCTATTAAACACACCTTTTATCAATAATTCATTCTACCTTACTTTTGCATTATTTTTCTTTATTTTATTTCTAAGATGAAGAAAAAACATATAAAAGTAAATGATAAATTGTGGTAAAGATAGGGGTAAAATGTACCTTTTCCTCGGCCCAACAGCTGCTCCCAAATCAATTAGTGTGTTTGGTATTTCAATTCCATTGATGTGAATTTTCACAATGGCGCTCCCTGGATTTAAATATTTCTACATTGTTGCCTTCCCCATCATGATGTCTGTAATTCTCCCAACTAATTGGATTCTTTGTCTTTTATTTTTCTTTGTGTACTTAATTCCTTAATTGTTTTGCAAAAATTGGTATTTCTTATATAGCTTGCAATAAAGGAATTTTTATACAGATATTCTTCAATTCATCCATCATATCATAATCAGGAAATGTGATTTGTTTTTCTACTCCTTTACCAATTTTCAACCTTTCAGGAAAAGGTGGTATTGTAATAGATACTGAAGGTTGTTCTATAATAGGAGTATCATCAGAAATTATGGGAATATTTTATGTTTGATCATTTTCTTTCTGAGGAAGAGAAGTTCTTCTTCTTCAGGTTTATTGCTATTTTTTCGAGAATTTTTCTTTCTTTCCTCAATAACAATAGAGGGTTTCTTCTTTTCTAATACTCTACCAGATCTTAATTGAACATTATTTAGATCTTGTGGAGTTATTATATAAGTTTGAGAATTATGCCCTTCCATGTTGTAAACAGGTCTATAATTTGGATTCGGAAGTGGTTGAACGAGTAATTGGTTTGGCTTTTGTGCAAATGGTAGAGAGAGTTGTGGATTTTATTTTGAACTTTAGCTTGAGGTAATTGATTATTCTGAGGAAAGAATTGTGGTGGGAAATTTTGATAGGGTGTTGGATATTGTTGATATTGGGCATATCTTACATAAGGATTTTTCTACCCTTGATTCCAAGGTTGTGGTTGAGCCCAAGGCTGCCATGGCATAGGTGAATTCCAATTCCCTTGTGAATATTGTGCAAATCATTGAGAATTAAAATTTTGATTTTGATTTTGAAGATTTTGCCATGGTCTTCTCGCAATAGAGCAAAGAGGATCTACATGATTTGGCATTCCTTCTTCGTTATATGCAGCCCTAAGACCTGGTATAGAGGGGCATTCTTTAGTATCATGATTTCCTGTACATATTACACAGGTTTCTATGGTTTTTAAGTCTAAAGGACATTCTCTCAGAGCATGTTTCTTTCTGCACCTAAGAAAAAAGATGGATAGTGCAGCATTCTCAGTTTTTTGCTTGTTCTGTATTTTAAGGGTGTCAATTTTCTCAATAAGACTCCCTAAAATAACTATTTTAAAATTACCAATTAAATTACCTAATTTTTCCCTACTAATTTTCCCAGCTGCGGATTTATTTATTCTTGATAAGAGACGATCTCTTAGAATTTTCTCGGTTCATGATTTACCCCTTGAAATATGTACACATAATTAACAAATTTCTCTAAATGGTAACTGAGAAATGTCTCCTTTCCCCATTACATTGAGGATATCAATCCACTCATCTCTGATGGATTTGAGTAGGAGAAATTTCAAATTTTCCTCATCCAGATCATCAATTTTTGCCTTCTTAATGTTATAAACAAATCTTTTGACAAGATCTTCAAGATTTTCATCTTCCTTTTATGCCATCCTAAAAACTTCATCTTTCAACCTATGTGGCATACAGTAATCCTTATATTTCTCTAAGAATGCATCTTACATTTCTGCCCATGTTCCTATATAATTCATCCCTAAAATCATAAACCATTTTAATGTTGAATCCTTTAAGGTAATAGGGAACAGTTTTAATTTTTGAGCATCATGTAGATAATAATATGATCTACATAATACTTCAAATTCGTAGAGAAATGTTTTTGGATCTTCACTTCTTATTCCATGAAAGTTAGGGAGGATAATAGGTGAAATATTTTTCATTGTATATGTTGTATCCTCATCGTGGATAGGAAATCCAAATGGTTTTAGATCTCCTCTGCCTCTACCTCTACCTCTTCCACCTCCTCTATTTCCTCCTCTTCCTCCTCCAATCCTAGGTTGTTCACCATTGAGATTGTGTACTTATCCTTCTCCTTCTTCAACCATGATGGATTCCTCAGAACTAATGTAAGTATCTAGTTCTACAACAGGACTTTCTACTTCTTTTGGTTATTCTATCAATGGAGAATTTGAATGAGTTTCTTGTTCTTATTCTTCACTAAGGACTTCTAATTCCTGTCCTAGAAGTAGTTCTCCTATTGAAGATAAGAAAATTAGTCTTGTAGTTGGAGATAGGGTATTTTCTTCTTCAATTAAAGCTTCAGTAGATGAATTATGTGAAGTAGGTTGGATTTCGGATCTTAGGATTTCATGAAGTCTATGTGGACCACATACGTATGGAATTCGAGTTTGAGTGGATGGTGTAGAACTTTGAGGTCGGGGTGGAGTGAGTGATGATGTAGGAATCAAACTTCTCCCTCGTCCTATAAACCTACCTTTAGAATCTCTCTCTCTCTATGCATATCATGTTTTATTTCTAACACTTCTATTTACACTTCCCCGACAATAACACCAAAATGCTTAGCCAATTTAATTTTCTTAAATTGCAAGCATAAATTATCGACGAGAGTCAATAAACTGATGAAGTGAAAGTGCACTATATGTGCTAGAAGTCTTTGTCGTTAAAGTGAGAGTTGAATTTAGATTTTTCTTAGTTTTTTAACTTTATGGATCAGTGTTAAATTCCTATGGATCAGTGATGTTTTTAAAACAATTTATCATCTATGTTAGATGTTATTTCTATGGTTATTTTCAATTGAATTAAGTTTAAAAATAGTTTGTGAGATTACTCCTTTCAAAAGAAATGATTAATTGTGTTTTTATCAAGTTGATTTTTGAATTTTTATGCTCCAGCAAATAATGAACAAATTATAAATTATGAAAGCATGAGATATGATACATTTCTGGTTTTATGAAAACATGAAAATCGAAATTCTATGAAGACGGAGTTTTCTATCTACTGTAAATTCTAGTTTGAAATGTAAATGAAAAAGAATTAAACTAAACTATATAAAATATGGGAGAATGAATTCAAGAAATTAATGTATGAAATAAACATAATCAAACCACTTAACTATTGAAAACTTATTTTTAAAAATAAAGCATGAATCAAAAGCATTTACCAAATTCAAATTATTAAATAGTAATGTGTTTGAGATGCATTAAAAACTGAAAGCAAAATGACATGGTGTGCTTGTAGGGACCCTCCGCAACGCAGTAGGTTCTTAACACTATCAAGCCATCAAATTGCACGAAAGGGAACTTCAAATTAATATAAAAATATTCAAACAAAATGTTTAGGAAATAAAGGATGGCGTGCCCCGAATACACAGAGTTTCTATGATTTTATAGTTTGTGTTCAACAATATGTGAACTCTAAGCCTATATATCTCTATTAGAATCCTTATACAATTTAAAATCATAAACGAAATATCGCCTATTTGTCGATTTTCTATTAGGAAAGAAAATCGACACAGTCATGCCATTTCTGGACTCTATTCTTGGACGCTGCAACGTGTTGACTGTTATCTTTGACTGTGTGAATGCATGATCTTCTTGGTAAATAGGCTCGAATAAATAGAAGGAAATCCGTGAGAGATCATCCTCTGTATACCCATATACTCCTTTGCTGAGCTGATACACCGGAACCCTGCTAACAATGAAGGGAGTTGCGGATGTGTGGAATAGTTGCGGAATTGTATTAATTTTGTAGCTAATTGTAATATTTAACAAAACAACATGGTATATTAACAAGTATGAAGAATAGGACACAAAAATACTTTACCTTGTCAAAATCATGTGTTTGATGCCTTATTAGGTTGATAGTGATAGGAAAAGAAGGAAAATATGGATGCAAAAAGGATGTCAAAACAAAACAATTTTGGGACTCTACAGAGGGTGCAGTTCACTCTAGGAACATTTCCACCACTTGGGTTTGTGATATATTTTTGGGTCTTGCTAGGTATCTAGTGAGGAGGCCACCATCAAAGTTTCAGTTCATTCTAGACACTCTTTAGAGCATTCCTCCAGTTTCCTTCTAGCAAGAACGAGTAGTTCTTCCTGGGCATGCGCAGTTCTCTGTGGGTATATTTCCATCATTTGAGCATTGTAGTCACTCTTGGGTACTTGCCATAGCTTGTAGTAGCAAGCCCAGGCTCCTATAATCTCATTTATTGTACTCATATTTATCAAAATGAATACAATGGCTTAGAGTTTTTTCTCATATTTTTGTGTTCAAATGTGCATGGTTGTGCATTTCTGAACTTTGTAGTTGTAGCTTGTTCATTGCTTCTGTTATCTATGGTATTTTTCCATTTGGAATATTATAAAATAATTGTAGCTACAATACAAAGTGAAGCACATTCTCATTCTGATGATTTTTATTTATTGTTGATTCCTTGAACATGAGTTATTATTTTTTACTTAATGCTCACTCATGTTTAGATGCAATAAGCTGGTGATCTTGAGCATATGAAAAATTCATTAAAATGCAATTTCTTCATACTTTTAATCTCAAACAAAAGAAGAAGTTACCTCTTTTTGGATAAAATCAATATTTTTCATGTAAATCTTAGTGAAACTCTTCAAGGTAAGTCTCATATTCGCACCTTCATTTATTACCATTAGTATGCTTTTTGTTTTGTTCTTGTTTCTAATATTTGCTAATCTAAAGCTCCACTTTTGTTGGTCTTCAAGAATTCCTTTGAAAATTTAGCACCCTTGCTAGGTGAAATTTCAAATTAGCTCTCCTCATTTTGATTTTTTTTGCATTACACAAAGCAGATATGATGTTGATCAAATTGAAAATAAGCTAAATCAGGGAGTCACTCAACCTATATTTTTCTTTCATTTAATATAGCTATGAGCCTCATATTTGTTAGATAATCGTCAAGATGTTTTCATGCAGGCTTAGTTTTAAAACAAGAAAAATTGCAAGGGGAGGGACACCTTATTTGAATTAATTTTCTCTCATAATTGTTATTTAGTCCTTGTTTTAAAAGCCTAATTACCTATAACTCTGCTAGTTATAATTCATCAAAATTTCAACTAAAGAAAAACATATATTTTCCCCTCATACTTCTTTTGTTGAGACACTTTTATAAATAGTCTTGTTGGGGTTTCTTTTAAATATGGATTTTCTTTTAACTTTCCTTTTTTGGTTTTTATTTTCTTTTTCATTTGCGATTTTTGGAGTGTGTCAATTTCACTTTCGTTTCGAATTGGTTTTAGTAATATTACCAAAGATTTATATGGAAAAAATCTTCTTACCCAACATTGGGCGACGTGCATGGAGAATTTTTACTCTATCAATTTCATGGGTTTTCATTTACCGTAAAAATACATATTTTTTGAATTATAAGTCCTCTTACCTTAATTATTTTCCCGCGGAGGAACATTCTTCTTTCCAAATGATAGAGTTGATCTTTCCAAGGAAAGAACTGGTTTGAATCTAACTCAATGAATCTCACCTCTCCCACCACTTGAAACAAAAGCCTCTAGATTTATAGTTGTAGAGAAAGATGAGGCAGTCAAAATTTTATAATTATTATATCCATTGCCTTTAAAATATCTTGTACCACCCCGCCCACTTCACCTAATTGCTAAATTCAATTCTATAAAATAAGTTTATCAAAAGGGTGGTAAAATATGTTTGAAATCACATATATGTGGGAAGCACAAGTAAACATGTCGGGGCACTGAACAGACATGTTGGTAGTGGGACTATGTTTGTGTGGTACTAAGGCAACATCGTCAGGGTACTGAACAAGCTCGCAGACAGTGAAGCGATGTCAAGTAAGGGAGATTATTTATATTGATGGATATATACCTTCTTTAAGCTTCTTGTATGTATCTCTTCTATCACTTGCATGAGGTAAACTTTAAATTAAATATTCCCTTAAAAACATGGATTCGTGTTTTAGACTCAATTTGTTTCAAATACTTATCTTTTTACAACTTATATTGCTTGATTATTGTGGGCCTCATTGGAAATGTTTTAATGTTCGAAGGCTTGATGAAATTCATCACTTCAACCTTTTGGTAAATTTAAACTTATTATTTTTTGCGAGAGATGATTGCTTCTTCCCCTTGTGTCACCATTGTTGTGGCCACAACTACCCTACAATTTTTTTACAAAAGATATGGGGACCCTCTATATAAATTTTGGTCATATCACTCCTTTCATGCTTTGATTTTGTTAATTTTGTTGGAGTTTCAATTTCTTGGTTTTCCACTTTGATTGCTTCATTGTGTGTGATTTTTCGCGAGCTTCCTAACAACTCTAATTTTGTTGAGTTTGAACTTGTGGTTTGAAAATGACACTTTTTCAAACTTTGGTTGAATTTAACTGTCTTGGCATAAATATGTAAAAAATGTATTTTACTTTTATTTTCTAAATTTAATTAATTTGATAATGTAAATATAACTATCTAATTATTTTGTATTAATTAAATTAATAATCTCAATTAATTTGTAAATATTATTTTTTAATTATATCATTAGTTTTAATTAAATTAATTTTTTATTATTTAAATATTATACAGAAACATCGCAGTTGAAAACTTGCATATATATTAACTATAATAATAATAATAAATAAATAAACTTTATTGTAAACATTTAATAATGTATATTGTATAAATAATAAATAAATAAATAAAAATTAATATATAAGGTCATTCCGCTAGAGGCACCGTGGAGGCTCAACTTTGTTAACATTTCATTCCTCCCAGGATCCCATTCGAGGATGACGTAAATGGAGGCGTTAAAGGTTTAGTGCGAGGGGCTCTAAGGGTCGTTGTATTCAATCATATTGCATTATTTGAGTTTGCACAGCTAGTAAATTTCCAGCCGCTTGAAGTCCCATGTCCCCAGTGTCAAAATCTTGTCAATCTCAGTCAACTTGCATATCTGGTTATCCATGAGAACCATAATTCAAGGACAAGAGAAGCGCCAGCTTCAACCTCTATAAATCCTTGCCCGAATCCAAAATGTTCTGACATTCCTTTCCCACATGAGTCAGACCACGTTCTCATGATGCATGAACTACCTACTCTTGAAGGTGAAGACCCAAGATTGACAGAAATGTTTACCAATATGAGACCCCACAATATGCCAAGATATGGATTGGGATATCTTGAGCAAAAGAATGATTTGATTCCAGAATTCAGATTCAGAGATCTGCCTGCTGACTGTAAAAGGCCATCAGTCATGGAAATACAGAAATTCTACACACTAATGGATGGATGTCCAAAACATAGAATCCCAGCTCAGTGGATGAAACAAATGCTTAACTGGGATATATAACCCATCCTTAGGCTGATTCTTTTGGTCTAACACATTCTCCTGTAGAAAAGGTCAAAATCGTTGATGAATGGAAAGAATATATGGAAAGAAAGAATGTTTGGATTTCTTTCTATTCTTGGAAAAAGGCTAAAGAATCTGAACTTGTTTTAATGACTGATTTTGCATCAACATCATCATCCTCACTTTCATGGTTAGCAATATATGGTAGTAGAATTGAGACAACTACTACTTTTCCCCCTTTTAAAGGCATTATCCTTGGGGAAGGACAACACTCTGCCAAAGCCTATCCTTTAGTACAAAAGGATGATTCTGCCCTTGGTGTTGAAGGTAGAATTCAAAAAACCAGTGAACAATTAAATTGGACAAACACATCCATTACTGGTTTAGAGAAAAATGTTGCCAAGGCAAATGTTGTGAAGGAACAGCTTGACAGAGTAAAAGTCTCTGTAAATGATGTAAATAAATTTTTGAATTTTGTACAGTCTGATTCCTCTTTGGTCAAAGCCTACTCTAAAGAGTCTTTGAAAAGAATTGAAGAAGTGGAAAATTGTATTATGTCTTAATCTGTTTCCACTAGAGGTCTTATTACAAATTTGTCTGAAAAACTTGATAAAGTAAATCTTAAAAAGACAGATAAACCAATCCCGACTGCATATATTCATAGAAGAAAGAGTGTTCACATTCAGAACCCCATCAATTCTGTTGATAAGTTTCCACATCTCTTTCCAAAGGAAGTCGGTCAAACCTCTACAAAGCCTACAGAAACAGAACCTCAAAGTCCTCTGGGTGAACATATAACTATTGCCAGTCTGTTCAAAGAACCTGAGTCTGATACTCAAGTACTCCCAGTATATGAGCCTCTAGAGAGTCAGTTTACCTGACATCCAGCTCTTGATCTTTCTAGGATGGGTAAAATGCCTTACTCACATCAATTTGATTCTCACAGTCATAGAGAATGGAATGTTGACAATCTCTCCATGGGTCAGATTAGACAAATGCTTGACCAAATGATGGCTGAGTAAAATTTAATGTGTGTTGATGGAAAATCTGAAGTTGAATCTTGTAAAACATTGATTCAGTGTTTTACTGGTACTCTGGCTAGATGGTGGGAGTTAGAATCTTCTCCAGCTTTGATTCAGAAAATGGAAAAAGAAGTTCTAAAAGACGAAAATGGTGATGTTGAATATCATCCAGACAGCACCCCAATAAACAATATGATTGGAGCAGTGACTGCCATGATTATGGAGCACTGGTGTGGTACGGAGACAATTGTCTCTGATAAGAATGAAATTGTTTTGATGAACTTAAAATGCATGAATATTAATCAATATGAAGATTTCCACATGGATTGGGTGGAAAGGATATATTTGGTAAAAGATCCAAAAAATCTTCTATGGAAACAGATATATCTTGCAGCATTACCTTCTAAACTTGTTGATATCATCAAACTGCAAGAATCATTCCAGTTTACCTTTGAAGTGTATACATGGGGAGAAATCTATGCTACAATAACCAAGGTTCTAGTTACACTCTGTACTAGTTCCAAGATGAACAAGTCAATAGAAAAATTGCATAGATTACCCGGTCAAAAATCTTTATGTCACAAATATGGCATAACCATTGATGATCCTTTGGTTAAACACAGAAAGACCAAAAGAAGGGCAAAGAAAGCACAGAAAAAGGCAAAGTTCATCAACAGATCCAATAAGAGGAGATTCTCCTCAAGGCCCTCTTCAAGGCCTTCCAGAAATAAAAAGGGATATTATAAATATGTCCCCAAGACCCATTATTACCAACCATCTGACATTCATCCCAGATCTCAGAAGATAGAGAAATTAAAACAGTTTGTCTGTTGGCTCTATGGTAAGCAAGGCCACACAACAAATCGTTGTCCAGATGGTGAATAATTGAAGAAAAATCGTGGCAAGAAATCACAGCCACAAAATAAAAACAAGACAATTGTCAAACAAGAAGAAAAATGTAGTAAGTGTGGGTCCACCCACCACACAACAGAAAATTGTCAACGTCTGTTTATACAGCAAGCCGAGGAGGACTATTCCTCAGATTCCTTCAGTGAATCCTCTTCCAGTTCTTCAATTGAAGAACTACAAGCACATTGTTATTGCTCAGATTCAGAAAATTGTAAATGTGGTTGCTCTTCTAACATTGAATCTGACTCCTCATCTGATATTTCTCTTGCAGAAGATTTTTCTCACAAACTCAAATTTTGTATGGCCCAATCAGATGAAGATGAGATGAATATATTTGCACACATTCGTGTCATGGAGGAAGGGGACCTTAAAACAAAATTGCTGGAGACATACATGCAACAGACTAGTTCTTCCAGCAAAAGTGCTAGTAAGAAGCCCATTTTTCTCGAAGCTTCTTACGAACGTAATACTAAAGCCTATCAAAGGGATCACCAGCAGAGCAAAGTTCATCCACTCACTTTGGGGGAGGTGAGTAGGGAGATCCATTTGTTAAAATTTGAAATCTCTGCTTTAAAATCCCAAGTCAAAGAACTTGAAAAAGGAAAACAGGTAATAGCACAGCCTGTTTCAGGCCATACTACAAATTATACAGTACATACTGCTCCCTACAAAGAATCAAAGGTCGAAATTGCAGAAGGAAAAACTGATCCTACATTAGGATTTAGAGAAATGCGGGTATTAGCCATTGAATACTAGCAGCATCATGTAAAGATTAATATCCACATTAAAGGTGAGTTGTTTCCCCTAACTGCATTAATAGATTTAGGAGCAGATGTAAATATTCTTAATAAGAAAATAATTCCCTCGAAGTACTGGGTTTCGGCCACAAGAAAAGTTACAGGATTAGGAGAAAAAACCCTCCAATATGAAGTTCCTGAAGCTGCTATTTGTTTTGATAAACACTGCATCAAGCTCAAATTTGCATGAGGTGACATTCCTATTGATTGTATATTAGGGAATGTATTTCTAGCAGCAGTTGAGCCCCATGGATCAATAAGATTGAAAAATAATAGAGCAGGGTACTTCATTACTGTACCTACTTTTGAAGGTATGTATCAAAGAATTAACATGCCTTATGTTTCCAATCCAAGAGTTTATACAATGGTGCAGGCAATGCAGGAGCTGAAGAAGGCTGAAAATAAACTCTCAGAGCTCAAAGATTTGAAGTCAACTATTCACATTGAAGAACAGTTGAGCTCACCAGAAGTTCAGAGAAAAATCTCTGAAATCAAGAAAATACTAGAAGAAGACTGTTGCTCAGAAGAGCCAAATGCCTTTTCACATAGAAAGCAGCATAATGTTGAGCTGCCATATAAAGAAAATTACAAGGGCGGACCATGCAAATCCAGAGAAATTCCGATGAACAAGGAATATCGGGATCTCTATCAAAAATAAATCCAACAGTTATTGGATAGAAAGTTAATCAGAGAATCTAACAGTCCCTGGAACTGTTATGGATTTTATGTAAATAAAAGATCCGAACAGATAAGAGGCATTCCAAGACTTGTAATTAATTACGAACCTCTAAATTTTGTTCTTGCAGATGAAACCTATCCTATTCCCCATAAAGGAGATCTATTGGGAAGGATTTCAAGTGCAAAAGTCTTTTCTAAATTTGATCTTAAGTCCGGATTTTGGCAGGTAGCAGTGGCAGAGAAGGACAAATTCAAGACTGCTTTCAGCATACCACCCGGACACTACGAATGGAATGTCATGCCATTCGGCTTAAATCATGCACCTTCAAATTTCCAGAGATTCATGGACTCTATTTTTAAGCCTTATGCTGATTGGTTATTAGTGTACATAGATGACATTCTGATTTTTTCCAAAAATCTCCAGGACCACATGAAACATCTCAGAATTTTCATTAAGTTGGTCAAGACAAATGGTTTGGTACTTAGTAAAAAGAAAATGGAAATATGCCAAACCTCAATAAAGTTCTTAGGGCACACAATCACAAATGGGCATATTGCTCTACAGAGTCATGCAATAGAATTTGCAGACAAATTCCCTGACACAATCCTAGATAAAACACAATTGCAGAGATTCCTAGGATGTCTCAACTATGTAGGGAATTTCTATAAAGATTGTACTGCAGATCGATCTCTGTTGAATCAGAGATTAAAGAAGAATCCAATACCTTGGACCGAAGAACACACAGAAGCAGTCAAGCAGATAAAGGCCAAGGTGAGAAACCTTCCTATATTATATGTTGCTGATGAAAATTCTTACAAGATTGTTGAATCTGATGCCAATGACATAAGTTGGGGAGGTGTGTTAAAACAAAAACCAGATGAAAAATATGGGAAGGGACCCACTCTTCACATGGGCTCCACTCTCGATTCATTCCACTTTTATCACTACACCTATGGTTGACTTCATCGATACCTTTTATTTTGACTTAGTTTTACTCTCTCTTTTTCATAATGTTCAGATCTATTTATTTAAATGTTTTTTCATTTATGGTTTAATTTAATTTTTCATATTACATTGTTTTATTTTAATTTAATAGTTTTTTTTTCAAGAAATAAATAAATAAATAAATAAAAACATAAATATTAATAAAACTGTCTAGATTTTTTTCTTATAATTCTGTATTTTTTAAGCGAATTTCGAGTCTTGAAACTCAATTTTTTCAGAGTTCTATTTGGAGTTTTACTCGGCCAAATAAAGCCCAAGATGGCTCATTAGGAATTTAAAATCATGAAGAATAATTTGGAGGCATTAACTCAACCAAATATGAATATTTAATATGCCAAAAAATTAGCAGAAGATAGAGCTACGAATTTGAAACCAAAAATGAATTTGGGAATTTGTTTTGGGAGAATTTGGTTGGCTAAGACTTTTGGTTGTTGCAAATTCAATCGAGTCTGTCATTTTGAGCCAAAGATATCATTACATATATCAATGGGAAGCAAAAATTTCTTATATTTTATTTATTTAATACGATTTTAGTTTGAGAGCTTGTTTTCCTAATTTGGTATTTTCAATTTTAATTGGTTTTTAATCGATTTTGCAGAGAATTTGTTGCAATGGAGGTGAGCCCAAGGATTTGGGGAAATGAGGTTTATCTAGTAAAGAAGGAAAGAGAGGATTTGGAGCTCCAAAATTTATGGATCTGAACTACTTCCAACAACTCCCCTTTTGGCAATTTTTTGTAATTTATAAATATCAGTTTTGAGAATGAGGAGGGGGTTCCTCTTTTCTGCAATTTTTATACTTTGAGAACTTTTGTAAAGAGGATTTTAGTTGTAAATTAAGGGGAATACCCAAATTTAATTGTATTGGGGGTTTTCCTTTAGAAGTTCAGCCTTTGTTTAAGACACAGAACTTGCACTTTTGCAACTCTTCTTTTTGCTAGCAGATCAGTTCGTAAGATTTTTCTCACATTTGGAGTTCTCAATATTCCCTCTCTCTCTCTCGTACTCTTAGACACTTAGAGTATCCTTGGAGAAATCTTGGAGAGTGTGGCATACTTGGTGATTTGGAGCAACAAGGAAAAGGAAGAGGAGGAAAGTACAAGCTGACATTGGGATCAGCAGCTACGTAGGTTTTGTCTGCAAGTATTGAGTTTCATGTATGTTTTACTCATTGTATTTTGCCTGCATGTTGTATGCATGTGGATTTGCATAGCCTTTTCATTTCCTATATATTCATGGTGTTTCGGGTTTATTTCCATTGATTTTTTTTTCTGGTTGGTTCTCATGATTCCTTAATTTTGGTTTGAGTTATTAGTTCTTCGAAGCCTTGGTTGGACAAACACTCTCGAAGCCCGACGAACAACTGTGGGTTGAGTTAATAGTCCTGGAAGCCTTGGTTGGACAAATGCTCTAGAAGCCCTAGGTGGGTTTATTTACTAGTCTTGGAAGCCCTGTAATAGTTGGGGTTGAGTTACTAGTCCTGGAAGCCCTGGTTGGAGAAAACACTTTGGAGCCCTGGAATAATTTGGATAGAGATCAATCAATGATGGTTAGTGATGTCCGACCATGAGGTGGAATAATTGTTTTGTGGTTGAGACGGTTTTGCCTCTAGAGCCCTGGTTTGGTGTTGATTGATGTGTTTGATAAAGTCCCACATTCATGCTTGGAATATGGCACGAGGGTGATTGGCTGAAGTGAGACTTGGCTTAGCTAATCTATGTTCAGGTGGAACGTGGAAATCCCATCTCCGGTAGGGTTTTACATTCAGGAATGAAGAGGTAATTCCTATGGTATTTTGTATGCAAATGTAATGGTTTATGTATGGATTTATTTACAATTATATCCATTGTACTTATGTTGTTATTATGCTAGTTATAACCATGTACTTGATCAATGATGATGTATGGCTCTATATATGTTTTTACCTGTAAATGAATGCATAATGTATATGTGGTCAAATAGACTATATTGTAGCTTATGATGTCGGGGAGCAATGCTTCTTACCTATTCTCAGATTTGTAAGAGACCCCCATGTTTGAATCTGTTGTTTATACCTGTAGATGCAATGTTTGTGACATGTTTGACGAAATTATTGTCATGCTTAAAAGAGTCCATATGAGTTCTTGATGATGTGATTGCTTTCATAACTTTGTTTTAATTTTATTTAACCCCTCTTGAAGTTTCATGAAGTTCTGGGCAGTAACCTAGGATCTGGGCTAAAAATGTTGCATGAATCCTGGAGTTGCAGGCACAAAATTGACATTTTGGGGCCATGGTCGCAACCTTTCCAAGGCATGTCGGCCACTATAGGTTTATAGCCGCTCTCTTGCCCTTACATGACCACGGATAAGGCCTAAATGGGTCAAAAATTAGTCCCCCTTCAAGGTTCAGGGATCTGGGAGGTTGGGTTACTTCATGGAGGTGTTGTTGATGCGGTGTAAGGTATGTTTGTTAGGTTTATATCCATTCCATTTCCTTAAGGTCATCTAGGAGGTTGAATATCATATTAGTATCCTGTCATCACATGTTTACCTCGGTTGGTCAATTACTTTGGTAGACATGGGAAGAGGGTGTTACAAAGTGGTATCAGAGCCCAAGTTCAACTCTCGGACTAGATGGGTGTTGTGTTGATCAAGAGTTTATGTTGGTTGCATGCATGTGTAGTATGCTTGTCGTATATATGTGCTTGTTGCATCCATTTTGTGTTGGCCATGGTGATGTCACCATGGAAGTATTGACGGTCATGTTGTTTTCAACATGTTGTCATGAGTGTATGACTGGTTATGTGTTATTCTTTCTTATGTATTTTTTGTGCACGCTTGCCTACATGTTGCTACATATTGTGCATGCATTGTGTGTTTATGCTAGCTCACATATTGGTCATGATTATGTGTTTTTTGTGTATGCTTGCATATGTGATGCTATATGTGGGACATGAATTGGTCTCATGATTGGTTATACATGTCAAGTAGGTGCATATGGTCAAGTTTGCATTATTTTGGTGTAGGTTGTTGTGCATAAGTTCATTGTATGCAATTAGGTCATCATGATGATATTATTACATTATGATGCTAATGTGTTGGTCGAGATAGAGTAGGAGATGCAGGCCATCAAAGTGAAGTTGCAGCATTGGACCTCGAGGCAAGAGCATGTCCTCATACAGGTTTGGATGTTGGGCATGTAGGTATGTAGGTTAAGTATTGTTATATGCATGATGGTTATGAGTATTCCTTTCATTCTATTGAGGCTATAGTTACATACATTATATATTCTAGTTGATTAATGCGGTTATATGTACATATTTCGGATAGTCATGAATGACAACAACCTGTGGTGATATGCATTGTTATTGTTGTTTTATGTTATATAATTTATATGTCGTTGATGAGCATGTTATGGGTTAACTTGTTGTTGTTGTTGTATGATAGTTAGCTTGATGATTAGGTTACATGTTGTTGATAAGCGTGATATATAACTTGGTGTTGCTACATGCTAGTGAATTTATGGTTAGGATTATGAAATTCAGGTATGAGTCGACCTAATTATGATAGTGTGTTTTACTAATCTAAATCGATTGTGCATATGTGATTTTTATGCATAAATGATATTTGTTTATGAGCTTATGATGTGAACATGTTAGTTAGTTACTGTTATGGATATCATGATCTTATTTAGGTTTGAGTTGATGTGTTGTGAAGTTATATCATGTTAATCTAGATTGATTGTGCAGACAAGATAGCCTCCCCTGAGATACCTTCAGGTATGAGTTTGCTTATGCTGTGTACTTGATGCTTGCTTGTTTTATTATGTCATATATCTGGTGTTGAGTGTTTTGTGTCCATTATGTCCTCTAGGTGATTTATCTAACATGGTACGTTTATAGTTTGTTTGAATGTTTGACTAATCGTGTGAAATGAGTATGTGTTTATAAGATTGCATGAAGAAATGATCTTGTTTTAAGATGGTGGTACTAATGCATATGTGTTGGGATAGATGATATGTACTTAAGTACAAGCAGGTGATAGTGGTAGCATTATGTCTTATGAGTGCTAGTTAAATATGATTTGTTTGTTAGTCTTGGTAAATGTTGATTTTGAATTGATAGATATGTTGTCTTAATGTTGATACATATTGCTCACATGTGTTTGTTTAGTTACAAGGCCGCATGATTGGCACAACAAGGTAAGGTAACTAGCGTGTTGTTATGGTTATTTATGCACTGAGAGTTATGTGTTTATGGCAGTATGATGCAAGGGATTGTGTGGCAAGAGACTGCCATGAAATCCTTAAGAAGGCTTGGGTTGAGCTTTCCTTTGAATATGCAATGCTATGTACATATGATGTTTTGTGCATACAGCATATGGTGTTATGTACAAGGGCTGTTGTGTGCGTGATTGTACAAGTGGTGTTGTGTACATTTGGTGCTATGTACATGTTGTACATGTGGTGTTGTGTGCATGCAGTTTCGTGTACATGTCATGCATGTGGCGTTGTGTACAAGTGGTGTCATGTACATGTTGTGCATGCGGTGTTATGTACATGTGGTATTGTGTACACATTATACAGGTGGTGTTGTGAACATTTGGTGTTGTGTACATGTTGTGCAGGTAGTGTCGTGTACAAGTGGTACTGTGTAAATGTTGTGCATATGGTACTGGTATAGATGTGGTATTGTGTGCATGTCATACATGTTGTGTTACGGGCATGTGGTACTATGTATGTGCATGGTGTAGTCATGGTATCGTTACATATGTACTCGTTATGTTGTACTCTATGTAAGTATATGTATATGCATATGTATTGTGTTGTATTGTACACTGGGTGTAGGTGTATGTGTTGCATGCCAGTGTAGGCATATGTATTGTGTTGTATAGTACATTGGATGTAGAAGTATGTGTTGTATGCCAGTGTGGGTTTATGTATTGTACGGTGTTGTATGTCATATGTGTGTACGTGTTGTGATGTACACTGCGTGTATGTGTACATGATTGAAGAGAAGGCACTTGGTGCCTGTCGGGTGTGGCAACCAATCCAGTGTGTGTATAGAAAGAACAAAGGAAAAATTAAGGACTGGTGAAGGATAAGTATCAATATTTTATTACAATTTTATCATGCATATGATCTACGATTCTAACTTAGGATGGTTACATGTGATTTATTATTATGCTTTATGATGATTGCATGTGATTTACGATTTTGACCTATGATGGTTATGCTTTGATCTAACTAGATGTGATATGCTTATACATGATGATTGATCAAACAACTAGTTTGACTTGTGTGACAAGAAGTGAACAGGATTGCAAGTGTACCTTATTGACGAGCTATCAATGAGGTATGATTTGAATTTATTTAAATTTATTTTGAATATAATGGCAGTTATGTGCTTGGTACAGGAAGCACATAAATGCCTGGTTGGGTGGTTGAAACAGATTGCAAGAACTAGCAACGTTAGCAAAAGGAATTGAAACGGGTAGTAGTATGTTGGTAAAGCACTTCGGGAACAAGGCCATTGTGGGACACTGGTACCCAATAGTGTCCATTGATTTCCATGAGCATTCTATGACCGGTATGATGGTTTTGAGGCAGGTATATGCCTTGGCTTTTTGAACTTCTGATGCAAGGAAACCTTGCCAAGGGATGGATTGCCCGATATGGTGGTGCCTGTGGAACTTGGAAGGTGAGTGACTGCATGGAAGGGGTGACTGGATTTCCCAAGGGACTGTGTATCAGAGAAGGGAAGGTCGGGGATGGATTTGTTTTGGTCATTAGCATTGCTAGACGGAATCAGATGCACATTGGGAGTGTGCCCTGGAACAATGAGTTGGTAATTTTTCACTAAGAGGACAAGTGGCGCATGATTGTAGCGCTGGACATTGGATGCAGCTTTGACTTTGGAGGTGGATTATGGACTTCTTGGGAAGGAGGTGAATCCTGGTATTACTTTGAGGGTGCAGGTTTGAGCCTCTATATTCCCTTATTGTTGATACGGGCATCGTATCATTCTATTTTTTAGTTGAGAAAATGTGTATATGTGTATATTATTCTAAATATTGTATCGAGCTAGATTTATAAAGCTCCATAGACAGTATGATTATTTTCCGGTTGAAGCAAATGTGGTTATTATTGTAAATACCGTAATGAGATGTGTTAAAAACTCTAGTAAACAATATGTTTGTCATGTTTCAGCAGTGATCATTGTAAATACTGCAACGAGTTGTATTATAATGCTCCATAGGTAGTATGTTTTTTTTTCAGCAATATTGTCGGTTGTAGATGTCATTGAAAATCGAGGATGGCATTCCCCCAAGGGGGAGGGATCTGTAACAACCCTAGTAAAACATCCATGTAAAATATATAATAACCACAGTCGATGGGACATGTATTCCAAGTTGAATGTTGGGAAAAACATCCTAGCGGGTGTTCATTTCGGTTTATTATAGCTAAATGAAATTGGCAAAGGCAGTGGAAAAGGTGTGAGGCATTTATTGGCATTTATTTATGAAAATAATGGAAAATAGGAGAAAAAGACGGTGAAAGGTCACAGGTTATATGCGAGGAGGAAATTGAAGGAAAATAACTGAAAATGAAGAAAATAGAGGCCTCGTTAATAAAAAGGCTTATGAGGATCATTTGGTAAGCTTTTTCTCACATTTGAAGCTCTCTCATTATTCTCTCTCTATTTTTCATACTCTTGGACACTTAGAGTATCCTTGGAGCACTCTTGGAGAGTGTGGAATACTTGGTGATTTGGATCAATAAGGAAAAGGAAGAGTAGGAAAGCGCAAGCGAACATCAAGATCAGTAATTATGTTGGGTTTTGGCTGCAGGTATCGAGTTGCATGTATTTTTACCTCACTGGTTTTGGCATGCATGGTGTATGCATATGAATTTTCCTAGCCTTGCCATTTACTAGATAGACATGGTGTTTTGGGTTTATTTCCATTGATTGTTTTCTGGTTGGTTCTCATGATTCCTTAGTTGTGGGTTGAGTTATTAGTTCCTGGAAGCCTTGTTTGGATAAATGCTCTGGAATCCCAACGGACAACTGTGGGTTGAGATACTAGTCCTCAAAGCCTAGTCTGTAAAAATGCTTTGGAAGACCTATGTGGGTTGAGTTACTAGTCCCGGAAGCCCTGGTTGGACAAACACTCTAGCAGCCTTGTAACAGTTGGGGTTGAGTTACTAGTCATGGAAGCCCTGGTTGGAACAAACACTCTGGAGCCTTGGAATAGCTTGGATAGAGATCAATTTGTGATGGTTAGTGATGTCCGACCATGAGGTGGAATCATTGGTTTGGGTTTGATACAGTTTGGTCTCTCGAGCCGTGGTTTGGTGTTGATTGATGTGTTTGATAAATTCCCACATTCATGCTTAGAATATGGCATGGTGGTGGTTCCCTAAAGTGAGACTTGGCTTAGCCATTCTATGGTCGGGTGGAACGTGGAAGTCTCATCTCTGGTTGGTTTTTACATTTAGTAATGAAGAGCTCATTCCTATGGTATTCGATATGCAAATGTATTGGTTTATGTATCGATTTATTTGCTATTATATCCATTGTATTTATGTTGTTATTATGTTGGTTATAAGCATGTACTTGATCAGTGATGATGTACAGATCTATCTATGTTTTTACCTGTAAATGAATGCACAATGTATCTATGGTCAAATAGATTGTATTGTATCTTATGATGTAGGGGAGCAATGCTTATTAGCTATTCTCATATTTTTAAGAGACCCCCGTGTTTAAATATGTTGTGTATACATGTATATGCAATATTTGTGACATGTTTCACGAAATTCCTGTCATGGCTAGGAGAGTCTAGATTGCTTCTATACCTTTGTTTTAATTTTATTTAACCTCTCTTGAATTTTCATGAATTTATGGGAAATGACATGGGCTCCAGGGCTACAAATGTGGCACGAATCTCGGAGTTACAGGCACATAATAGACCTTTTGGGGCCCTGGCCACAACCTTTCCAAGGCATGCCCATGGCTATAGGTTGCTAGTCACTACCTTTCCATTACATGCCCGTGGCTAAGGCCTAAATGGGTCAATAATCAATCCCCCTTTAGTGTTCAGGGGTCTAGGAGGTTGGGTTATCTCTTGGAGGTGTTGTTGATGCAGTGTAAGGTCTCTTTGTTAGGTTTCCGCCAGTTCCACTTCCTTAAGGTCATCTAGGAGGTTGACTCTCATATTAGTAGCTTCTCATCGCATGTTTAACCCGATTGGCTAGTTACTTGGGTAAATGTGGGAAGAGGGTGTTACATATTGTAAAACACAGTAGGGAATCTAGGTTTATTAATTTGTATGCAAATACTTTTATTTTTTAATGCAAATTTCATTCATTTAATGACATATTTATACAAACTATTTCATATTTAGCACTTTTGTTGATATGAGAATGATTTTCTACTAGATCAACTACATGATCTAATGGTTTTATAGATCTGTTATTTATTTCCAATTTCTCTTGTGCTTCAATAAAAATTTTGAGTAGCTATTTACTCAGAAATTTTACATATTATATTGATTTACATGTCATTGATTTGTATGAACTATTTCTACGTTTTGATGGGTCATCATTCACTATTATGATCTCCGGAACAGAGCAAGTATTGGAATAACAATATAAGATGTTAGAACTTCTTCAATGGTATGCTATTTATCATACAAAACATGTTAAATCCTTATTTTCCTTGAATCATTTTGGTCTTGATTTGGATCAAATCTTGATATGGTTATAATCGAGATTAGAATAGAATAGTTTTATTTTACTACTTGTATCTTAGTGTAAATTTTCATTTCATAAAGTATCCTTTCGTAGGAGCAAAAACTAGTGTGGTTTGGTTTAGCCATTAAATAAGCTTAAGGACCAATTTCTTACATGTGCACTACAGGAAGCTAAGTTCAATTTCCTCTTCTTCTTGTTAGTTAATTAGAGACATCACAAGTCAGCAAGAAGGGTGTGGGGGTAACTGGACCCAATAGAACCATTCAAAACCGCCAATCCAAATGGATAAGAGCTTAATTGGGGCTTTGACTGGGTGGTCTTCCCAAATGTTGATGAGGTTATTTTTGGTCATCAATATAAGGATAAAGTTTCAATGCATATGTATATGTGTCTAAAATACTTATGTATAACCTGGTTGGGTCGAAGCCCTTATAAGCTCCTGAGGAATGGCGTTAATTCCAAAAATATGCATGTATTCGAAGCTTAAGAGGGACAGCTCATAGAGCTCTACAATCATACATGTAAACTCTTATGGAAATGAGCAGGAATAAGTTCAAGGAATTAAGGGGTTGGCCCTTGTCCATTTGTGTGGCCACCGTGATAAAGCTTTGAGAATAGGGAAAAATCCTAAGCATTCACGTAATACATGTGATGTGGGGCCAGAATATTAGGGCCTGGGGGAGCCAGGAGGCTAGATTCTTTTATACCATGTGTTCGGGGATATGACCAAGCGTGAAGTCAGGGGAAATTTGGTTTGTTGAATTGAGCTGAACGTTTGTACCATCCACATGTCCTGAAACATTTTTCCCCGAAGTCTTCAAGTGGAGGAAGTATGGAAACTTTCAGGATTTTTTTTGGGGAGGACATGGCAGGTGGGACAGTTGATGCATCATATTTGGATAGGTAAGCATTGTAGGTTGTTAATATCACCTTGAAATTCTAAGGAGAGCTAGGTCATCTCAAGTGTGTTGAATTCATTACCAAGGGAAATAATGGGGTGATGTGGAAGGTTGGAATCATTTGCATAACTACAACGAAGGTATTGAGACAAGTTGGGAGTGGGTCCCACAAGGACCCGTGCAATCCCAAATGGGTCACCTGGGAAGATTCAATGTAAGGTTGTAATGGGAATTCCTGAGATTTAATCTCTGAGATGATGTGGCATATAAGGGGCTCACATGGTATGCACATAGTTGGAAGGAGATTATAACTTTTTTATAATGCATGTGACCATTCTTCGAGTTGTGGCAGCGAATAATGTGGCCAATCATGAGCATGTCAGTTGCTTGGGTGATGTTACCATGTGTCGATGAGTTATCATGGAAAGAATTCAAGGAACAATTCAAGTAAAAATAACTATCTGATATATATTTTGACAACAAGGTAAAGGATTTCTATGAACTCAAAATAGGGCAGATGTCTGATGATGAGTATGTTACTAAATTCCTAGAGTTTATGTGGTATATTCCCTACCTCAAGGAAGAAAAGATAAAAGACTACAAATTTATCATTGGGCCGCCATAGTCCTTCAAAGATGGGATTGAATTTGATGAGCCACATACCTTGAAGGATGTAATCAAATAAGCTAAAGCACTACTATAGACATTCTAGGTGTAAACCATAGGTTAAGTTCAATCTGAATGCAAAAGGAAGTGGAGGAAGTGGAGGAAAAACGAAAGGAAATTTGGGACATCATCCTGGGAAGAAAGTAAGAAGCTTCACCACCAACGGAGGTAAAACTCAGTGGAAGATCAATGCAACTCACAAATGCCACCTTGCCCAGCCTAATGAAAGGGATAGGTCCCGAAAGAATCCCATAGTATGGTGGAAATGCAGGGAGAGCCATTTGCATAGGGACTGCACCTAGATACAGATGAATCAACTAGGATTGCATATTGTCCGAGAAGAACAAATAGTGGAGGACATAGCTTTAAATGTGCCTAGGACCTATGAAACCATGGAAAATAGACAGTTGGTCACTAGCATCAATGGTCGATATGGTTGATTATATATGGATTACACATCCATTTTGTTGCTATTGAAGTAATGCAATTAATTGTAAATAAATTGTGTAGTGGTTGAGTTTAATTGTTATGGTTGGTTATAGTAGAAGAGTCTGAATGAAATTGTTGAAAGGGCTCGGGTTGAGCCTTACTCATGAAGTGTTGAGAAATGTCATAACTCATGGGGATCGAGTTGTTATGTTGAATATTTTATGTTGTGTGTCCCTTGATTGATTTATTCTTGAATTGTCCTTTTTATTGTTGGATTGTGCATGGAAATGCTATTTTGTTGCATGATTTTATGATTGTTGGTATGAATTTCTTTCTTTTTTCAGTTACCCTCTTTTCCTTTGGATTTTTCCTTTCATTCTTCATGCTTTGGATGGGCCTTGGGAACATTGGTTCAATGTGGCAGGGAAGCCATGAGGCTCTAGTAAGAGAGCCAAGGAACCACTACGCATAAATAAATAACACAAACAAAATGAAAAAGGTTGAAAATGGGCATATGGTCTAAAAAAGGGCATCATTGGAATACCTTGGAGCATTGCTCCTAAATATGGAAACAAGTGTAAATGAGAAAATATGAACGACTAAAAATTGATTGTGCAAACAATGTTGATATAAAAGTGTCAGAGTAAACAACAAGGCGTGGAAGGTAAAGGGAGGAATTCTGGTAAAATAATTCTTGTGACCAACACATGCTTGCATAAGGCATGGATTTCTCTAAACTCTTATTTTAATTGAAAAATGTTAATATATAATATTTACATGACTAATTCATGACTAAGTGGACAATAATATGACAGCCAAGTGGGTTGGTTTGGTCCATGGGGATAATGGAAGATGATCTAGCAGCCGTGAAAATGGCTCAAAAGCAGGTTCTCTTGACCTTGACTCTAGTTACATATGCAAATGTATGTTCATGATCATGTTGATATATATATAACTACTCTAAGAATATGAAAGCAAGGGTGGAAACCTTAAGTTTGAAAGGCAAGGTCGATGTTTGGTTGGAGGATTGTTGTAGAGGTAAATCCCCTCTGCGGATAGAGGCGATCCCTACTAGCCCAGATCGGGTCTAGCAACAATCGTATCACGCTAAGGGCAAGTTCCTAATTGCAATAAACCAAATGGCGAATAAGGCTTACCTTGAATCCAATGTTGTTGTTTGTAGAGGAGATAGCACTCCTGTTCCCTTACTCCGGCAGATCACAATCCTCACGCTCGCCATGATCGAACACCTGCACACGCAAGAAACACGACAAACACAAGCGTAAAACCCAATATATGCAATTATGTATCAGTCAGAGAAGACACAAATCATGATTATAATGAACAATGTGAGTGGAACCATAACCAAAGTCGCTTATCATTAATTAATACAAAGAAAAATAAAACCTGGCTCTGACGCTGAATCTTCCTTTGGCAGGTCGTCAGCGAAATACGTCTCGGTAAAGCTTGTCGGGAATGGGACAAGCCTCTCTCTTCAATCGTAAATCTCCTTGCTACTGATTTGGCTCTATGAGGACTATCAAGGCTCTTGCAACATTCTTTAGGCTATGAAGGCTCTTGGAGACTAGCTTACAAAGGAAAATGGCAAGCTTATATAGATGGTGGAAGGGGAGTTGGGATCCCTACAATCATGGGATTGGCCCTATCCTCAAGGAAGCTTCCATGAGAGGTGGAAAACCACTTCCTCTACATGGAGATCCGGAGCCAACCTCCCAACTCAATTTAGAGACCAATTCAGGAATTAGTTGGAGTCAATCTTCTGCCATTTATTTTTTAAAAACACTCCTTAATAAGCCTGGCGCAGGTACAACACTGAGACAGTGCGCCAGTTGGCGCGCCCTAGTTGGATGATTTCCCCCATTGGCACGGGTATGAAGTCGCACCAAGGCCAAAAAGGCTATTTTTAGGGTTTTTCACAAGGAATTGTCTTCAGGGGAATGAATGTCCTTGTTCAGGGGGATGCCATGAAAGTGGTTTCAGGTCATGTCACTGCTCACAGGTCACGGAATAAGCCCTCCAATGTGCGGGATGGGGGATTGCAGGGACAGCGACAAATTACTGTGTAACAAGGATTTAAATAATGTACAAGGCATAAAAGAAGAGGAGTTATCATGGAAAGAATTAAAGGAACACTTCAGGGACAAATATCTATACAAAATTTATTTTGACAACAAGGTAAAGGAGTTAGATGAACTCAAAATGGGGTAGATGTCTGATGACGAGTATGTTACTAAATTCCTGGAGTTGCTTTGGTATCTACCCTACCTCAAGGAACAAAAGATGAAATACTAAAAATTTATCATTGGGATGCCATAGTCCTTCAAAGAAAGGATTGAATTTGATGAGCCACATACCTTGAAGGATGCAATCAAAAAAGCTAAAGCATTACTCTAAACAATCTAGGTGTAAACCAAAGATTAAGGTTGATCTTAATGCAAAAGGAAGTTTTGGAACTAGAGGAAAAACGAAAGGAAATTTGGGACATCAACCTGGAAAGAAAGTAAGAAGCTTCACCACCAATGGAGGTAAAACTCAGTAGAAGTTCAACGCAACTTAATGAGGCCATATTTCCCAGGATAATGAATGGGATGGGTCCCAAAAGAAGCCCATAGTATGTTGGAAATGCAGGGAGAACCATTTGCGTAGGGATTTCCCCAAGATACAGATAAATTAACTAGGATTGCATAATGTCCGAGAAGCACAGACAATGGAGGACGTAGCTCGAAATGTGCACATGACCTACGCAACCATGGAAAATGGGCATGTTGTTCACTGGCATCAATGTTCGAGATAGTTGATTATATATGGAATACACATCCATTTTGTTGCTATTGATGTAATGCAATTAACTGTAAATAAATTATGTAGTGTTTGAGTTTAATTGTTATGATTTGTTGTAATAGAAGAGACTGAATGAAATTGTGTAAAGGTTTCAGGTTGAGCCTTATTCATGAAGCATTGAGAAAAGTCATAACTCATGGGGATTGCGTTGCTATGTTGAATATTTTATGTTGTGTGTCCCTTGATTGATTTATGTTGAATTGTCCTTTTTATTGTTGTATTGTGCATGGCAATGCTATTTTTCTGCATGATTTTATGACTGTTGTCATGAATTTATTTCTTTTTACAATTACACTTGTTTCCTTTGGATTTTTCCTTTCATTCTTCATGCTTTGGAGGGGCCTTGGGAACATTGTTGTAGTGTGGGAGGAAATTTATGAGGCTCTAGTATGAGAGCCAAGGAATCCATACACATAAATAAATAACACAAACAAAATGAAAAAGTTTGAAAATGGGCAAATGGGCTAGAAAAGGACATCATTGGAATACCTTGGAGCGTTGATCCTAAATATGGAAACATGTATAAATGAGAAAATATGAATGACTGAAAATTGATTTTGCAAACAGTGCTGATATATAACAGTAGCCAATGGTGTCAGAGTAAACAATGAGGCGCAAAAGGTAAAGGGAGGAATTCTGGTAAAAGAATTCCTATGACCAACACATGCTTGCATAAGGAATGGAGTTCTCTAAACTCTTATTTTAATTGACAAATGTTAATGTATAATATGTCCACAACTAAGTGGAAAAAAATAAAGTCGAGTGGATTGGTTTGGTCCATGGGGATAATGGATGATGATATAGCATCCATGAAAATGGCCCAAAAGGAGGTTATCTTGACCTTGACTCTAGTTACATATGCAAATGTATGTTCATGATCATGCTTATATGTGTGTGTGTGTGTGTGTGTGTGCCATTGTGTCTTACAGGGTCTTGTCATAAATCAGTATTATGGAGGAATGATGGTTTATATAAATATAAACCAACATTCTTCCATAATAATGATTTATGACAAGACCCCGTAAGAAACAATGGCGCACACACACATATATATATATTGGAAAAATGATAGTTTATATTTATTTAATGCAAATATAGATGGCATGAAAAGATTCTCGATTGTCTCAGGAATCAATTGGGAAAAAGTAACCCTAGGTGATTGATGATTCTGATGTCATGAGAATAAGACTTTAATATTTTCATGTTATATCATGCAGATGACAAGGAAGTGTTGATGGTATATTAACTAATAATCAGACTCCTTGATCGCAATATTGGTCATATACTCCACTAAGCACTGTGTTGATGCTAGAAGAGAGTTCGGTGGAGTAGAGAAGCTCAAATGATAGTCTAATTCAGGAAATAAAAAGGATTGTTGGTTGATAATCACTAAGTAGTGGTTGTGCCTTACACGATTGATAAATCCACTAGAGACTATGTTATTTGATAACTTCTGAGGGGTGGAGTCACACAGGGCTAGTGGGATGATAACACGTGATAGTAATTTCATGGGATTTGGGCTGAGAACACAGGTGGACGATTCCACTAAGTTGTTAGAGAGTGCACTCTTATTCCTTAAGGAGTAATGTAGTTGATAAAACCTCCTCACTATTAATTATATATCTATCTCCAAGGCTGAACTAAGACCCTATGTGCTTTGCATCAACCTCTGCATTGATTTGTAGCCATTTATGGTGTAACAATGAGGAGTTGTTGAGAACACATGATAAATAGGATTTATAATGACTAATTTGTAGTCATTTTCTAGTAATAGTGAGAAGTTGTTGAGAACACCTGATAAATGGGCTTGTTAGTGACTAATTTGTGGCCATTGTGGTGTAACAATGAGCTGTTGAGAACACTTGATAAATGGGATTTGTTAAAGACATGTGCGTGAATGGTTGAGTACCCATTGAAAGGGAAAGACAAGAGGTATAATTTAAATTTTTGTAAACTATTTATGACGAATTTCATGAGAGATTGTATGCCATGTCACAATGAAGCATGGGAATTGCTCGATCTTGGTGAATGAAGCTAATTGAAAAGAGGACTATAGCAACTTGAAGATATTAAAGCGCACAACAGACACACCAAGAAGGCTGCAAACAAACCACATAAAGTGATTTATCCAAGGATAATTTTCATGTTTCAATAGTTTTTGGGCAAGCAATTATATATGTGAACTGTAGCTGTAATCAAGTTGCAAATATAAAGCTCCAAATCAGTTCTTCTTAGTTTAAGGCATGTTTTTATTTTGTGTTAGGTCATAGAACATCGAGAATGGTGTTCCTCTAAGGGGCTGGGGAGTGTGACATCCCTTGCAGGTTAATTCCCCCTTGTAAAAAAATTCCTTGTAATTATATAGTTGTAAATTATAAATCGTTGAGAGAGGGACACATATTCCATTTCTTAAGGAGTTTGTTGTTATGAGTTGATAGAGTGATTTTAATGAGTTTACTATGTTATTAACTCAGTTGAAAACATGGGCATGTCCATGTTCCTGTTAGTGAAAAAAAAAATTCAATAAAAGGACAATATTTATGAGTAATTATGGGTTGCATTGGCCACGAGTAGGGACATAGCAGACCCACGAAGAGACAAAAGGTTGGTTTGTGGAAAATGACAAGAAGACACTCCTTCCTTCAGTTAGAATGCGAAAAAAAAAAGAAGCGGGGAGGACATTCTCTTTATACACATTCTCTCATGCGTTGTTAAAAAAGGAAGTAGAGGATGAGAGGCTCCAGTGGGGAAAACACCACGACTCATGCGCACATGTAGAGAAGGGAACAAAAAAAAATAGGGAGACTGCGAGGCTCCTTGATGGTCAAGGTGAATCGCTAAGAGGGTAGGAAAACATATGAGGTCCAAGATAATTCAGGGAGAGGAGAAGCTCTGATTATATCCAACTGAGTAACCCATGAGGCTTGCTAATTGATAATCACAAAGCAGTGGTTGTGCCTCGTAGGGCTGATAAATCCACTGGAGGCTATGCTAGTTGATAACTTTGAGAGATAGAGGCACTTAT